>JAYEPQ010000009.1:6760000-7097500 GCA_036321105.1 Dracaena cambodiana
TTACTGTATATCTAATGAAGCATGTGCATCTCTATTATACTTATCTTCTGTGAATATTTTTTTTATAGCATAGCATTCCGTGGCTTATAATAAAATTGATCTAATAGCAGTTCTATAAAAATTTTCTTCAGGCTTAACGGATTGCTACGGTCGGATAAAACTCCTATTGCACTATTCCATTTCAACCAGCCAGTTTGGATTTTATGTTAACATTACTATCGATCTTTCCATCATTCTGAATAATGAAAGCCAAACACCTAAACTGGCTGCTCATTTATATCTCTTGCCCGTCCAGTGTCAGAACACTATAGTTTAGGATCTGTCGTTTACTAAACTTACACTCCATATGCTCTGTTTTCGACCAACTCAATTTAAAACCTCTAGATTCTAATATATGCCTCCATAACTCTAACTTGGTATTCAACCCTGCTATTGTCTCATCAACTAAGATAATATCATCAGTAAATAATATACACCAAAATATCTCATTCTGAATAACTCTAGTAAGCTCATTCATCACTATATCAAATAAGAACGGACTCAATGCAGATTCTTAATACAATTCAATTGTGATTGAAAAATTACTTATTAGATCATCACATGTTCTGATATTGGCAACTACTCTATCTTAAATATCATTAATTATATCAATATACTTGATGTGACTCTTTTTTCATTAATGTCCATTGAAACACCTCTTGTGGTATTTTATCATAGGTTTTCTCTATATCAATAAAGACATATGCAAATCTCTATTTCTCTCTCGGAATCACTCTATAAGTTGACGAAGTAAATGAATAGATTCTATTGTTTATCGTTTCGGCATAAATCAAAACTGATTCTTTGATATTTTAATAGTCTGCCTCAATTTATGTTCGATTATCCTTCCCAAAGCTTTATAGTGTGGCACATGAGTTTTATTGCATAATAATTAGAACGGCTCTGAATATCACTATTGTTCTTATATGGAGGTATTAAGGTACTCTTCCTCTATTCATTTGATATTTTTTTAGTTTTTCAAATCTTACTAAAGAGATCTGTTAGCCACTTCATATCCTTCTCTTCTAAGTGTCTCCATAGCTCAACAGGAATTTTATATAGACCAACAGTTTTTCTTAATTTCATTCTCTTCAAAACCTATTTTACTTCAAATTTTTTAATTCTGCATATTAAACTACAATCTATATCCTCACATTGAATAGTAAGCTCTCCTATATCTTGATTAAAACTACTATAATATAATTCATCAAAATAATTTTTTCATCTTTTAAAATCTCTTCCTCTCGAACGAGAACTTTTTTATCTTTATTTTTAATACACTTTACAGTACATAATTCTCTAGAATTTCTCTCTTATTCGAGTAATTATATATATATTATGTCTAACTTTTTGTATACTTATTTATATAATTTAATTTTTGAATCCCAAACAGCTTTCTTAATCGCCTTCTTGGCTACTTTATACCTCTTAAAGTTTGTTCCATCATTATTCTTCTTCAAATTTCTATTAAGATCTCGCTTCATCTTAATAATATTTTTTACATCTTCATTTCACCATGATATATCCTTACATAGTAGAGTACTACCTTTCGACTCACAAATTATATTTTTAGTTACCCTCTTAATGCAGCTAATCATTTTATTTCATGTTATATCAGAATCATTATGGTCCTCAATCTGCTTTTTGTACTTTTCTATCTACAAAAACTTTTTGATTACCTTCTAATTGCCATCACTTAATTTTAAAATCTAAGTTATTCTTAATCTTTCTAAGTCTTCTAATCCGAACATCTAAAAGTAAAAGTCTATGTTGGATTACTAGACTCTCACATGACACTGCTTTACGATCAATGCAATTACCTCTATCTACCCTCTAGTTAAAAAAAATCTATTTTGCTCGCACTCGAAGTAATTAAATAAAAAACTCTCTTTTTAAACTAAGTATTCGTTAAAATTAAATCATAAGACAAAGTAAAATCTAGAATTGAATTACTTGTTTCATTTCTTTCTCCAAATCTAAATCCTCCATGTATACTATCAAACCAATTACAACTAGTTCCTACATATTCATTAAGGTCACTACCAATAAATAGTTTTTCTCTAACAGGTATTCCTTAAACCATTTCATGTAAATCTTCATCAAGTCCTACTGTACATAGGCATTAATAACATTAAAAATCTCTCTATTTAAAATAAGTTTAACTAATTTTTTTTTATTATCCTTCCTCCTAACCTTTACTATATTCCTAACTAATTGTTTATTTATGATTATACCTATCCCATTATAATTTCTATCTCTGTCCATACCAAAGTTTATAATTCTAAGCCTCTATAATTTTAGTTTTCTCACATATTCACTTAGTCTCCTGCAACACAAAATATTAACCCTTTTTCTAATCATACCATCAACTAACTCTGTTAATCTATTTTTAAGGAAATCTATATTTCATGATGCCAATCGAATCCTATGTTCATGAGGTAATTTCTTTACTCTCATCCGCTTACTAAGGTATGGAAACTTTTTTATATTTGACACCACATCCGGCCACTGACGTGATTCGTCGCTTCTGGATGATGGCCTAATAACGCTCATACATTTTTCACTATACTTGGGTTTCGATGTAGTGCGTTGCTAAGTAGGAAACGTCCCAACGAAATTTATTTTTTGGTTCATATCATAAAATATGATAATATTTCACGCTAGTTGTCACAGGCCTACCACGACCCTCCTCCTTTATTCTGGTTTGGAATATGTAGTGAAGGAACAAATTTTTAAGTACAACACTGGCAGAATTCTACTAGGTAATGGAAGTGTTGAATTAATTTTCCAGTTCTGAACATGTGATTTGACATGTATGACCAATGAAGAGGCAAGCAGTAGTAATGTTGTATATAAGTAAATTTTTTATTCAGTTTTTGAGAAGTAATGGATAAGAATCTTTGGCTTAGGATGCTTTGATTTACCACATGTATAGAAACTTCACTCACCTATTGTCAATAATAACTTTATTTTTTAAGTCCCATCTGCAGGAAACTTACAAATTGTTAACTATAAATTAGTTTCAAGAAGTATATAATTTTAGCCGCATGTGAGCAAGAACTAAGACCAACTACTTGTAACTTTTGGGAATAAAGAGAGGATGATACATCTGTAAATATACAGGTGAATTGACAGGTGCCATTGTTCAACTTTTTGTCTGAGAGAAACACATACCATGGATCGTGAAAGTTAGTTCAATCATCCTATCGCTCTCCATAGTTCCTATCTTCTCATTCATCAAGCTGGGGATTGGGATTGTCAAATTTCTTGAAATGGCACCTACATTTATTATTTATATATTTATTTACTTTATCTTTTGTTTTAATGGATAGCTCAGATAACTTCAGCAAGATATTATTGAATGTATGCTTCAGATGCTACTTCATTATCTCGATGTGTATTGACACCATAACCTCCTGGTTTTACTCTTTGGGACTTTAAATACACCCACTCGGGGGTGCAAAAGTACTATAATTATTGAACAAACCAATTGCAATCATAAACTAACTGAACTCTCATTGGGGTTGTGTATTCCTAGTATTCTCACAAAACAGTGTTCTTGCTATGTCCTTCCAGTTGCTTGATTATATTTGTTTTTTTGTTACTACAGATTCAGGAACTCACCAACTGACTAAGATCCTTTATGTGAAATGTTCAGGAAAATCTTTGATACACTGTAAAAGCCTTTTTAAGTACTAGATGCTTATATGGCAGTCACATGCTAAAAGCTGGCAGAAGGGAATAATAGACCGACAAGGTACTGCATTTGTATTATCATTTCTGCTGAATTTGTAAGTCAGCAATGTTATTACGGATCTCATAAAGCCATGGGTGATTGGCTTCCTAATATATCCATGTCTTTGTTTCTTGTTATTCTTACTGCAGTTGTAAATTTTCTTTTGCTTTTTTCCTTCTATACTATTTGTGCGTACAAGTTGTAAATAACTCAATATCAGTTAACTTCGTGCTTGAAATATATTCTATGGATGCTACATCATGGCAATTGGACACATGCACTCCCTAAATTCAGTGGTTTGTTTGAACTAGTTCAATTATTTTGATTAGAACCTTGCTCAATGTACTTACAACTCCACTGTTCATCAGATGACTACATTGTGCTTAACCATGCTCATCATTCGAGTTACTTAAAATTTATATATGTTGCAACAAAAGTACTTAAAAGTTGACCATGGGTATCTGCTAATGTCTATTTGTAAACCTTGAAAATCTAGAAATTATAATAAGTGGCATATATAATTATCAACAACATCTGACATGAAAGTAGACACTATTGTTTGGGTAATTGTCGAGGTGATTTCTAAACTGCCAAACTAGTTTCCACATTTTGTCTTTTGAGATATCTTTTTTGGAGAAAAGGGTGCAATACACCCCATTCGAACTAGGCTCTGGTAGTGTTTATTCCTTTTCTTTATCCCTCTTCCAGTTTCCTCTTCCTCCCATCATTTCCTTTCCCTTTTACATGGTCAAGTGAGGTTGGTTGATTATTTTTAGTTTTTTCATTCTATTTTTGCGGTTGATTCATTCTCACCCTTATGTAACACCCTAGTTTATATCCCGAAAGTTTCGTTGATATATCTTAACTCTAGGTAAGGTTTTACGAGCAAGTATCCTAAAAGCGGATACACGAGACTTTTATAATAAAGAATTATGTAATCAGAGTGCATAATAGAAATAATCTGATTTTGCTACAGTCCATAATAGTACATAGCATTATCCATACCGGAAGGAAGATACAAGCATAGATATTTGTAATAGTGCATTACTCAGCAAGGGTTAGATATAATTACCCATTAGATAAAAGAGTGGAGCTCACTGCAAAAGATTTCAAACTAAAGTCGAATACAAAAGTAATGGGACAAAAATAATTACAACAGAAAGTAAAGCTTGCTCGGACTACTAGAACTGGGTTGTGGGTTGTGGGGGGCGTGTGGAGACAACCCAGGGTCAGACCCGCCAATAAATAATTTCGAGCATATAAAGCGTTAAATAATATGAAGTAAAACTATAGGTAATACAGGTGATAACAAGTAATTAGCTTGAAACTAGATTATTAAGAGTACATCCTAAAACAGTATGATGAATGGATTTACTGATTATACTCTTAACTTAGAACTAACTATGGACCGATTACATGCGTTCTAGAAGTACTTATGCAATACCCAGTGCTACGGCCTACCGGCGCCCATCACTGTTGAACCAACGCATCATTAAGTGCATTGTTCAGTGCATGCCCGGGATCACAGACAAGATGGTGGCTCTCTCGGACAAACAGTACTGCCAAGTACAATAAGATGGTGCAAACGCACACTGGGATATACATTCTAAACAAGACAAGACTTCCATAATATCTATTTTCATCAACCAGCTCCCCATACCCTGGTTATTTTACTAATTGATCATGCAAGAACCGATACAAGCAAGCAAGAGATGTCATGCAGTAGGTACAAGTGTTATAGGACAAGTAAAATAGTTTCTTGCACGATCGAGTCAGGTTAACAAGAGTTCTAGTAATTTAGACATGATTGTAGTGTTAAAGTAATTTTAGCAAATAAATAACAAAACAATTTTTCTAATAATTAAATATTTAAGTTATTAGAATCCAGTGTTCAAAAGACGCGGGGAAACGACATGGGTGAGATGCTAGGTAGCCAAACTGCTACTCTTGTTCAGGCATTATTTAGGAGGCCCCCAAGTTTCAGCCTTGTGGCAATATTAGTCCCCGTAGCTTTGTTTCAGCCCTATGTTGCAAGCCTCGTGGCTTTGTTAGTCCCCGCGGCTTCATCAGCCCTCGCAACTTCATAAACTGGAGGGGCTGCGGCTATGTAAGTAACAGCTGATTGGGGCTTAATTTTGATGGGGTTTAGGGCTAGACTAGCAAAGTGAAAAACATGAAAATTGTAGGGAATGGAATTATCTTTGTAACAAGATTGGAATCAACTTATTTGAAATTATAGATTAAAAGTTATGGCAAAAAAATCAAGAGAATGCATGAGACTACGGTGCCTTCGCAGCTGTACAAAAGGGTGCCCTTGCAGCTTGAAAATTATAACTGACTGGGGCTTAATTTTGATATGGCTAGGGTTAGAACTAGTAAAAGTGGAAAACAAGAAAGTTGTAGGTAATTGATTATAAGACCAAAATCATGTCAATTGGAGTTTTGAATAAAAAATTATGACAAAAATAACAAGAGAGTCCCCAAGGTTACAATGCACTCGCGGCGAGGATGTATAAATAACAACTAGAAGCTCTTTTTTGGAGATTTAGGGTTCAAATAAGAAAAGTGAAAACAAAAAGTTATAGATAATTGAATTATCTCTCAAACATAATAAGAAATGAGTACTCATTTGGATTTCCAGATATGGCAAAAATACCGAGAGGGTGCATGAGGCTACAGTTCCCTTGTGGCTGTATAAACAGGGGGCTTGTGGGTGTGTAAATATCACCGACTTGAAGTTAGTTTTTGACAAAGATAACGTTAGAATAAGAAAAGTGGTAAATAAAAGGGTAGTAGGGCCTGAAATTATATTTCGAACAAATCAAAATGAACTCAGTCACAGGTTTGAAACAAGAGATACGGCAGTTTTACTCAAGTGATATTTGAAGCTACACTAGCCTTGCGATGTGTACATTCCCGACTTTAAGTTTAGGCTAAGTTATAGCTAGAATTGTTGGAAACAATATAAAGATTAATTATAGATAATTTAACTATATTTCTAACACAGTTGGATTAGAAAGTTGTAGGTAGTCTGTCATTTTTTCTATCACAATTGGATTGCATCAAGAATCTGCATTGGTCCCATTCTTATTTACTATAGTGATGGATAAGCTTACTAAAACTATTCAGGATGAGATATTTTGGTGTATACTATTTGCTGATGATATTGTCTTAGTTGATAAGACAAGAGTAGGGGTAAATATCAAGTTAGAGTTATTGAGGTATATATTAGAATCTAGAGATTTTAAATTGAGTAGGTTTAAAACAGAGTATATGGAGTGTAAATTTAGTAAACGATGGATTATAAACTATAATACTGTAAAACTGGATAAGAGATATAAATGAGCAGTCAGTTTAGATATTTTGGTTCTATTATTCAGAATGATGGAGAGATCGATAATGATGTTAAGCATAAAATACAAGCTGACTGGTTGAAATGGAGGAGGGCAACGAGAGTTTTATGCGACCGTAACATTCCGTTAAGATTAAAAAGAAAATTTTATAGGACTGCTATTAAGTCAGTTTTATTATATGGTACGAAATGTTGGAGTATAAAGAAACGTCATTCACAGAAGATAAATGTAGTAGAGATGCACATATTCCGTTGGATGTGCAGCAACACTAGGAGAAATAAAGTGAGAAATAAAAATATTCGTGCTAAGATAGGTGTAGCTCCCATCGATGAGAATATGCGAGAAAATCACTTACGATGGTTTGGTCATGTACAACGTATGCCTACAAGTACACTGGTTCGAAGAGGGGAGTTTAGCAATGTAGGACAAGTTAAAAGAACGAAGGGAAGACTGAAAAAGACATGGATTTAGGTGATACGCAAAGATATGAAGTTTAGAGGTTTAAATAAGGAGATATTACTTGATAGAAATGAATTGAGAAGGAATATCAAAGTGATCGATCCGGCGTGATTCTTTTTTGGTTCATGTAGCCTACCCCAAATAATTGGGATAAAAGGCTTAGTTGTTGTTGTTGTTAACTGTATTTCTAACAAAATTAAGTGAACTTAATTGGAATTGTAGATCAAAAGATATGCCAATTCTAGTGAAGGCTACTACGCTGCATATGAAGATCCTTGTTGTAAGCAAAACCTTGCGGCCAAAGCATAAGCCTTTCTGTTGAATAAGAGTTGTTTGTTTAGTGTTTTTTATTAGAGAATACGTGAGTGTTACTTATGATGAGTGATTTCTTGCTTTAATGGTTAGAAATCAAGTGGGTGACTGCTGTGACTTTTTAGAAGGAGAGGAAATGAAGAAAGGGGTAGAGGAACGAAGGAGGAAAATGGAATGGAGGAGACTTGGCTCTTATAATAGAGAAACCAGGGAGGTAAGGGAAAGGGCCATGTTTAAAAGAATATAATATAGATACTGAAATTTTAAAGATTACCCTGTCTTGTACTGAGGCCCTACAAGTTTAAGGAGATTATATTTGCACAAGGTTCAGGTGGTAGTTACATTTGTTTGGCGGAAGGCAATTTCAGATTTTGGTTCAGTATAATGCTAATGCAACAGCAATTAATTCTTTATATTGATGTTTCTGCTGTGCTATGTTCCTAAGGTTTGATAAGTGTATTATGGGTGTAATGTTCCTTGTGCATCCAAAGAACTGAGAAATTGTACTTAGCCTCCCAATTATTTAGTGTATTATGTTACAATTGTACTGAGAAATTGTAACGGTTCTTACATTTCTTCTTCATTTGTTCTTAGTCTGTGCCATGAAAACGTTAAGGATTGGAGGCTGAACTCTTCTCTACCACAATGACATTTAGTTTTGCTGATTCAATTAACATTTCATTCTTTTCTTTGGTGGTTGTTATTATTGCTTTCTTACTGATACAGATTCTCTATATACCTTCTTCTCAAATTGTATTTTCTTTTTTGGACAAAGAGGGGTATGCGACTTTTGAATTAGATTGAATTTCATATAAATTTTGTAGTATACAAATGAGCAGAAGGGATTACTATCTCATCTAGGTTGAATAATTTGTTTCGGGCGGGTGTCAGTCAAAGACTTGCTTCTCTCTTTTACCATAATCATAATGAAAGGCCTTGGAAGAGCTTTGCTGATTCTAGATGGGAGTACTCACTTAATGCCCCATCGTAGCTCTCGTGACGTCCCAATCTCACACTGCAATAACTCCATTAGTGTGTGTTTATTACCCACACAAATTTGGACAAGGAGGTATTATTGAGAGTGCAGTGTCTGCAGCAATTGCAATATCCTCATCATCATGCTACTATATGACAATAATAGCTGTCAGGATATTATACTTAAGTCACTATTTGCTGTTCCTAACTCCAGAAACTGGCCCCTATCACACTTTCCATTATTCCACCTATCTTTTATCTCATCCTCTGCCCTCAGCCTATCTCTATGTCAACCATGCATCTTAGGATATTATTGTGAGATTTATCAGATAAAATATTAGCTTTAAAATGCAAATGAGGCAAATTTAACTGCTAAAAGGAGGAATAACTATTAGAGGAATCATTGATTATGAGAAATAATTGGTGGCTAGAGAAAGAAAAACAAGATTATCCCTAAGCCTGGAATCAGTGAGAAATATTGCTTTGTAAGACTTTGAATTAGAACGTTAGCAGGTAGAGTCCAGCTGTTACCAAAACTAGTTGTTATCTAGCAACTTCTTTTCCCCTTTGATACCGTTGTATTGATCACAATTGTCTGAGGAAGTAAGTAATTGAGAAACAAATTGCCCTTTTCTTTTTTGAGCCAAATAGTGAACAAGAGCCCTTTGCGTTCTATTAATAAGCAATAAGTTAATAGTATACAAAATAAAGGCTCCTAGGCTAGGGACCCAATCAAAGTATCCAGCACAAAAATAATATATGCAACAAAAGTGTTACAACCACATACAGGCAACCCCTAAAATGGCTTCAGATGAGTCACTCTCCGGTTACTCGTTGTGAAGCTGGTCATCATCTAAGTCTCCCCCCACGGCTGTAGATGTCTTCGCTGGATTGACCTTGCTGAGCTGGTGCAGCGCCATAGCAATCTCCTGTCAACTAGAGATAGTAATGGACGCGTCTACGGGCCAAATTTTGACCCCTCATTTAACAAAATTTTGAAGTAGAAAAATAAAAATTTCATTTTACTTCAAAACTTCGTATAGAACGGGCCAAAAATTAACCCATAGACATGTTCATTACCATTCCTAATGTTAGCATCCCCCTCTGTAGCAAACCATGTACAAAGACTGATGTCAAGATATATGTATGATATGCACACATCAAGCAAACACGAGGAATTTTTGAAAATCCTATTATTTCTTTCTCTAATTCTCCTGCAGATAGTATAGAGAGGTTTTTAAAACAGAAAAAAAGAACTACCGAGTTCTGGAATACCTTGAAGGGGATATTTCTTATTATATCATCATAAATAAGCGTTCTGCCAACATATAAGTTCTTGTTATCTAAGAACTGCCTGTCAATTCCCTGATTTTCGAGTACATTGTTGGTATTATGACTTATAAGATAATCCTTTTTTTTTTTATAGATAATCTTATAAGGTAAATCATATTTCGAGAATGAAAAAAGAATAATACATGAACAGAAGAAGGATAAAATGACAAAAATATGTCAATATTCAAAGTCACACAATAATGAAAGGAATAAACAAACAAAACAATCTTTATTCCTTCTAAATAGTGCAGCAAATAGGGAAAGAATGGAATAATGATGAATCCCCAAGCTTTTTTTTCCTTATTCTTTTATTCAAAGGTGTAAAAGAATAGTTCATCACATCACACGATCAATCAGCTAATTTATCCTGACCATCATACTGAAACATGTTTTGATTTATCAAACCATAAAATATTTTTGTGCATTCAACCATGTACCCTTGGGGACACATTATAGTTCAATTATACAGTCGACATATTTTACCTGCACAATGGATGACTTTGCCCCCTAACATAGACAAAAAGCTCACCCACAGCCAACCTAGTTACAGTAAGATAGTAGAGAAAACAATTGCATGGTTAACAATTAGAGATCATGGAAACATCATTAAGTGCCTAAACTTTACCTATAATCCAAGCCGTAATCTTTTATAATCAGCAACCCCTTAAGCCTAATCATTCCTTCTTCATGCATCTTGGTTGTAACACTAATCATAAACAAGTGCAGTCTCAGGTTAGGTGTGCACATGCATCCAACTTAGTTTTGTCCCTGCCAATTTAACATGGGGAGTAATGATACTCTTAATAGAATGCATAGCAGGTAACTGTTCTCCCAGCTTGTGTCATTTATTTGCTCTCCAAATACAGTGCCCACCACCTACTAATATGCCATAATTTGTTTTTACATTATCATATTCAATTTGGTGTTCACTAGAAAGTACCGATCTTTTCTTTTCCCACAACAAAATGTGAAAATTCTATAAGAATTAGGCTTTCATTGATGGAGGAAGTCATAATTTTGTTCATGAGAGTCTAGTAGGTGATGTATCTCATTCGGTTCAAATTATTATGATTTGTTGAGTAGGGTACAGTAAATGGATATATAAGAGAAGATAAATAATATCTAACTGTCTGTTCTAGTTTAAATCTATTTAATGTCCAATTCAATAAGCATAAACATACCGATCTGTTTTTTTCATTTTTGCAACAAAATGTGAAATTTCGATCCTTAAACAAGCAAGTCTTGTTTCTTATGAGGGATTCGATAGAAATCCAGAATGTCATTCATGAGAGTCTAGTTTGTGCTGTTTGTATGGGAGATCTATCTAATTTGTTACAAGTTATTATGATTTGTTGAGGAGTCAAAGGTGGTAAATGTATATATTAAAAAGGATTGAGTATATCAATCCATTATTGTCAAATTTCATAAAATATGCACATAGTAACTAGCTTCAAAGCTATTAACATTTATTATAAAAGTCTCCCTATTGAGTCTTATGCTTGTCCTTTTGTAGTGAAACTTGTAAGAAAAGCTGTGCTTTGTGGTAGAATCTCCTCAGTAAGTACATAAAGCTTGCTAGGAAATCTATAAACATCTCATTACATCGATATCTGTCGTCCAAAAAACACGATTCATGCTTCAAGATTCCCAAACTGCACTTTTCACCTGTATTTGGATGTCCCATAGAACACACCTGCACCAGTCATTGGCACATAACATGCTTGGTAACTAAACCTTTTTAACCTTTACATAAACTGAACCCAAGTAAAAGCAGCAAGAAATGATGAGCAAATTTTACTTCTTTCCCTGATAGCAGACATGGGTGGTTGAATATCCACCATATGTCAGCAGAACATGCAAGACCTGCATGCTTGCCTTCACAGCAAAACACAACCCACATGCCATTTTCTGTGACCATGGAGGAGCTCCTTTGCTCCATGATAGGAAATGAGCAGGAAGATGGCAAATCTTCGTATCTCCGTAAAGACGGAGAAGCCGTGGTCGGTCGGTAGACCGTATAATTACCATCTCTTCCACCATTGCATCTTTTTTCTACCCCTTTTGCAGAGCCCTGCACCACCCCTCCTCCCATCTCCATTACTTCTCACATTCATTTCTTTGGAGGAAAAAGGCCCTGCCTTTTTCGGGGAGCCAGAGGAGTAGTGGAGCCAACACACACACTACACTCCTATGTATTATTGTTCTGAATGCTAATATTGCTTGTCTCCTGATCATGTAGTTAAAAATGGGATGTATGTATATGTATCATGGGGCTTTTTCTACACACTTCTTTATACTAGCATGTGAGTTTTCTTACATTGACTCTCTCAAAATTGAACTCATCTCATCTCTACTCTAGTTGATGGAAATGTGTCACTGTATGAACTCAGTCCACTTGTTTTCTGCATCCAAACAATAATATCTGTCCTTTGTTGTCCCAACAGCCAACAACACCACACAAACCTCATTTGCTTGTTAGGAGCTTCAACCAACTCTTGTTTGCTAAGAACTCAAGCCCTAGTTATCATGTTTGACTAAATTCATTGTGTTGGTGCTTTCAACTGTTACAAGTTTTGTTAGCTGGCTGAAAGTTGACAGGTTTTACATTAAATTAAAGAATTAATTACAAAACCTACCTTAGAGAGACCCCAATAGGAGATATAATTGCAACAAAATTTACTGTTTTTGTTGCACTTATACGCCCTATTAAGAGGTCTTTCTGCAAGAAAAAAGAAAAAAAAAAAAAAAAAAAATTCTTAATGGGACACAACCTAAATAATACATAGTAGTTATTGTAATTAATCCTAAGTTGAATTACATAGGTTTATTATATTTAACAAGTATAAGTACAAGAAGTTATGGCTAAGAACACATACACTGATAAATCAGTTTCCTGCTGAAGCAAGCAAGAGCTTTGGCAAGGGAGGAGAAGATTGGAAAAAAGATTAGGAATAAATATTTTCTTGCCATTTATTTGCATTATTTATATAATAAGAGTTATATGAAGAACATATAATTAAATTTTGTTGAAGACAACCAAGCCACCAAATCAACTTCAAACAGATAAAGCAATTAAAAATCACATGACAGTTGATTAAAATCTATACATTAATACAATTGTAATTTTTTTTCAAGGTAAAAGATCATGTCAACAGTTTAAAACCCCATATAATGAGCAGAACAGCAATTTTAAACAAAAGAAGGGGAATTAAAGCACCATATTAGAATACAGTATATAAAAATTAACTCTGAACTCTCTAATGAACATCACCACTTGAAAAAGAAAAAGAACAAGAAATGAAAGGAAAAAAAAAAAAAAAAACCATTGAGCTAAAACAATGCTTGAAGAAGGAAGAAGCTCATTATCATCTCAAGGATTCTACCAAACTAAAATTTAAAAAACTAAAGAAAAACCCTCTAAAGAATCAGTCATTCATCGGCAAGTTGGCCCGACGGGGACGGCAAAGTGGCCTTCTTGGCCAAGTTGTGCTTGTTGTTGTGCATCCAGACTTTGAGCACTCTTCTCTTGACTCCAATCTCCTGGCAGAACTGCTGCACTACGCTCTCCTCCTGCTTCTGCAGTTTCCATCCGGCCTTCTCGGCAAATGCCAGCATCTTCTCCTTCTGCTCCGCGCTGAACTTTGTCCTGAACCTCTTCTTGATCAGCATTGGCGGCCGAGAGTGCCCTCCCCCAACCCCGTCCATCTCATCAGACTCCGACGTCTGTATTGCCGCCCCCAGCGGCATTATCATGCTGTGAGGAGTCAGCCTTGGAATGAGGCTGTACTGCGCTGCGACATCGGAGCTTGATGATATCAGCAGGCCTTTGTTGCCCGATACCAGCTTTCTGCCGGCTTTGGTATGATGATGGATGCAGTGATCATATGAGTTTGGATGTTCTCCATCGATTTCTTTACGATGGAAGTTGCGGTGGCAGCCACAGGCGGAGCACTTAAGGGCCTCGAGGGTGCCCTCTTCGCCGCTGGGCATGAACTCGCCGCAGCCGTCTGTGGCATTGCCTCCAATGGAGGCTGCATGATTCTTGAGGCACTCCCTGTACTTGACCGTAGATGGGCTTAGTTTCTTGGCCTGGGGGTGATCCTCAGGCTGGGGAGGGAGAGGGAGGGGTGGGCCATTGTGGTGGTTGTGATGGTGGTGGTGGTGGAGTTGTGAGTCATGGAGGAGAAGAGAGTGGCCATGGCCATGGTGGCTCTGACCAACATATGTGCTGCTTATTGGGATTGGGATCTCTCCTTCATGAGTAGAAAGATCCATTCTCTCTCTATACTGCTGCTGCTGCTTGCTCTCTTTCCCTTTTTTTTTTTAAAAAAACTGTTTTTTTTTTATTTTAATTTTTTTGCTTTGGTGGAATGGAGAGAGAAAGAGAGAGGGAAAAAAAAAAAGAATTTGTTAAAAAATTGTGAGACTCTTGGGACTCTAAATGAGTAAATAAAAGATAATGAAGCAACACCACTTGCCCATTTTCTTTTTTGGTTTTCTGAGGAGAAAGACACTGAAATTTTAGAACCTCCAATGATTATAAAGAAGCTTATCCTATTGATGTACTTGCTAGCTTAGCTTCTCTAGACCAAAATAGGAGGAGGAGGAGGAAGATGATGAAGGGAGAGGGGGAAAAAAAATTGGAAGATGACTGTAGAATTAGAATAAGAACAAAGGGAGGAAAAGATCAGTGGGCTGTGTTGGTGTGGGAGGATACAAGGAAGAAAACAACAGCAAGAACAGTGCTTAATTAGATCTTTTCCTCTTCTTCTATAAGAGATTTTGCCTAAGAGAAGGAGGAGGAGGAGAAGTCTCTCTCTCTCTGATGGCTATGGTTAGTTGACAATACACAGTACTAGCCAATCAAGAAGAGAGAAGGAAAAGAAAAAACAAACCATCTCAAGTCCAGAAACAACGAAGAGAGAGTGAGGAGAGCAAATGAGGAGATTTTGGGGGCAAGAGTTGTGTAGTGAGGCACTAAACAAGAGGCTTATAGCAGTAGAGAGAGAGAGAGAGAGAGAGAGAGAGAGAGAATTTTTTTTCTTTTTTTTTCTTTTTTAAAGGACAAAGGCACACACAGAGAGAGAGAGTGTTAGAGGTGTGTGATAGAAAAATAAAGTGGGCGTTTGCTTTGCTTGCACTATCAGGCATCAAGCTTACGCCATAGATGAAGAAAGATCAGAGAGAGAGAGAGAGAGAGAGAGAGAGAGAGAGAGAGGACTGTGTTGTCAGTATGGGAGAAGAGGCTGCTGAGGGAGGGAGCAACAGACATAGCCCCACCCTTTGAGAATTTTTCAAAAGATCAAGAGGAGTGAGAGATTCAAGAGGACCAAAATGCCCTTGCATTGTCATGGAATTAGCACAAACTTTTTGTCACTGCTTAAGATGTTCTGGAGAGTTGCCACATGAGCTCTTTGATTAACAACCTTAACTGTCTTGAATCCACACTTTAAACCCTAATGATTGATATCGACAAAGAGCATTGCCTTTCTAAATATAACTATATAATTTTGGAGTTTTGATAAAGTGGAAGAGATTTCAATACTAAATAGTTGGTCTAGATTTCAATTCTGATTTCTTTAAATTGGAACGAGACACTCTAAGAGGTCTCGAGTATTCTTTTAGCCTAAACACATGATATTGTAAAACCTTGAATCGTGATTTAGAATCCGCTAGTGCTGCTTGTATAAGAGATTAGTTGTTATGCCATCAAAAGATATCATCTTGACCTTGTGCTTGTGCTGCTTGTATGTGATCCAAGGGCACCATCTACACTGATCCATAGGGCAAGCCAAGGGACTTGAGGACAAGAGAAGGCTCAAGTGTTGAAGGATGGTGGTGTGTAACTTTTCAAATATGCAATGAGTTTACTAGAGAGTGTGCAAATGATCCTTCATGAGACTTGACAGTCTCTTTCCATTCAAGACATTGCTTATGTTTGTGGGTTTTCTATCTTAGACAGGTTAGCTCTATACTTAAAGCCATGGATAGATCAAAAGTGCATATATCACTTGTGTTTTAATGGAGTTTAGTCAAATCAGTCATCTATTCAAACAACTTATGATTGGTTGCATGATTTTGGTGGGTTTAACACCTACCACCAAACGGTTTAGAAAAGAGCAACAAGTTGAATTGTTGGTGCTATTTTTTTTTTTTTTTTTTTTAATGCTTTTTCTTGTAGGCCCCTACGAGCTTAGCAAGAGATTGAACAAAGATCTTTGTATATAAATGCACATGGAACCCTCTCTAAGGTACATTATCCTTGCTTGCTACTTGCTATAATCTACATATCTCTTTAGTCACATTATCATTTTATGCTCATTTTGTGTTCCAACCACAATTTGTTTAATTTTCAATAGACTTCAAAACAAAACATGAAAGGGTGATAAATGTTCAAAGAATCTCATTAACATATCCTTATGTCTCTTTAGTGGGGCCTTGATTTTGCATTGAGGAGTATCTTGTTCTATCCAAAGAAAAAAAAAGTATAAGTTGGAGATCCTAGAATATGTCTGTAGGGAAAAGAAGTGGGGATAAGCCCTTTTACGTGGAATTTTGCGATAGATCGATGTTTTGTAAATTCCGTTTTTTTTTTTTTTTTCTTGAATTTACTTTTGATAATTCGATTTACTTTTCCTTTTTGTTCTAATAACTTTTACGCGCATATATTGCTTTATTCTTCACTATCTTCTTCTTTATTCTGCTTAGCATTGTTCAAAGACCTTTTCCCTTGGAATTTTTCGCCTTTCTTGGTTTTGTTTCATCTCCTTTATTCTGTAATGCTCTTTATCTCTAGCTTATGTTCTCCATGCTTGTACCTTCATTTTTTTTTTCCCCACTCTTATTCCTCGTAAATTTCACTGTTTAGAGATGGTACCAATTATCATTTGTATCCAAAATTCTCCAAACTTCTTTCAAAGAAAGAATTGCTTTGATTTCTTATCATGTATAAAAAGCATTTTTATTATACTTAGTTCCGAGAAGAATGCTTTTCAACAATTTTCTATTTGTAAGTTTCTAAACCATTTTCTGAAGTAAATGATTACGATTTTAATTTCTACCATTTACATATAAATAATATATACAGTGAGACTTTCTATTATTTTTTTGTTGATAATTGATTGGCATGCGGAGGAGGTTCTGATAGAGTGGTTAATAGAAAAAAAAATAATCAATTACTGATATTTTGTACAGTGTATGTCTTTCAATGTTCATCTAGTTATGTAATTTTATTTAAACTTTTCTATTCGTAACTCTATTAATGAATTATCTTAATAGTGGTTTTAAACTGTTATTTTTTTTTAAATAAAATATTCGATATTCCTGTAGTTTGTAAAGAAAACTAAAGATGATGGGATTCAATTACACATGAAAAATACATGGAGGGGCCACATCCCTTCTCTTTAAATATTTCAGCAATTGCTGATGTCTCCTGATATTTGCCAGCATCTGATGAGCAAACTCATTGATCGGAGCCATCCAATCAATCAACTCCCCTTCCGTTTGATGATCTTTTATCATACTCTATGCTACTGCACAGATGCCAAGTGATCCTGACCATTCAATCAATCAACCACTACCTTAGGCTGTAACTTTCTCTTTACATTACACTATAAGCAAAAACAAATTACTTTGACAACAGTACTTTTGTCTCTCAGATATAGAGAGAGAGAGGAGAGAGAGAGAGAGAGAGAGAGAGATTGAAAAAAAAAAAAACAAGTGGTGGTGAAATTAATTAATGTTTGGGGCCTGGCAAGGGGGAGAGGGATGGGCAGTTGGGTCAGAAAAAATTAAATGGGGGGTTTTGATGACACACTAATCACACAAGCCAAGGACATGCCCCAAGCCCAGCCCTGATCCTGATTTTCTTAGCCGAATCCTTGCCTCTATCATCCTCATTACTACTGGGGCAAGCGATAAGAACAGGCAGATCCAATAATTAATTCTAAATTTATCTAATTTAAAATTTTAAATTAAAAATAAAATTTTTATTTTGTTAATTCAAAATTTTGAATAAAGCGGGTTAAGAATTGATCTTTGGATCCGCTCATTCTCATCTCTATTACTAACTGGTAAAAAAAAAAAAATCATATAGGTGCTTGCCATATAGGTGTATCAGAAATACGCCTGTTCCGTTGGATGTGTGACAACAGTAAGAGAGATAAAGAGAGAAATGAAGATATTCGTGCTAAATTAGGTGTAGCTCCCATCGATGAGAAAGTGCGAGAAAATCGATTACGATGGTTTGGTCATGTGCAACGTAAACCTACAAGTGCATCAGTTTGAAGATGAGAGCTTATCAATTTAGGATAAGTTAAAAGAACGAAGGGAAAACCGAAGAAAACATAGATGGAGGGGAAACGCAAAGATATGGAGTTTAGAGGTTTAAATAAGGAGATATTACTTGATAGAAATTAATGAAAAAGGAATATCAAAGTGATCGATCTGGCGTGATTCTTTTTTTGATTCATGTAGCCTATCCTAAATACTTGGGATAAAAGGGTTAGTTGTTGTTGTATAGGTGCTCGCCATAGAATATCCTATATGGAGGAAGGAGACACAGCCAAATAGCAATTATTTCTGTTATTTCTTACATAATCGAGTCAAGATTCATGCAAATAGAAGCATATCATTCTCTCCTTTCTTCCTAATCCTTATCTCATCCTATGTCTTCCTACTTCCTCCACACATTCCAATAACACAACCAAGGTCACACATTCTCTCTACAACCCCCTCCCCCCCCCCCCCATTAAGAAGTCCTATTTCATGAACTCCTTGTCCATGCTTTTCTCCTCATCTCCCTCTCAAATGGGTTGGGTTGGATCAATCTTCATCCAAAAGATGATTTTGGTGGACAAATTATGTTTACATCTTAGAAATTCAAAATGGAAATTAGTATTGCAATAGACTCAAGCAATGTTGATGTGAAAGTGGTGATATTAATTCATTTTGATATAAGTATAAATTTTGTAGTATTGCAGTATCAATTTAGCAACGTAGGCCTACAAGTGTACCAATTCGAAGAGGGAAGTTTATCAATATAGGACAAGTTAAAAAAAACGAAGAAAAAACTGAAAAAAACATAGATGGAGGTGATACACAAAGATATGGAGTCTAGATGTTTAAATTAGAAGATATTACTTGATAGAAATGAATATCAAAATGATCGATCCGACGTGATTTTTTTTTTGTTCATATAGCCTACCCCCAATACTTGAGATAAAAGGCTTAGTTGTTGTTGTATATAAGTATAAATTTTGCCCTAGTCAATTTAATCTCTAAATTTTAACATTTTTTGGCTATAATCCACAAGATCACTTTCAAATCATTATATGGAACTGTCTATTTCCTACTTGCTACTTGCTTACAAGAATCCTGGGACCATGGTTTGGCAACTTGACAAATCGTTCTTATCATTATCAAATATTCGTAATTATCGAATGACTGAATGAATCACAACTTCTTTTTTTTTTTTTTTTTTTTTCTCGTCAAAGAAAGGTCATAGGTTGTAGTGAGCAGATTTTGTAGCTAGATAATTCTGTGTGCCCACAAATGGCTAATACGTCTAACAAAATTATTGAATTCTATTTCACAATTTATTAATCGTGCTTAACAGAGGAGTTAAGGGTAATACAAAGCCTATTGAAATCCAATGCATAAAAACCTTTGAATACTCAATGGAGAATTTAGAATCAGCAAGCCTATCAATTATGTCAAAAAAAAAGATCCACCAAGCCTAACCAAAGGTCAGCTAAAATTTTTCTTCTTATAAATAAGCCGAAGATAATAACCAATGAGAGAATCTAAGATATGTAAGAAGTCCTAGTTAGACAATAAAAAGTTTTTTTTTTTTTTTAAGAAAAAAAAAATTATGGTTTTTCCGAATGTAATTTCACCATATTTATGCTATTGTAAAATATTAGTTCATGGAGCCATTTTGCCTTGTGATGGTCAAATTGGTCAGCATAAGCTATCGCGATATATTCTACATCAATGGACTAGCTATAGCTTAACCCTTTTTCATACAATAACAACAACTAAGCCTTTTATCCAAAGTATTTGGAGTTGGCTACATTAACCAAAAAAGAATCACGCGCGGATCGATCACGTTGATAATCCTTTTCTATTCATTTCTATCAAGTAGTATCTCCTCATTTAAAGCTCTAGAATCCATATATTTTCATATCACCTCTAACCATATGTTATTCACTCTTTTAACTTGTTCTATATTGATAAACTCTCATCATCGAACTTGTGCATTTGTACATCTACGTTGCAAATCACCAAACCATCGTAAGCGTTTTTCTCGCGTCTTCTCATTGATAGGGGCTATACCTATCCACTTTATTTTTCCTAGTATTGCCGTATATTTAGCAAAGTATACGCTTCTATGTTACGCTTATCTTCTTCTGTGAATGACCTTTTGTATATTAGCATAAAATTGAGCTTTATGTGATAAAGTAGCACAAGCTCTTCCCAACAACTTGCTCAAATTTTCCAGCCATAGGCAACATTTAATTGTCCAGTTAGTCATTGAGGCATGGAGGAGTAGAGTATTTGTTTAGCTGAAATGGGAAGAGCAGCATCATAGCGAGTACAATACTAGGCTGAAATTGCAATGGCTTGTACGTGTTCAGAGTCTTCAAGACTTTACTCCTGCCGAGCCACATGAGTTCAGTACTTTCAAACTTGTATCAAAATCTAGATTTTTTGCATTTTTAGTACATGTAGCAATATTTCATGGGGTTGCCCTAGCACCTAACACCAAATTACACCTTAACTAGCATAACATCTCGTTACGCACTTCTCATGGTCTTAAGCCACAATGGTTGGGTTTCTCATAAACCATAGTAGTAAAACTACTTATTCACTATCTAGAAGCACTTTCACATGTGAACAGAAGTCATGTTGCATTGTTTGTTCCCCATGGGGACCTATTTATAACGATATCAGACATATCAGTGACCATGTCGATTTTGTTATTTTTACCAGATTTTCAATTTATCAAACAGTGACGTATGTGACGTTTCTTTTTGTTCGAGCTTCTTAAGCAAATGATTTCACAATGAAACCAAGAAGCTTTTCAGATTAAATAATAATAATAATAGTATTGAGCCAAAAGGGAAGAGCATAGGGAAGTTTAAACAAAGATTGGTCCTTGTGTTAGGATTGCTTTTGAACCTTGTCTTAGGATTGATTATAATTAAAGCCTTTTTAGGAACTTAGAGATCCCTTAATGAAGCGTTTCAAATAGCGAAATAAAAAAATATATATATGTTTTCATGCTTCTCAATTATTATTATTATTTTAACTAAAGACATGGCTTGATCTTAAATATGAAACATCTACCTCACTTGCCTTGTATATTAATATTTTATATATCAAAAAGATATTATCGGTTATGGGTTTTTCATTTTATGAAAGCCCAATATTGTGCTATTTATTCTCTTTGATGTATCTCTGACGTAAAATTCTTTGATCTAAGACGAACCTAAATCTATTATTTTAAAGCCTAGTTATTTGCATTATATTGAATCAGAACTTGAATAAAAGTCATAGCTAGGGGGGGAAGAAATATAAATTCAACAAGTACTGGTTTAGAAAATCCAATTTAATTATTAAATTTCATTCGTAAAATTTTGGGGTTGGATTAAATTCACGGATCCGAACAAAAATGTGCGAATGAATTTCATTCTTATTTTCTGAATATTCATAATCTACAAAAGGATTTTAATTATGAAACAACAAAACCGCCAATAAAAGAAATTTACCATTAAAAGAAGAAGAAGAAGAACAATCAATATTTATATAATATATATACTATTCTACATACAATCATGATCGGAAACATCCTTCAGAAAGCATTAGCCACTTAACAATGTGTTGAATTTGTTTAACTCAAATTATTGCTGGCTTCTTAAGGTCACCCTAAACCCTAGTTTCAGACCAACAAATTGAGTTGAGTGGCAAATTTTTTTGCCCTAATTTCCATTTCCCTAATGTCATATTTTCAAATCTTCTGGCATTTATTTTTTACTTTTTAGAATAACAGAGATGAAAAAGAAATAAAATATTTATTTTTTAAAAGAAAAAATTGGAGAGAACACCCAAACATAATAGAATATTAACTTTTTACGTCTGTCTTTTTTTCAAACCAAAATCCATGTAAAGTAAAATTGAGAAGTAGGAATGTCATATAGAATCCACTTCATTATTGTAAAAGTAACTTTTATTTTACGGTGTATTTGTTTGCATGGAAGTAGATTAGAAGCAGTGAAAGTAAGATACTTTCATTACTTCAAAGGTTTGTTTGGCAAAAAAAAAAATAATTGAAAGTTACTTTTTATATATTGAGATGACGCCTACATGGCACTTTACTTTCAAAATTTTCTTCAAAGTAGTTTCTTATTTGCACGCAATTATTACAATTCAAAAATTATATTTTATATGTAGAAAATAAATTAAAAAAATATATAAGTATTGTTTTAATTAATCAATTAAATAATACTCCATCCCACTTTTTATTACGCTTTTTTCTTCTAAAAATTAGCAAATAAATACAAAAAGTAATCTCTTTTTCTACTTCAATTTAGAAAATTATTTCTTAATTTCTTCTATATTTGCACTGCTTTGTATAACCAAACACAACCTGAATTTAAATTTAAGATCAATGAGTGTGCAAATTTGCTACTTTGACAAATTGCCACAGAGAAAAAGCCTAAGTTTACGGCTGAAGAACGTGCACTAACAGTAGCCACTCAGGTATCTGCCACTCTTTGTTGATTTTGGTACTCGAGTATGGGCAATAGCTCATCCATCAGTAATGTCCACCAAATCTTCTTTTTTTTTTTTTTTTTTTTTTTTTTTTAAAGGAGAAATGCAAAAATAACAGGTATTTTCAAATATAAGTCACATATAATATTTGATTCAGTTTACAATTAGCATATCCAGATACTACTTTTTAAAACAGGTTCGGTGGAAGCTGGTTCTATCGCAGAAAATGATATTAGTGTATTGATTGAGATTGATAGCATTTTTATAGCATCTGTATTAATACCATAAATTAGGATAAGAGATATGTGAGAGACTATTTATTGGGCAATAGACAGACTCTCCGATCAAAGTATAGTGGTAGAAAGATATACTAAAAGTATAATTACTCTGACTCGAGAGATACGATGACTATACTTGTCATCCGTACTTCACAATATTTGTATATTGAAGTTGTTTAGTAAATCTTTTGTCCAATACATCTAGAGAGAGAGAAACATATATACTTATCACATAGGAAGTGAAGGCATAAGGAAACATATAAGGATAATATGAAAATGTGGCTTTTCTCAACTGCTATTGGAGTTTGCACTAAATAATACTTTGAGTTTTATATATGGAAGAGAATATTTATTGATAACTTATCTTTGGAAAAAAAAAAAAGAAATCAATAATAAATTCTAAAATAGACATATGCTAATGAAAATAATATATAACTTATTATGTTTGTGCCAAGGCTAACTAAATTAAAATATTATTATGAAAATTAATTCTTAACCTATTTCTTAGTAGAGATGATAATGGACGCGTCCATAAATAAATTTTTTATTCATGCTATGTAAATTTTTGAATTAAAAATAATTTTTTTAATTCAAAATATTTTATATAGCAGGCCAAAAATTATTCTGTTGACGTGTCTATTATCATCGCTACATGTTAAGACTCCAACCGTGATTTCGACCGATCTGAACTCCTACTTTCAAATATCACGAAAATAATAATAATAATAATAATTTTAATAAACTAACCTAACAACATGTTGACTATCATGGTAAAAAAAAAAAAAAAAAAGGTCCCTACTGAAGTGAAAACAATAAGGAAGAAAGGTCTCTGGCATGCCATTATGTTGGCTCACTCCACACTCCTGCGTTGCATATGTGATACTGTGTGCCTCCTCCTCGTGATGACACTGAGCACGCACCTGATTTCTTGGGATATAATCTATCTATCTATACTGCATTTGAGACATTTTTGACTGTCCTTCTACATCCCCGCACCATTATTTCTTACTGCAAATGATCCATGCCATCATTCACATGGCGACGGAGTCTTCCAGTGTCAGTTCTAAAACTGTGCGAGTGCGATGAGTGTGCTCACGTAATCACGTTGTTGGTTTATTGTTAGTCCTTACTAAATTTCGTAAATTAACCCCATTCTCAAATTCTTAGAAATGTGCTTTAAGTGCATAGGAAGTGGGCTCTTGCAAGTTTAACAGGAAAAGTATCGCTGGCCCATGGAAGAAGGAGCCCAATGTGGCAACAGCTTTTGAGGTTAATCCCCATTTCTTTTTGGGGCAGGCAACGTGGGGTGACCAAGGCCACCTTCCCACTAAAGAGATAGGTTCTAAATTATACTAAATAACACTTAAATCACAACAAATTCACCAAAAAAAAAAAAAAAAAGGTAAAACAGTAGTAGTACCAGAGTAATTGATGCACTTGATACTATCTTTGAAATAAATAATAAAAAAGACTGAAAATTTTGAAATGGACCTCTGATCCAGCACCAGTGTGGGCCCAAAGCAAACTGGGAGGGAGCGATCCAAGGAGACGCATGCAGATGCAGATACAAATGCTATTCTATCCCATCTCTGCAAGACAAAATCTTTATCCCCACGGCACGCGTGGGGCCCCGACCAAGGTCGAGTCGCCATCAGTCCAGCTCTCGGGCCAGAGCGGACCGAACTCGACCGGGAACAAATGTCTCAGGCCCCCCCGACTCGACACGTGTACATAACACGCACGCACTGCCGTCTTGTGCCTCACCTCGTCCCATGGGCCAAAAGCCACGGAACGGTCAACTGTCACGTTGACCAGCCCCGATTCGTTATGCCTTTTTTTCGCTTTGGGGGCTTAAATGCTTTAATCGAACGTTGGACTCGGCCCACTCCGCCTTAAAAGTAGGTAACCAAGGGATTTATTTTTTCTTATAATCAATAATATAGTCTAAAAAACACTACATTTTTTTTCTCCCTTAGATAACAGAAATGAGCTATCGTCTCACACAAATTATCTAAACTATAATTCATTCTTATTATCTCTAATCATTTTTTTTAAAAAATATTTCTTGTGTTATGTTCTCAAACCCTATGGTTCAGTTCACTTATACCTAATTTCTTAGATTTAGTTTTAATTTGATCTTCCATCCATCGAGTATATACTAAATTAATAGTTTTTTAAGTGAATATAACATTTTATATTCACTTCATGAAAGGATAATAAACTATAAAATTCATATAATTTGATTATAAGGAAATTAATAATGTAGAAATCACGATCCTAAACAAATTAAAAAAAAAAAATAATAGAATCATTACTTTTTTATTACTGACTCACATAACTTACCTAAACTGCCAAATCATATACAGTAATCTTATATAAACACAGCCAGGTGTCACGATTGCTTAAAAGTTTTTATATACAGCTTTCTTGTGATAGGAATATAAGGATTGGGGACTAATAGTTTTCATGTTGTAATCTCAAACTGTTGTGCAAATATGATCTAGTAAATCTTGTAAATGTATTTGTAAATTTTTCTCCATACTATCTATAAAGAAATTCCTACGAAGGAAGGAAGTGGCTATAATATATGAGCTATACTCATTGGGCGATAATATTTAAAGAGCAATATTTTATCTACACATTTTAGACTAGTGTAGAAAATTCATATATTGAATAACAATGTGGATTTCATTCAACCTCACTTGGAAAGCTTGTATAAGATTTTTTTTTACATATCGAAATGTGAAGTTGTTGATCGTATAAATTCTGTGGCCCGACCCAAGTGAAGCTCAAAGTTGACGAGGTCCAGAAAGTTCGTCCGTTTTATATGAAGAGTAGCAAAATCCACGATATGATTAAATACTTACCAAGTCAGCATGGATGAGAAATTACAGCATCCTAAATTGGACCTGTCTATACAAGCAAACTAATAAATTCGAGATCAATCACAGCTCCATTACCTTAGGAATTCGCCCCTATAAATACTCCCTATACTCCTTGGATGAGGGTGATGGGATCTTTTGTAATCGACAGAATATGAAGCTAGCAGAGAGAAGAAAGAATTACTGAGAGGTTATAACCTTTTCTTCTCAAATAAATTACTCGTTGTGAGGTCATTCATTATTTGACGTAGGTTCAAAATCTTTCATGATCGAACCTCATTAATTAATTAAATCCTGCTTGTCTCTCTCTCTCTATCTGACCTTAAGTTTGTGTCGAGTTTTGTCTGTGGGACAGATTTTTGCATGAATAGTAATAGTAGTTTAAATATTTTTCTCTTAGAAAATTATTTTCTAATAAGTTCACTATGTTTTGGGTAAGAAAGCTGAAAGGGGAGTTCTATGGCACATAATGCAAGTTCATATGAGAAACTTGCAACTGGAAGCAGAGAGTAGGCCGAGTAGCAGGCCAAAGCCCAATAAGTTTGCCTAAATTTTGTGTAGAAAGGGACGTCTCAAGTGTCGGTATCATGGACTCAATAATATTGTAAAATGCTGGAAGTTTGGTTTGATAAAAGCTCATTTGAAAACTAAATGAACAAGTCTAACAATAAATTTTTCCACTCAGTAAAATAAAATAAAATTAACCACTCAAAGTTCTTAAGCTCGTTTGTTTCCTCTTGTTACAATATATCAGGTCTCCCTATTTGAAAAAAAAAAAAAAAAAAAAAAGAATAACGGGCCTCAATTGCTCACTAACGATGGCCGTAATGTGAAAACGTTATTCAGAATATCTTTTAAATAAACAAGGTGCTGGAGAATGAAGCAAGTTATAGAAGGGAGAATAAAATATAGGGATAGTCTGGGGGCCAAAAAAAAAAACCACTCAAACAATATGGTGAGAGGGGAAATTCTAAATAGGCACACAACTTGACTTAGCAAACACCATACCCTACATTGTAAAGAATTATAAGTTAAAATTTTTTTTGGACAGAGTTACTCTTTACTCTATTTACACCCTACATTGTAAAGAATTATAAGTTTAAAATGTTTTTGGATAGAGTTACTCTTTACCCTATTTACACCCCTACTTTGTAAAAAATTATAAGTTCAAATTTTTTTTGACATAATTACTCTTTACCCTATTTATACCCTACATTAGAGTTACCCTTCACCCTATTTACACCCTACATTGTAAAGAATTATAAGACAGAGTTACTCTTTACCCTATTTTCTTCTTTCCCAACATAGTTACTCTCTCTCTCCAAGCACATATATAAACCCATAAATTCCCAAATTTTTGTGCTCCAAACTCTATCCCCCTCAATATTGAATATATTCATTAAATCTATTAATTAAAATATTTTCCTATATAAATTAATTTAAACAATTCATTAATAAAATATGATAAACACATAAAAATACCATAAGAAAAAAAATCAACTTATAATCTAACTCTAAATTGATGACCCATTTCTTTCCATTACTTTAAAATTTTAAGGAAAATTCTATAAATCAAATGAAAGAAATTAGGATTAGAAAAATTATATTGAGGAGAGGATGTGGAAATAGAGAAGAGTTCGAGAAGAACAATATTGGAAGAATGTGGTGCTCACTGGGAAAAAAAAAAAATCTCTCTTTAAAAGAAAGGATATGCTCACTAAGCAAATGATGCTCACTAAGTCAAGTGGTGTGGTCGTTTAGAATTTCCTTGGTGAGGCTGCATGAATATTGCATTGTGAAGAGGATCTAAATCCCTTGTTTATGGCTAATTCCTGCCCTAGCACACGATTTGTAATGCCCAAAAACATAGCGGTAAAAAAAAAAAAACTGACATTGCACATCTCGGGCCAAGTTCAATACCACACCCAATTCCTCCTGTTTTTATACTGTTTGGCTGGAGTCAGGGCCATAATTTTTCATCCATCTTCCGATCAGTCTAGCCTGAAGCGTGCTAGTAATCCCTCCAATCTGACCACTAAATTCCTAGTTTCACCTCAGCTAACTAGACGAACTTAGACGGATACTCTTCTGCAAGTACTACTGCATCATCCTGTTTCATTCATATGGATAAAATGTACAAGCAGTAAAATTTTACCGGCATTCATGAATATTCTGTACAATACTTCTCCATTTCACCATCCATTTGAGAATGAGAATCTCAGTCCGCCGCAACAAATACAGTAACAAGGCTGTTCTATTGAAGTTTTACAAAGATTTTTTTCTAGTAACTCCCCCCCCTTTTAAGTTTCTTTTCTGCAATTTTTTGCTCTTCTTTCACGCTATTTTCTTATGGCTCCTTATTACCTGCACCATTATTGCCATCAATCCTATGACTCTTATCAGCCAGCTGGGCGTTCCTCACTACTGATGCTGCTGCTTCTTGCACTGCATAATAGCATTCCTCCAACCCATCCTTCAACAAAGTTCAGGGAGAAAAAAACAGAAAAAAGAAAAAAAATACAACTAGTGAAATCGAATAGACAAACATAATTTATATTTTGCTGTCCAAACATTCTAATTTGAACAATTATAAGAGGGGAAAAGAAGCTGATTGGCTCATGATAACTGAAAAAAAAATGAAAAGTAGATTGTTGGGGCGGGGCTCAGTAAATTTCCATTTTTTTGTAGGGCTATATTATGGGGCATATGGCGGGAAATTCTATTTACATATGGAAATTTATTTTTCGGTTTTAAAACTTATAAATAATTACAAGTTTACCATTTATTTCTTTGACTAAGTTATCCTTTTAAATTACAAATTAAGACTTTTTAAAATTTAGAACTACAACTCATCGTCTTCCTCCTCTATTTTTTCTCTAGAACCTTTAAAAATATTTTTTAGTAGAATTTAATTTTTAAAAAAATATATATCTCCTACAAACCCATTGATTTGATTTCTTAACCTCTTAAATTTTTTAAATTCATGTTCTTAAAAAGATCTAGAGAAATTTTAAATTCTTCGAATTCACTGTAACAAGTAAAATTAGGGTTTGAAGTTTTAGTTTGAGTTTTTTTTTATTCAAATGAAAAATTCCAACATACAATTGGTGTTGGAGGACAAATCTAACATACAATTTAAATTTATTCTTAGTTTTTTATATGTATTTGTTTGTAATTTATTATTACTTATGATTCTTTTGTGAGGGAGACGTCGGCTGTTGGTCGGGTTTTAATACCCGACCAAGCAATTCTTTGGTCGGGACAAACATATTTTTAACTTGGGAATTAATATCCAACTTGAAAAATTTGGGAACGGACAACATAAGGAGATAGAGAGAAAAAGGAGGGTTAAACTTGGAATTTTTTTTTGGATGCATAGAGTAAATTAGTGACATTTCAAAATGGAAGTTTCACGTAAAAAGCACTCAGAATGTCAAAAGTAAATTGCAGTGTATAAATAGAATTTCCCTCCTATGACATTAAATATTTAATTAATTTTTGGATAGGTCAGGACCATGTACTTAACGCATGAAGCTCACGTATTGCGAGCACACAAAGAAGATATTGATCACAAGGAAGGGGGAGAGCAATGGAGGAACTTGCACTTTATCTATTAAAAGAATGTGAGTATGTTTTTGTAATAATGTCCATTAGATGAACGTAATTATGTTTTAACTATATTATGCATGTTTCATTATATGCTTATTAACAAAACATAGGGTATATACCTATCACTACTCTTAAAAAAAAAAACTTTCCATTTATATATATATATATATATTTTTTCATAATAAGTATTAAAAAAATTAGTCATGTAAAGTTGCATTTTAATATTTTATTGATTACATTATGGAAATGATTATTGAAAGTAGAGATCATGAACTAATCAATCCTCTCCTATCCAAAAAAAAAATGTTTCTACTTTCAAAAGGATTCAGCACAAAATTGTCACCAATTTTTTAAGAAAAGAGAGTAACCTTTCCCGATTACAGCTTTTCATGAGCCAATCCAAATAAAAAAAAGAGAGTGTGTGAAAAGTCTCTCTCCTTTTACTTTCCAAATTATTATTCAAGAACCAATCAGTGTAGAGAGTTTCATAAAAAAGATTGCATTTGGGCCCAAAAATCAAAGAAAAATAAGTTTCAAGTAAAAGCTACTACAAATTGAAAAGATCATTTCAGACATTTGTAATCGAAATCGTACCTTATCGAGTAACTGACGGGAGAAAAGGGCGCGTCTGAGGCCGGAAAATTTCGTGGGGAAGAGCTCGTTGACGGCACAGAAAAGCGCCGACGCCGCGATCCGTGACGCTTTGTACTCCAAAATATCCACGTACTCTGAAATCGATCCAAGATCAACTTTTAGGGGAGAAAAATAAAATCATCAAAAATCGAAAAATTCAACAAGATGCAAGTTCTCAATTTACGGCGCTGGACTACAATGAGGATCTCAGTGGCGCGAGCCCTGAGAGCGTCATTGTCTTTATTAGTGATCGAAGGGGTGAAATCGGTGAGGAAGCGGAGGAAAGCGAAGGGAGTGATCGATCTCAACTCCCCTCCCATCCCTGCGGTCACCTCCTGCTCCGCTTTGCCCAGCGTCATATCGTCCTCTTCCTGTACGATCGACACGATCCGATTCAAGAGACCAATCAATCAATCAAGAAGCCGGAAAAAGACGGAATCTTTTTCTACAAAAAGAACCAAGAAATGGCGATTGATCGAAACCTTGAGATTGGCGGCGGAGGATGGGGCGAAGCCCATCGTCTTTGCAGCGAGGGAGAGGCAGGCGGCGGCTACGAGCGGAATGGGCAGAGATTGCTGCGCAACGGAGCGAAATCGTTAACAAGATCGAAATCTTGGATCAATTCAATTGGATGGGGAGTTGGTTTACCGGGAAATTTTTGTTGTGGAGGTAGCGATCGATGTAGTTGATGGCGAGGTAGATGAGCATCGGATTGAGGTTGCATGATTGCTCAGCCTGATGATTAATTTGAGAAGAATTGGTTAATTAATTAATAAATTAGTTAATGTTTTGATGGTTTAGGGTTTGGGGATTGTACCTTGAGGATGAGAGCGACGACTTGCTGTCGAGAGGGGAGATCGGAAGGATTCTTGATGGAGGTGGAGTGTGCGGATTCGAGAGGGAAGAGATCCCTGGTTCCGTACCAGTATCCTAGGTTCGGGCCCTCCAGCTTGAACGCCATTGCTAGATAGAGATCTTTAGAGAGAGAGAGAGAGAGAGAGAGATGAATAGGGAGAGGGAAGGAGATGAATGGGTTATAATAGAGGGGAATTTAAAAAGGAAGGTGAAGAGTGTTGTCGGGAATTTCTAAATGAAATTTATAAAAATTAACAGGTTTCTAAATGAGCACAGCACTTAGTTTCGCCAGACTTATTCTTGTTTTCTAGTTCTTATTACACACCTAGCAAGAGAGAGAAAAAGAGAAGGGGAAAGAGAGAGAGAGAATCAGCAAGAGAGAGACAGAGAGAGAACAACTGAAAGAGAAGAAGCCGCGAGAGAGAACAAGAGAGAAAGAGAGGAGTAAGGGTTGAGATGAGTGAGAGTTGGAAAGAATGGAGGAGATAGGAGAGATGAGAGAAAGGAGATAGAGACAATAAGAGAAAGAAGAGTGGGCTCACAAAGAAAATTCTCTATTTTCAATAGAAAGGGTGGGGCTAAATAAGAAAGGTATTCTCTATTTTCAATAGAGTGGGTGGTGCTTACTAAGAAGTGTGTGCTCACTAAGTCACTGGTGTGCTCGTTTCGTAATTCCCAGTGCTGTCCATGTATCTACATAGATCTTTGGGTGAGTAGGCCCGAAAAGCTTTGCCCTGACCCGTTCCCGAAAAGCTTAGCTCCTGACGGTGAGCAGTTGCAGTGCTTGCTGAACCAGGACTTTTGGTTGGTTCGAGAAGTGCGCTATAAGGCGAGCGGTGCCTGGCGAGCTAGACAGTTAAATTTAGTGGTAGGCTCAATATTTGGTTCTTTTGCTTGTTGCTTGAAAAACTCAATCGAGTGCTAGAGAACATTAGGGACAATGGACTATTGATATGATGGTCGATATGTTATGCCCCCCTTAGGCATGAAAATAAGGGGATCAAAGTGAGCGAACCCATCCTATTTAAAATTTCGGGTTAACTATACTCAACCCCCATCTAGTATAAACCCCCGTCTAGTATAAAGAATGTATAATTTATCATTCCTAAAATTTAAAACTCTCACTTAAATCTTCTAAACAGTAAATTAGACAAAAATATAAAAATATTTTTTTCGCAATCTAAATAAGAGTTTAAAATTTTAGAAGTGATAAATTATACAACCCATACTACATAATATAATTAATCCTAAATTTTCTATTTAATTTAATTTTAGAAATGATAAATTATACAACCCACACTACAGAATGTAATTAATCCTAAATTTTCTATTAAAAATTAAAAATTTCATTTCTAATTCAACTCTAGTCTTTAAACATGTTGAAAATATTTATTAGTCAAAATTATAAATTCATCAGATACTCATTTTAAAAATGATAATAAACACATTCATAAATCAATTTTTTAACCACTCTATATAAATTTTTAAATTAAAAAAATAAAATTTTTCATTCGGTTTGGATTGAAATGCAAGCCGGTTTGATTTAAAAAAAGATAAAATTATTCTTAACCAAAATGAAGCCGTTTATTAATGTACCTTATTGCTAGAGACACGAGACACACAAACATCGACTCTACTCATCATACGCTTTATTCTCTCAAGACTATATAGTAGCCTGAAAGAAAATAAAAGATACAGCAGCTAGCACGGACACACATTTAACAGGAAGCTGCTAACAGTCGACAACAACAACATCTACACGTCCCACCATCAATCACATATCGGACTTAGAAGCCTTGATATCCTCCCCCTTGCCGCTGCTCTCCTCCACGATGTTCACCACCCTCGGCTGCCTCTTCACCTCCGCCACCTTCGGCACCGTGATCCTCAGCACTCCGTTCTCCAGGTGGGCCTTGATCGCATCCACGTTTGCGCTCCCCGGCATCCTGAACTGCCTCCAGAACTTTCCGGCACTTCTCTCAGCTCGGTGCCATTTGTCTCCCTCCGCTTCTTCTTCTATCCGTCGCTCACCGCTGATACGGAGGACTCTGTTGTCTTCCATCTCGATCTTGATGTCCTCCTTCTTTACCCCTGCACCAATTTAATTTTTTTCGAAATCTCATGTTAATAAACTTTGCTATTAAAAATTGAGTTAATTATAACCAGACCCTCTATAATATTAGAGGGAGGATGTGTATAACACTCTTGAAATTTAAAACTCTCAAAAAATTATCTAAATTTAGTTATTTTCATTCTCCTTTTTTATTAAAGTGCACTCTTATTTCTCAAATTTCTATTTTACCCTCATCATTTCCTTTAACCAACACACTTCCTCTCATTTTTATTAAAACATAGCATATGAATTTGAGAGATATGAGTGTATTTTAATAAAAAATAAAAAATAAAAAATAAAAATAACTAACTCCAGAAATTTTTTTGAGAGTTTCAAAGAGTATTAAGTTATGCATTCCCAATACTACAGGATCTAACTGTAATTAACACTTAAAAATTTATCCTTGTCTATTTTAAATTCCAAACTAACTTTAATTATTAAAGACCTTCCATTGCAATCAAAACTCCTATCTTTATGCTTATTTTTTTTTATAAAAAAAATTCGCCCTTAAATATACACAATATCATATTAAAATCCTTGCCACGAATTTTAACTGCATGTAATATAATACAATTCATAAAAACCTTTCGTTTTATCACTAATTTTAGTATAGATAAAGATGAAATTTTAAATTATAATAATTAAATATTCTTATCAAACTACTTTTTAAAAATATATATTTAATTAAAAAACTACCATTAAAACCGAACAGAGAGAATATAATATTTTCACCTAGCAATTATAGCGCTCGAACAGAAGTTTCAGAAAGAGCACACCATTTTTCCTTGTGAGCCCACTTCTTGACTTTCAATCTGATCAAAATTTCATTTGGCTATTTTTCCTAATGAATCCGCTTCTCAACTTTCAGCCCCATTAATAATAAGAAAATTGGTGTGCTCATTTGGAAACTCCCGTAGTCACATAATTCTAGGTCTAGCTATGAGAAATGTTTTTTTTTTGGTGGAAATGGGAAAAGACTGTATGAATCAGTAATCGAAATAAAAATCACATTCGAAGTAAGATATAGAAAGTTCAGGTTGAATGACTCACCGGGCACATCGAGGGAGATGACGTGAGCCTGGGCAGTCTCCTTCCAGTCGGCACGAGCGAGGGCCAGGTTCTCAACGGGTTTGGGGATTGTAAGCGGAGTCTGCTCCAAAACCCGAAACGGGTCTTCACCTGGCAGCATTAGGTCCCAAATGTTCCTCCCGTATGGGATCAGGCCCTTAACCGGAAGGGCCAGCCCTAGAGCCAAACTGAGGGTGAAAATAACAAACGAGGCCTTCATTGAAACTGCTCTAATGAGACTCCCAACTCTCTTCGTTTTATGGCAATTTTCGTCGCGATTACGCAGGAGGGAGACGATGGGGATTTTATATAGGGGAAGGAAGGGGCTGAGAGATGAGAGTAGGTTCTAGAGGGATCATGGGTAAATTTTCCAGATGAGAGGAGAGAGTTCTAGGGACTTCGGGAAACTCTAAATGCGCTCCGCATTTTACTTAGTGAGCACCACATCCTATGGTAAAGTCACTCCCAACGTAGGGTCAACAAATGGTGCTCACTAAGTCAAATGTGCTGCGCATTTAGAATTTCCCAGGGACTTCTGAAGAATTATTGCGAGCTATGCAATAATTTTGGCGGTTGATGAAGAAAAAGACGTGCAGGTTCCAGACATTTCTAATATGGATTGGACTGGGCCGACCCTTGTTGCTAAATGAACCTATAGATTTTGGATAAGCAATTCAATTAAAAAAAAAATTAAAAAATTAAAAATAAAATTTCCCTTTACTCTTATCACAAGCTATAATTCGATTTAATTGTTAAGTAAGAACATATTTTTACGATCGATCGATATATTATAGCCTTCCTCTATGTAATAAAAAAATATTTGAAATATTAAAAAGAATTACATAGACATTTCTACTAATTCAACTTTAATGACTTACATGTATGCTGGAATTGCTAGAATTGTGACCTAGTGATCAATGCTAGAGTTTGCGATGGTCTATTATAATAAGATTGTATTAATCTGCAATGAGTCTACTCTTTTTATTTTTTATTTTTATTATAGTGATAATTGAGTTTAGCAGAGTTATTCATGAATAGATAGTTTGATGTATTTTATTTGATAAAGATGTTGTGATAGTCAGTTAAAGGAGAATGGGATGATTGCCACATTGATGCTATGGAGGCAAACTTTATAATATTGAGATTTTAAATTGATTAGGTCTAAAATAATATATATAGAGTTGATAATCTAGCTGGTATGTTGACGAATGTGGTATTGTAATTCAAGTTCTACCATTTCTAGAACCTGGCCAAAGTTTTGTAAGTATAAAGAGCTTCATATCTATGTGGCCAACTAATATTTGTGTTCATATTCATGATGGTATTATTTGTATTTTAAATTGTTTGGTGAAAGCTTATTATTGATACTCCGAGCTACTGAAAATTGAAAATTGTTTGTTGAAAGCTTATTGTTAGATTGAAAGATTATTAGATATGACTTTTGTGGTATACTTATTTGTATCTTTTAAGAATTTGAAACTATTTTCTCAATTCGAAACTGATTTCTTTATAAATTTGAGAGATCCAAAATTTGTAATTGCAAACATTATAAAATAGTGAAGGTTTTTTAGGTTTAACGGTGGGCAACTGCCCCTTGCATTCCATTAATAGGAGATAAACAAAACCTAAAATACTTCCTTTCTCCCTACGGAGAAGAAGGCTATACAATATATCAAAATAACAAAAATAAATAAAATCCGTTGATAATTAGGGGTTTGTTAAAAGTCCCGTAAATCTGTCAAGTTAAGCTCTTATCTCTGACAGTAAGACTCGAACCATCTTGTCTCAAAACAACTAAATCTGTCACGTTAAACTCTTACTTCTAACAGTGAGATTCAAATCATCTCATATAAAAAAGTACCAAAATTGTCACGTTAAACTCTTACCCCAGATAGCGAGATTCAGATTATTTCATATTAAAAATAACCAAATTTGTCAAGTTAAACTCTTATCTCTGACAGAGAAATTCAAATTATCTCATCCCAAAAATAACCAAATATGTAATGTTAAACTCTTATCTCTAATAGTGATATTCAAATCATCTTATCTTAAAAAAAATAATCAAACATGCCATGTTAAGATCTTAACTCTGACTGTGAGATTTGAACAATCACACAATTGATACACTCTATGATCCCAACATAATCACTGACTCTGTCTGTCAGCCAGACGAGTCACTAGCTCTGTCTGTCAGCTAGGCGAGTCACCGGTTCTATTTGTCATCTAGGTGAGTCATCGGCTCTGTCTGTCAGCCACACGAGCTATTCCATAATATTAATCCAATTACCTCGGTATGTTTAATAGTACACCTCTGCTGAAACCCTCTTGGTACGTTTTATGAATACCTCTACGAAGGCCTCATGGGTACGTTTTATGAACACCGTTGTTCATGGTTTTCCGACCTTAACACAGTCACTTTAGTATATTTTCTGAACATCTCTACTGAGACCTTATCGGTATGTTTAACATATATCTCTGCCAAGACCTTATGAGTACGTTTTCTGAACACTTATGCCAAGACCTTATGAGTACGTTTTCTGAACACCTATGCTCATGATTTTCCGACTCTAATCCGGTCTCCTCTGTACGTTTTCTGAACAGCTCTGTCGAGACTTCATGGGTATATTTTCTGAACACCTCTATCCATGGTTTTTCGACCATCACCCGGTCATACTCCAACAATTTATTAAACATATATCTATTATGATAAGAAAGAATGTGCAGACAGCAGTGCGTTCGAGGTAAGGGGAAAGAGGAAGCTAAAATTCTAGATCAATCTTATCATACTAGGGGTAGAAATAACTTGATGCCGAAAAGGCAAAGGAGAGAGGTATCCCGTTAAACATGCCAAGCAATCTTGATATGCTTAACAGTATATCTCTGTCAAAGTTTCATAGGTACATTTTCTAAACACCTCTGCTCATGGTTCTTCAATCCCAGTCCAATAATCTCTAGCTCTGTCTGTCAGCTAGACGAGTCATCGGCTCTGTCAGTCAGTCAGGCGAATCATCTCTCAATTTGAAAGCAATCACCAACTCTGTCTGTCAGTCAAACGAGTCATCGGTTTTGTTTGGTAACCCAAACGAGTCACATTATACTAAAAACACTCAGTTTGCTAAGATATCTCCACGCCCTTAGCAAGTTCCATCTTCCTCAATTCAATACACCAATCATACATTCTTCCCGGATCCGCTTACATATCGTCCGGTCACAACATCATTTTAAAAACCATCAAGTCACCATTAGCTCTCGCCAATTCTATTACGGCAATTACACATAATATAAAAGCTCAAGAGTGATGCATTAAATTCAAGGCGACTAAAATATTTCTTTATTCATGTTTGCAGGATAGAAGAAGCAACAAAGTGTAAAATTCATCATCCATTGCATAACAAAAAGGGAGCTAAAAAGACTAAAATAAAAAAAAGATACGAAGTGTTTTAGTTCTCCCGAGAGACTTCAGTCTCTCCTGCATTATCTTCAGAATCTGTTGGCGAACTTCTTTTAACAAAAATCATAATGATTCGGCTCTACCTCGTTGACCATCATTCACTGGGCAGTTTGAGTTCGAGAGTCTTTCAGAGCCTTATTTCTCATAAATACTTGTTGTTGGATCAGAACTTGTCGATAGTTTCCCTCTTCGCAGTGCAACAGAAGTATAAAAACTAATAGATTTGAGTGATAAAATCAAATAATCTCATGTGGATATTAAGAAGATCGCCCAAAAGATGCCCTCAAAGTACTACATCAACAAGTCATTCAAGACTGTTATATTAATGATCACCTCTGACAGTCATTGATCGAACAGCTCATCGATCAGTGAATGGTTCAAGCTCACAACAAAATCATAATAAAAAAATCTAAAATATTTCGAAACTCATTACAAAATGACGATGAGATTTCAAAAACTTTGGAGGAGGGCTTGTTGACGGGAAAAATTGATGAGAGGGCCTACATATACCAATATCTCAAAAAATCCAAATAGAATCAAAGTAGATGAAGATCTTAGATCTAGTCAACTCCAAATTAATATAATTTAATCACACTGAAGATCTCAGAGATTCTGTCAAACTTCTCCTGATTAAATGAAGACCAGATTCATTGAATCAAATCAGATAAGATTAAATCAAATATTTGATTGGATTACAGTATATTTTCATCATTATCTACAAAGTAGATGATCTACCCAATTTGTTCTTATAAATGACGTTGTGAGGTATTGTGAAAGTCACTTTTGGAAAGATCCAAGGTCGGTATTGTGAAAGTCACTTTTGAAAAGACCCAAGGTCTACTAGTTGACGCTTCTCGAATACATGTCGGTCATCTGACCTAATCGTATCCAGATTGCTTTCATAAAACTAGAAAACTGGCCGTTGTCATATTGAGCAAGAAAACTAGTAAACTGACCGTCATCATATTACTCCCATCAATATTGGATAGTCAACAGAATACAGATCTATGCCCCATAATCATATGAAGAGACCACTATTTTTATAAAAAAATAGATAAATCTATAAATCCCTCTTTTTATTTTCTATTTTTTTCATTGTAATTTTAAAATTATTGTAATCATTAAAAATTATTATAATAATAAAAAAAATCCATAAAAATCTCAACAACAGAGGATAAGAGAGATCAACTAAGTGCTGCCATGTGATTTATCGGGATCGACAAACTTAGTGATAACCTTATCACTGCAGAAAAAGATCAACTTTTCTGCCTCGAAATCGGTGAGATTTGAAGCTAGATTGGAGCTTTAGATAGAGAAACACTGCAACTACGGTCTTTTATTAAAAGAGAGCCAACAAAAAAAAAAAAAACAGAAGGGAAAGATGGAAAGGTAAGTCTCCGCGAAAATGTATCAGCCATAGTCGTGGCCATATAAGGATGAATTCCAATCATCTGCGGAGTGAGGAGAAGGAAACAGAAGAACTAAATTAGAGTTATAGAGACAAAATTTAAAAAAAATAATGGTTATAAAAACAAAATTAGAAAAAAAAAAAACAAACAAACATGAAACTCACTAAGATAAACAAAACAAATTTTAAACTTTCCTACTGAGAAAAGTATAGACACACCTAGCAACTCTCTTATTTGTGCAAGAACTCTGACGACCATTATATTAATTCACAGATTATTTTGGTTCTTTCCGAACTTTTAATTACAGCACAGAAGATTGTTACATAGACTTGTTCGATTAACACCACCAAACTAAACACAGCTCTATCTATATTTATCACATTACAACTCTCAAGCTGCAAACATTTCTCACAACACAAACATGTATCGATCGCAACTCAAAGCTCAACTTTCTTGGCCTCACCAGTTAACTTCTCCTTCTCTCTCTCGCCGCCGTCAGCAGCGGCGATGCTCACCACCTTCGGGCCCTTGATCTGATCAGGCGCCAACTTGTTCAGCGTCACGGTGAGCACGCCATCCACCAGCCTCGCATCCACCTTGTCCAGGTCCACATTGTCGGGGAGGCGGAACTGGCGCCAGAACTTGCCCTGCACGCGCTCGATGCAGTGCCAGTGCTCCCCTTTCTTCTCCTCTTCTCTCTTGCGCTCCCCGCTGATTCGCAGGATCCTGTTCTCTTCAACCTCAATCTTCAGCTCGTCTCTCTTCATGTCTGAACATTATACGCACCCCATTACGATGACAGTAAAATTTTATAACAGTAATAGATTTTACTTAGTCTATACTATTGAGATTTATTTTGTGGAGTCCTAATTCTATGAATCCAACTATATATATTATTATAAAAAAAAAAACTCTTAAGAGAGTACTAAGAAAATTTTATATATCAGTGGGTTACGATCCATCATATTCTAATTTTGTATTTATAATTATGCTTCTTAAAAAAATACTAAGAGAGAAATTCTATTTGCACATGATATTTTACTCTTAGCGTTCTAGTTATTCTTTACACTAAACTTTTATTTTAAAATACTACTATTTTACTTTCTACGTCCAAATTTTTCTTCCAAAAATACTCCTCATTCTTTTCTCCAACTGCTCACTCCGTTCGATCCCATTTTTATCCATTTTTATTTGAGTCGGATGTTAATTTAAGAATAAAAAATATTTTAATCGGATATTAATATCCAATCAAAAAATGTTCTTATTGGACATTAATATCTGATTAGCAAGCAAAATCTCTCCTGCAAAAGAAAACTAATTAAAAATAAATTTTTCATATAAAACCTAAAAAAAATTCGAATCATACCTTAAATTTGTCCCTTCACACCAATTGCATGTTAAAATTTTCTATTTGCACAAAAAAACTCAAACTCAAAAATTTAAAATTCTTCTAATCTTTTTAGGAACGTTAATGTAAAATTTTTTAGATTTTGTAGGAGATGCGTTTTTATTAAATACCAAAAAAATTATTTAGAATTTTAGAGAGAAAATAGATAATCATCGTAGTTCCAAATTTTAAAAAGTTTTAGTTTAGAATCGTAATTCTAAATTTTAAGAAGTTTTAGTTTGGAATTTATAAGGATAAATTAGTTAAAAAAATAATAGCAAATTTGTAATTATTTATAAATTTTAAAACCGTAATAGAATTTACCATACTAAGGCCATCATGGACATAATTTAATTCCATTTTGAGACGAACTAGTATTTATGAATGTGTTCATGTGTTTTTTTTTTTTTTTCCTTTTACTCTTCCACGATTGCTACTCAAATAATCCCAATACATACACCATCACCATATCAATAAAATATAATCATAACAATAAAATCCCATTAACCATACATTTAAATATAGATTTTAAAAATATCCCAATAAATAAATAACTTTTGTACACTACCAAACAGCACCTCCAATCTTTTGCAATAACAGATGAAATTAAGAGTATCAAATTCAATTTTATATGTCGATTTATTGCAATTACAATTTGTTTAAGCAAACAGTTGCGAATTATAAAGTTGGTCAGGGGGTTAAATGCATAAAACTCACCTGGCACGTCGATTATGATCTGGTGAGCACTGGGCGTCTCTTTCCAGTCAATCCTCGCCGGCGCCACGGCCGCCACGTCATCACGCTCCAGCCCAAACGGGATATGCTCCAGGACAAGAAACGGGTCTGGGAAGCGCTCCCATAGCGGGTCCCGTACCCGATCCAGGAACGGCAGCAGCGACCCGTTGGAGGTCGTAACTGCAGAAGCTAGCAGCAGGAAGGCAACAGCAAAGACTGGGGGAGGAAGCTTCATAGTTTTGGTTCTCGTTTCGTAACGTGTCGGATCGTGTCGGTTGATGTTTCGGATCTCTGATAGAACGGAGCGGGTTAATGGGTTTATTTTTATAGCGGATTGGGGGGACACGTGGCACAAGGAGGACGACGAGAAGGTTCGAGGTGGCATCGGATGCGGCATGAGTGTTCGAGACGTTTCGAGCGTGTGCAAGAATATTCGCCTTATTATTATTTTATTTTTTTCGTTCCTTTGCTATTTTTTTTTATTTTTTTTGTTATTTCCCATTTTTCGAAAAACAAGATAAAATTTTAGAGGGAGATTATTTAATAGGAAATATAAGTGTGATAAAAATTTGCTGTTTCTTTTATTCATTTATAACCTCTATTAGGAAGTGTCTCAAAAAAAAAAAAACAATAGAATAATTAACATCTTAAAAGGATTCTCAAGTGAGAATATACTTGATAGTGAGTATATATTTGATAATTTGCTCGAGCGAAAATGATAGAAAATGGAAGAAAAAAAATAGAAAAATAGTTTCTATTGTTTGGTCTGAGAGAAAATATAAAGAAAAAGAAAGTAAGGGAAACAATATTATAAAATCTTCTCTCTAATTTTTTCTATCTTAATCTAAAAAATAATAGAAATATTATTTTATATTTCTATGTTTCATGGTGGAAAAGTAAATAGAGTTTAGAGAAAACTCCAAATATTCAATTCAATAGCATTGAGGGACAAGGGCACACTCCCTTGGCAGAGATTAGGGCCTTAGGACCTAAATGTTTTTGGGCCGGGCCTTTGAAGGCTTTCCTAATTAATCCCTGCAAATTTGGTACCCGAGGTTTGGATACTTTAGGCCTGCGAGCAACAAAACATATAAATATTTTTCCCTCGTCATTTTTTATTAAAAAAAAGGGTAAATTGTCTTTTCCATAGATTTTTTTATTCCTAGCTATATTAACACATGTATAATTTTGCAATACTATCCAAATTAAGTTCTCATTAAATTTAAAATGAATAATACTACTAGAGACATTAGTCTTTAGACTATTCTTTGGACCTTAGAAGAAATCTTTGACTAACAACATTTGTATCATATAAAAGAAGCCATAAAGCATCAGTTCTTCTTTTCTCATGACTTTTATTAGTACTATTATTGTTATTATACAATAGACAGTCATCTCATTTTCAATGGATGGAGTTTAAAATGTTGAGACATTATCATCACAATCTTGCTTGGTAATCCACTACAGTAGTTGTTAGTTAACATTCTTTCGACTATAAAGTACAGCGAATTCTATATCTATTATGGATTTGTAGCTGTTGGGATCGATATAAACCTTTTGGATCTTATTAACCAAAGATGTATGACTTTGGGCTATGGTTAGCTCATTTCCAATTAAGAATCTCCAAGGAATTTCAACAACTCTTTGTATATGCTCGTTCCAACCTTCAAACTCTCCGTTCAAGTTTAATTGATATTGAACTAATATACCTCCGCTAAACTGGCTGTGTTGGGAAGAAGAAGAAGAAGGGTAATTTAATCCAAATAATTCAATAGCAATTTTGTAATGTTCTAAAGTTTCAAATATGGGCTTGGTGAGCAAACTAGTGTGCTTAAATATAATTTTTCCTATCGAAGAACCAAAAACAATCTTTAGTCTTGTCTCTTAGGATTTGAGTGAGGCAAGCTTAGACTTAAAGGAGGAGGATAGACTCATAAAAATTAAGGTTTTAAAAATTCACCATGCGATATGGATGGATTTATCCCTTCTTATCTAATGCATTCATTTTGCACAAGACAGTTGATCCATCCCTTTTGGAAAGGAATGAGATTGAGATTGGATTGTGACTTAGATCAAAATCAAAATCAAAGCATATCTTTCCAAAAAAAAATTGGTTTTAATGTTGTCCATGCATTTCCATGCCCCACGGCCATCTCGGACCCGATAAGGATCAGATTACAGGGGGGACCAGATCCGAGTCCAATGGCAAACACGGTCCCCGGACTGGGAGTTTCCAAAGGAGCACACCACTTTTCCTAGTGAACCCACTTTATAGTATAATTTGATTCAGACTGACAGTTATTAAATGGGTTCACTAAGAAAAATGGTGTGCTCCTTTGGAAACTCCCCCCCCCCCGGCTCGGGCCCAAGTGGCGCATGGGTCAGGATCCGTGGCCATGCACCCACTTTTGGTTTGCTCCTACCAAATTAAGATAGGAATTTAAATCATATGATGAGAGCCGACAAGTGTTGATTAATTTGGTTGCGCTGCAAGATCACTTTGCTCTTCAGCAGTTTATGGTTTGGGCTCATGAAAATGTACAGAGGTGTTTTTGTAATTTCGAGTTGTTATTGGGATTGTGGGGTCTCAATTTTGATATATGAAATTCTAAATTAAATGCACCCACCATAAGTATCTTCACTTTGTAAGCACACACTCTGTAAAGTTAAAAAAGTAAGGGCTTATAAATATCACTATATTCTCAAGTTATCTCTGTTAGGGTTTTAACACGAGAGATATTAAGGAAAAAAAAATGAGAGAAGGAAAAAAAAGTAAATTTGTAATAAAATTAAAAAGAATGAGTATAAATTCGTCAATAAATTGCAAAATAGTAATAAAATTGAACATTTCCATAGGAGTATTTAGAAAATTGGTAGGTAGTTTTAGAATTTCCCTTCTGATATGTGTCATTTTGCAGCAAAATGTCTTTGCTTAGTTAATGGTGAGTATCGGTCAGTTTGGTTTTAGGTAAAAAAATTTCCACCAAAAACCGAACCGAAACCGACCAAACCCAAAACCGAAACCGAAACTGAATTTTCGGTTCGGCTAGATTCGGTTCAGTCGGTTTTTCGGTTATTTGGGTTTGAAACTAAATATGTGATAAACGCATGTATTTTGTAGGAAAGATAACAATTTTCTTTTCTATTTTTTTTCTTTTTCTACCTATTAAAATCACAATCACATATTTTCATCAAAGATTTAAATGAAAATCACATATTTTTCATCAAAGATTTAAATGAAAAGCACATTGAAAATAAATCAAAGAAAAAAATAAACTACAATTGTAATAATTCGGTTTTTTCGATTGGTTTCGGTTGGAGCTAAATCCACCGAAACCCGACTCGAAATCCGTAATTAATTTTGGTTTTTAAACCGAACCGAACCGAAAACCGATTAACCCAAACTGATTGGTTCGATTTTGCAGTTCGCTTCGGTTTTTTCGGGTTTTTTTGGATTTATGCTCAGCACCATGCTTAGCTGAGGTCTCTCTTAGTACCTAAATAAAATATAAAAAATGTATATTCAATTAATTATGTCTATTAATCGAGGTGAAGGTATGTATATTCGATTAATTATGTCTATTAAATATATGGTACGGTAAGTAAGAAAAGAGAGATTTGAAGAAATAAATATGAAGTCCGATATATTCCTATTTATCTCCAAAACCCCGAAGTTATAGTAATGATTGAGAGAAATTATTTTGTATTAGCGGTATATATTTTTTATCTTAGAATTCAATTGACATTCAATCAAGTGAATATATAGCGTAATGCTTATATAAAATCATTTATCTTATTCGTACTTGATGGAAGGATAAATTAATTCTACAAATTATTGTTTGCGGTCCTAAAAAAAATTTAAGGGATTGTACATGAAAATATATAAGTTTGGATCATGATTTTATTTTAAGATATCAATCTCCTTTCAAAGACATCTATGTTGTCATTGTATGAGCAATGAGCCGAACTTGAGACCAGCAATTCGATAAAAAAATGGTCTACAACTCTCCACATTCACCTGAAAGTTCCATTAATCTTAATGGAACGCGGGAGATATATCCACCGTTTTCCTAAAAAGGAAAATTCCATTAATCTAATTCTAAAAATTGTATTTTCTTAATGTAGACTCTAATAAATCTAAATACAACTGTTAGTATTTGATGCCATATCGCCCATTGATTCAGACTGACATGCACTCAAATCTGATCTTTTGGGCACGAAGAAGCGTAGAGATGAGCGATCTTTTCTCGATACCTGTACATCAAATTCAAGAGTCCTTGGGATTAAGGTCTGAAGAGCCCCTCCGTTGCTTTAGCCAGATCTCTACGACTCTAAAAAGCCAGGGAGTTAGGATTTCTCTCGTACCTAGGGATGAACAAGAATATCCATTCCGACCGCTTTGTCATGTTCCGATCGGATTCGATTGGAGTACGGAGAGTTGCACGGTTGAAATCATATACGTGAATTCGGAATCGGTCGGAGTCGATCGAAATGTCGCCGGAATCGGTCGGAGTCGATTGGTAGATCAATGAGTTTCTAGTAAGATTCTCTCCCCTTCTCTTCTTCCCTCTCTCCCTCCCTCCCTCCCTTAACCCGCTCCTCTCTCTCTCTCTCTCTCTCCTGCCTCTTCGGTTCCCTCTCTCTCTATGGGAAACACCATTTTTGGTTAATGAAAATCTGACTCTTCTCTTCCCCTCTCTCTCTCTCCCCCTCTTGCCTCTTCATCTCCTTCTTTCTATGGAAAGCACTCTTTTATGCTGATGCCTCTCTCTCTCTCTCTCTCCCTCCCTCTCTCTCTTTCTCCCCTCCTACCATCTGACCGACTCTGTCGGATATATATTGACCGCATCCGATTGGTCCGAAGTCAGCCGGAGTTTGATTGGATTCCGGCAAGCAGAACGATTGGAGTTTTGCCTTTTTCTTATAATCGGAAATGATCAGAATCCTCCTATCTTCACCGACTTCGACCGTTTGCTCACCCGTTTGCTCACCCCTACTCTGGTGCACGTTGAGAGTCCACATTAATAATGTAGTCTGCACAATGCAAATGAAAGGAAACAATCCAGCTAGCTTATTCAAAGCAAAGCATGTAAACATGTGACTTTTCAACTTAAATAATCTAAAAAAAAATTTCCAATTGAATATGAAGAAATTGAGTAGTAAATGATATAACCAGACATGTAATTATTTTTTCTCTAAAAAATAATTACACTACACTTTTGAGAAATTTAATGCAATGGCAAGTATGCATTGAAAATCTTTTCTTGTACCAGGAGACGATTTGGCTTCAATAGTACAATAAAAATTGGAATTTTTCTTATGGCTGGGGCCAAAAATCTTTTCTTGTACCAGGAGTACATACCCCTTCAATCTTTAAAAATTAGAATTTAGTCCCTCCAAATCTTCATATTTATAATTTAGTCCCCAAATATTTTAAGTTACCCCACATTACTCCCGAGTCATATTTTTGGCTCGAATCGGGAGTCATATTTTTGGCTCGAATTTTCCGTTATACTACTGAATTGTTTCAGTCTCTTCCTCTTCTTATTGGGTTCTTCTGTCTATTCTTCTCCTCTCTTTCATCTCCTAATTAATCTCTAAAGTGAAGTAACTCAGGGAAATCCAATAAGAAGTGGAAAGAAAGAGAGGGGAACATACAAGGGGAACTTGAGAAATAGGTGATAATGGCAATTGGTAAGAAGATGATCGTTGCCACAAAATTGAAAGTTTCAAGCATGAGCGCTCGTGCTCTACACGTGAGTTTGATCCCGTAGCAGGACTTTCTTTATACTTTGTAGGTCTAATGAACCTTTTGCTCGTGAGATCTCAGCTTAGCTTTCTTTTCCAATTAGGAATGAGTATCGGTCGGTTCGGTTTTGGGTGAAAAAATTTCTATCGAAAACCGAACCGAAATAGTAGAACCGAAATTGAAACCGATCGAACTCCCAAGAAAACCGAAACCGAATTTTCGGTTCGGCTCGGTCGGTTTTCGGTTATTTGGATTTGAAACTAAATATGTGATAAACGTGTGTATTTTATAAGAAAAATAATAATTTTCCTTTCTATTTTTTTCTTTTTTACCTATTAAAATAACAATCAATTATTTTCTATCAAATATTTAAAAGAAAAACACATTGAAAATAAATCAAAGAAAAAGAATAAGCTACAATTGCAAAAGTTTGGTTTTTTCTGTCGGATTCGATTGGAGCTAAAACCATCGAAATCCAACCCGAAATCTGTAATTAATTTTGATTTTTAAACCGAATCGAATCGAAAACCGAATAAACCGAACCGATCATCGGTTCGGTTTTTTTGATTTCTGCTCAACGCTATTTCCAATGGTGAGTTGTGCTTTCTAAAGGTAGAGATCGTTTTGGGCCAAATAAGAACCATATCAGTATCCAAATTTGGAAAATAATAATAATAATAATAATAATAATAATAATAAAGAGTATAAATAAGAAATGATAGTGAGGAGTATAAATAAAAATTGGAACTGAAGCTGATGTCTGGTTGTTTCCCAAAAGGAAAGGTCCATCCAGCTAATCCCTTTCAATGGTCAAAATATCTAAAACATTCTAAAACATTCATTTCTTGAGGGGCTGTCTTAAAAAAAAATCTAATACCTAAATTCTAGTTTTTTCAGGGGTTTTAGTGTAAAAAAAGCTCCTGTCCACACCTCCGTAATTTCAAAAAAAGCACACCACTTCTCCTAGTGAACAGACATTGCTTAGCCCGCACACTAAAAAAGCCGGTTTTTCTTGTGCACACACCGCTTTTCCCTTTGCCCTTTCTCCCTTTCGTGAGCACACTAAAACTCTTATTCCCAATTCTTACCAGCTCATCACTCTATCTTCTTCAATCCGAGCCCAAGTCTTACCGGCTATAAGTAATTCCCAACCCGACACCACCACAGGCTCTGTGCCTGATGCCACTGCAGCCTCGGGTCTTCTCCATGCCTATCGTATGGAAAATAATACTGTTCGGAATCTAAATCCAGACGAAATTAATATTGTCCGAGATCTAATTCTATTCGTAAAATAATATCGCTGGGATCTCACTCCGGAAATAAAATAATTCTGTCATTCTGCTTCTAATTCTGTACAAAAATATTTTTTTCTGAGGAATAGAGGCTATAGACAAGAATAATATAGTTTGAAATTTTCAATAACCAGCTTGTAATGTAACCGTGGGAGTAAAGTCTCCTCACTCACTAAGACCAGTTGTGTGCTCATTTGGAAATTTCCCCGCACCTAAAGTCTCGTTGCGGATATAAACAGCACAGCTACCCTCGTACGTTCGCTTTAATCGCCCCCAAAATATCTCTCCTCCATTTTTCTGTTCTCCTCCTCCTCCTCCTCCTCCGCCCTCTGGCCTCAATTCCGGGTTTCGGACCCAAGGTTCCCCCACCCGTTATACTCGATAGGGTCACCGGCGGTGAGACCAAGCGGCGAATCAGTAGTAGGGATGAAGATACTCTGCGACGTTTGCGAGAAGGCGGAGGCGGCGCTTCTGTGCTGCGCCGACGAGGCGGCGCTGTGCTGGTCGTGCGACGAGAAGGTGCACGCCGCCAACAAGCTCGCGAGGAAGCACCAGCGGATCCCACTACTCGGGCCCAATCCGGCCGCACCCGCCGCCGCCGCCGCCGCCGCCGATGCCAGTACTGCCGCTGGTCAGATGCCCACGTGTGATATTTGTCAGGTACTACATCTTTATTTCTCTTCTCATAGATTAATTTCTTGGTGGTTTAAAATATTTTTCTGATTGCGAATGAAACCCTTTTGTCGAAGAATTGTTTAATTGAATTACGATTATTGGAATGCGAGATTTTGTTTAAAAGTTTTTTTTTTTTTTTATAATATTGAGCGGATATCATGGTTTAAAGTTTAAATGGATATTTGATACATATAAAATATAAGCAAATAATGTATAGCTTGGGTTGGGATTGCTGTAATGAGCTGTCCAAGATAAGATATGTGAGTTAGCGGTAAAAAAAAAAAATTAATGATCAAGTGCATATTTAGCTTCTTGAATCAAGTTTTAAGCGTATACAAAATGTTGTATTTATCGAAATATAACATCTTAAAGATTATTGTGCAATTGTTTAAAATATTCATTTAAAGGGATAAAATGAAGTTTAAAATATCAAACTGTATCAGTACAAAAGGCCACTGTGAAGTAATGACATGCATACAATAGTAGTTCAAATTCATCTAACTTAACAAAGACTGTATTGCTACATTAGCCCTAATCGAAATTGCTTCCTAAAGCTCAAAAAATTATAGAATATGTTAAAATATAAAGTAATTTCGCTCAACTCTCTCTCCAACTTCGGAGTTTTAGTGCAGTGGAAGGGATTTTCAACATGGTATCAGAGCAACCCAGATTCGATTCCTGCTGGGAACGCATTTATTTGCGGGTTTAAAAAAAAAAAAATTATACCGTTGCGTAAAGCCTAGGTTTCTGCCCAAAATGGGCCTCCGTGTGCGCATTTAATTGCGGGTTTTAAAAAATTATACCGCTGCGTTAAAGCCCAGGTTTCTACCAAAAAATGGGTCTTCACCGCGCGCGCATTTAATTGCGGGTTTTAAAAAATTATACCACTGCGTTAAAGCCCAGGTTTCTACCAAAAAATGGGTCTTTAACCTCCAACCTGCGGGGGCGTGTTAAAATATAAAGTAATTTCTCTCAATCCTCTCTATAACTTCGGAGTTTTGGTCTAGTGGAAGGGACTTTCAACAGAATCAAACCATTTTAATGAACTTTCTTTTCTTTTTTAAATAGTTCAATTTAGAAACATTGGATGTAGGAATGGTAATGGATGTGTCAATGGGTTAATTTTTATCCCGCCGTATATAAATTTTTGAGTTAAAAATAAAAATTTTATTTTTCCAATTAAAAATTTTGCACATGATGGACTAAAAATTAATTTGTGAACATGTACATACCATCCCTAATTGGGTGACAAGGACTTCTGAAGGAGGAGGTTAAGTTCAAATGAATGCTCGAGCTGTTTACTAATTCTCATGTCATATCTAGGTGTCGAGCTTCAAAATCTCACAGTCAACTTCAGGAAAGATTTGCCACTCCAATTTTAGTCTGTGTCCTTAATGAGTAGATATGTTCATCGTCCACATTAAAAGACCAAACTTCTTGTCATGATAGTCCATTTGATTACGTACAGTTTATGTACACTGCTGAGCTAATAATCTGGGTATGTTAAATAAGCATATTGTTTTCTCCATCAGTATGTCCCTAAATTGAGTCACGGAGAAGGAAATCACATTACTTAGAAGAAAATTTAGACAAGTTGTACCAGGTTATTCGGTTGCATATGCCATGGCATCTCAATATAGCAATACCTTTGAGCAAATCTGTAGCTTTCTGTAGTGCTATGCTGAATACAACCACTTGTGCAACTTGACCGATACGTCCATCAAATAGTAATGGAAGACAACTTAGCATTTGTATCCGTGAGATTCATATCAGTTGATCAACCATTTGAAAGAAGATTGATAGATTCAGGTTCAGCATATAAGTTAATGTGTGGGGATAACCTGAGATCAGGATCACAATATCATCAATTTCCATTTCAACTAATTATCCGAAGTTTATATCCTCTCTATAATGACCTTTTGTTTATAGGTACTGGGGTTGGGCTAGATTTTTTGGAAGAATTATTTATGTACGTACATAATTAAGGTTCTAAATATTGGATATCGGGTTCGTATCAGATGAGTGGTTTTTATATCGGATAGCGGGATACAGATGATATATCGGGGACATGAGCCAATAGATCGGGTGATATATCATTCATATCGGCGATAATTAAAACAATGTACATATTAATAGGGCTACTGCTATGATTCTATGAACTCAATACATTCAGTATATCAGGATCTTATAATACCTTAAAGATTTCTGCAGTGTGAATATAATGAAGCATGTGGTATCTGGGCATTACAGCTGTCAGTATTAATGGTTGCCGAGATATAGCCAAACTTCATAGCAAAACATTGCATTTGGAGGATGATGCATGGGGCACAGATTAAAGCTCTCTGGAGTGCTTTTATATGATGGGGCTTTCCTTGATTCATTATTGGGGGGGGGCCTCTGAGCTTCTCGTTGTATATGTAGGGGACCGGCCTAACAGGGGTCTTTCAATTTTGACCTCTTTCTCTTGCCAACTTAATTGCCAGGGTGAGATCTGAAAGTAGGAAAACTTAAATTCTCTTTGTTCCCTTATTTTCTCGAGAGATGAAAGAGAGGGCTTTTAGACAGTGAAAACAAGTTATCTGGTAAAAATGTCGGTTTACCTTAAAAGGTAAATTGGAAACTCGGGATTGATAAACCTGGATTCTGCGAGATGCAGAGTAATGGAGTAGATGTGGAATCTATCAGTTTTTGAGTTTCATGCGTGTAGCTTGATATCTTTATGAATCGATGAGTGAGGTGGATAATACGAGATGAATCTCGTGATTGGAGGAAATATCCAAATAGAAGACTCGGTAGTTACTTATATTTTGCATCTGGTGGTATTCGTTAGTCATCTCTATAGCCTAGTTGCTCTCTCTTTGCTACGTACTTCACTGTGGGATCAAGCTAAATTCTGAGCTGAATAATGTAATGGAACTATGTAATGGTAGCATCCTCACCGTTTTCTTCTTTTGAAAAATTTAGTTAAGCACGAAGAGCAGGGCAAGATTTCACATAACTTTTCTAGGGTAAACTTGAGCGGTATCATAGATTTTGTCTCAAAATCTGATACGATTATTCTCTAGCAAATTGATTGGAGGCAGATTCGCGTTCTTGTATGTCTCCTGAACTTGTACCTGCGACTTTCTTGATGCACGAGTCTTGCGCTTTGTTGTCTCATACTTTTACGCACAGGAGAAGGCTGGATATTTCTTCTGCTTGGAGGATCGCGCTCTTCTTTGTAGAAATTGTGATGTGGGCATCCACACAGCAAGCCCTTACGGCACACTGCACCAGCGGTTTCTCATCACAGGTGTCAGAGTTGCACTCCAACACTATCGCGCTAACAACAACAACATTACATCCAGCAGCAACAACGATAGAAGCAACAGCAGCAGCAGCAACGGGAACAGCATTAGTGACCATATAATGATGCCCCAGGCATCAAACTCCTCGATAGCTAACAAGAAGCCATGGACAACACCTACAAACTTTTGCGAGGACACGGAGGAGGGCATTAGGGCACAGTGGATGTGGAACGAAGTTTTCGATGGTGCTGAGTTTGGACAGTGCTACGGGATCTCAGAGCCTGGATCTTCAAGCTAGTAGCTAAAGGGATATCGATGATGAAGGTGAACAAAAAGCGGCAGAAAAGTTTTTTTTTTTTTTTTTTGTTTTTAGAAAGAAGAAGAATGAGAAGATTATTCTAAGTTTACTGAATGTATGAAGCTGCATTGTTTTTCCTTTTTCTATTCTTTCTGTTAAAAGAAAAAAAAAACAAAGAGAATTTATGGATCGTCACATTTTTCATACTGTGTTGTTTCATGAAGGCTTCATGTTGATCGCTGCTCCCAGATTGAGTCTAAAATTTAATGGCAACTTGTTGAAGTTGAAGCTGGAAGCTAACTTTGAAAGGATAGTCGTCATTGTACCTAATGTTTGTTTGGTATCTAGGAAATTAACTTATTGCATTATTACATTGATTGAGCTTCAGTTTTGTTGTCAGCTCTAATGCATATCAATGTTGTAATAACAAAATATTTAATCTTAAGGAATGATATGACCGTTGAATGAATATTCGCATAGTTTTTCCTTTTGCTATTTAAATAAAATAGGAGATACACAAGAAAATAAAAAAAAAAGTGGGAAATTGAAAATTAGTAGAAAATATTAAAGGTGTGCATTGGTTGGTTCGGTTCGTTTTTTGCAAAAAAAATTGCAACCGATAACCGAATCGAAAAGTAATAACCGAAATCCGAAACCGATTTCAAGTGAAAACCGAAACCAAAATTGATATTTCAATTTGACCAGTTCAGTTTAGTTATCGATTTTTTTGGCCTGGGTCGAAAGTCCAGTTAAGTTAAAAAAAAACATAAATCTATTTAATCAAGCAACAAAAAAACATAAATCTATTTAATCAAGCAGCACATTCACATGGAGCAATCCATTTACAATATGGGTTAACGGATTGGGTATGATATAATTTGGTTTTTTCGATACCGAAATCTGATCCGAAATTAATTTCGATTTTTAAACCGAACGAAAAACCGAATAATCCGAACCGATCGATTCAATTTTTTTGGATTTCTGCTCAGCCCTAGAAAGTATCAGTATCCAACATCTTGCCCTTATATATGCTGATTTTATAACATGACTTATCTTATGTGTTGGCACTCCTAGTCTCCTATTATATCGTTTTTTGTTCGGATAATAAGATACTTATTAAGCTAGGTTCCAAGCCCTATATGCATAATATCTTGTTATGGTGTTGAGGCCAAAGCAACAGAAAGCTAATTGTTATGCATTCTATTAGCAAGCAAAATATGAAAAATAAATTAAAAAAAAAAGGGTTATTAGCAAGCTAAATATAAAAGAGAAAGATATATTTTTTTTCTTTTCTCTTATATCGACAATCAAAATCTCTCTAAGTTCCTTATTCACTCATTTGAAATCAAAAAAAATATTTCTAGAACATTTCAATCGACTAATGTTCGGTTAGATGAAATGGGTATCTTTTAATTCTAGTAACAACCCTTACATATATATAACATATTTGTATATCATAGTCTAATATTATTTTTATAATAAATGATCAGATGTTTAAACAATAATTAAAAAAATAATAATAGTTACATGCAATGAACTTTTTTTTTTTTTTTTTGCTTTTTCATAGCCCAAGTCCAAATTTTTAGTCCCAGACCAAAAATAATTCAACTAGAAATAATAATTGCTCTACTAAGAATTGAATCCTCACCATCGATTAAAACGTACGCGCACACATCCATATGCACATGCACACACGCACGCGCACACCCACGCACGCGCACACAATATAGATGGTAGTTAACATGGGCCAATAAAAAACATAGACTGGGCTTGGCCCAAATGCTTGTTCACAGAACAGTATACGTATAGCCTCGCTCCCCCTGCAGCCTCTTCATCCATCCATCCGTTACCCAAAAAAGAATTTAAAAAAAAAAAAAAAATGCTAACCCAACTCCTCCCCTCAACCATCTCCCTCCCACCCCTCCCCATCAAAATCCTAACCCTAACCTCCACCCCCAACAGAACCACCCACCTCCCCTGGGCCCCACCCCGCCGCCTCCTCCCTCCCATCCGCATGGGCGGCGGGCCCCGCACCTACCCGGGCGGCGTCTCCAAGTGGCAGTGGAAGCGGATGCAGGCCAAGAAGTCCAAGCAACTCCTAAAAGCCCGCCTCCTGCGCGAGCGCCAGGTCTACGAGATGCGGAAGCGGGCCGAGCTCAAGGCCGCCGTCGCCGAGCTCGAGAAGCCCTGGGAGCTAGTAGAGCGGGCCCCCGCCCTCTTCTCCGTCGCCGCCGACGAGCAGGTCAAGGCCCTCGCCGACCGCTTCCAGAAGCCCGGCGGGTTCGATATGTGGTCGGACCGCGACGGGCCGCAGGTTCTTGTGAAGAGGGGTGATGGGTCGCTGTTGCCCAGCCGGCGGTTTTTCCCCAAGGGGGTTGTTCATAGCGTGAGGCCTTATGGAGCTTTGCAGGAGGAGGAGGAGGAGGAGGAGGAGGAGGTTGGGTTTGATGATTGGATTGCAAGGGGTGGCGGCGGAGTGAGGAGGAGGAAGAGCAGGAGGGAGGGTAGACAAAGTGTTCGATTGAATGCCGAAAAGGGACTGGATGAGAACTTGGAGTTTATTGATGTGGAAGCTAGAGTGGTGGGTGGTGAGAGTGAAGGCAAAGGCGAAACGGGTCGTTTGAGTTTGAAAGGGAGTGGGAAGAACGTGGGGAGAAGTGGGCGGAGGCAGAAGGACAGCAGCAGGAATGAGAAAATTATGCTGCGGCCATCGAGAGATCTGAAATTGGACGGAGGTGGCAGCTGGATCAGAGGTTCGAAGTGGAAGGATGGCGATGGTGTCAGAAGTAAACCAGAGAGAAGAGAAAGAAGCACGTAGTTTTTCGAGGTCAGTTTCTGATGTGCTTTGTGTATATATAAGTGCATTTCTAATCTATGTATGAAACATGCGATATAATTTATACTAGTTTACCTTGGTTTTTCTCAAGTTTCTAAAATTCGAATATTGGGATCGTATTGGATGGATAGTTTTCATATTGGAAAATAGAATATTGGACGATATATCGGAGATATGAGCCAATATCGAGCTTTTGTATCTTATATTGGCGAGATATCATTCGTCGTCGTATCGGACATTTAGACCAATGATCTTTCTTTTGTGTACCTGATATTGCATGATGTTCATAAATTGATGCTATGAATAATTTATGATAAACCATCTCAATTGACCTCTTCATAATGCAAATATTATCATATGATGATTTGTGTAATCGATCGAGTCTACCTCACTAAAAATGTTGAACTGGTAAATAGTAAGCATTTACAACAACAACAACTAAGCCTTTTATCCCAAGTATTTGGGGTAGGCTACATGAACCAAAAAAAGAATTACGCCGGATCGATCACTTTGATATTCCTTCTCCATTCATTTCTATCAAGTAATATCTTCTTATTTAAATATTTAGACTCCATATCTTAACATATCACCTCCATCCATGTTTTTTTTTTGTCTTTCCTTCGTTCTTTTAACTTGTTCTACATTGATAAACTCCATCTTCGAACCGGTGCACTTGTAGGCCTACGTTGCACATGACCAAACCATCGTAAGCGTTTATTGGATTACAAATATCTGGAAGATTTGTTGTCTGTACTGTTTAGAAGGAGACGAAAATAGATCGTATTGCTACTGTTGTGAGTTCTTCAAGTTTATCAACCTTGATATAACCCACCCAATGAACAAATGGATTGTTTAAAAGTAGAGTTCAATAGGAAAACCTTAGTTCAGTGGCATTGTAAATTGTCATGGTTTGGACAGTGAAAAAGTCAATCGATTGTCTCTCTCTTTCGTTTTGAATATGAAGTTCCATGTCCTTTTCATAACAATTGGGAATTCAATCTAGTCTTAATAAAGATATGTGATAATAACTCACATTCTTGATTTTTCGACCCATCTTGTTATTTTCAAATATTTGCTAGTTATCTCCCTTCTTTCATAATATAAAGCTAATATGTCAAACTAGAAGTGTCCAGAAAACACAATTCAACATTGTGTCAAAAGGCAATGAAAAAGAAAAAAAAGTCAAAGTAACTGATAATTTGAAAAAAAAAATTAAATAAATGAGTGCATATAAGTTCTTTTTCTCCAAAGTATCAATTACTATGGCCGTTCTTGGATTCCATTTTCAAGAAATTACTTGAGCAGTTGCCTCCCTTTTGATTACCTAAGACAATTCTGCATGCTCACTCGGTTGCACTTGCCTACTGTGTACCGCCATTCTTATCTGCTAGGTTTGTTGCTTCTTTAGTTTCCATATTGAGGGTTGCGAATTTGAAAAACTTGAAAGGAAGTTCCAAAGATATGCAATTGTCAAGATGGATATGCAAAATTACAAAGGTATCGTAGGATGCTAATGGACGCGTCCATAGGCTAATTTTTGGCCCGTTCTATACAAAATTTTGAATTAGAAAAATAAAATTTTCATTTTTAATTCAAAAATTTGTATCGACGGGCCAAAAATTGACCCATGGATGTGTCCATTCCCATCCCTTCATAATATGACATAATTCATTCCCAACTTGGCTCACTAAATGAACTGCACAAAAAATTATCATACATATTGATGTTAGGAGGAGAAGAATGAATGGAGAAACCATAGGAGGTTGTAGATTGAGGAAATAACTAAAATGGAAACCTCAGATTCCTTGATTGTTGAGATCTCGAGGATTAAAAACTCCACTGTAGTAAGAGTTCTGGACTGTTTGCCCTTCATTTTCATGATGTAGAAAAGGAATGACATTATGGCATCTGAATGTGCCCTTCCCCTGAAGTTGTGAACCTGTGGCCTTCTATATCTCGAATTTTTACTCATTGACTCTATGATATTATTGCTGTAAAATTGGAGCGATTTCCTTTGCCCATGAGGTTATATCAAAGTTGATAAACTCAAAATCACTGTGGTATCAACCAATGGCTTGTGGTATCAGAGTCTTGCAATATTGGATGTATAATATCAGTAATATTGGAAATATCAACTACGCCTGAAGTCATTTAGAGGGTCCGTATTATATTAAACACCTGAAAATCTGATGGTATGATACTTGCAATACAGTGTCTGCTGATATTGGAACCTTGTATTGCATAGACAAAGGAATAGCTTCAATGAGATTTACTTGTGCTGTACAAATTTGCAATACCTGAACTTTGTTTTTCAGAAAAAGTAGTTTCATGTGTATGGAGCTAAATCAGTGTTTATTCTTTCTTTGTAATGGTATCCTGGCTTTTTCTCTAGTTATGAATCCTATGCGAAAAGGTTTTGGATCCTGTAGATTGTTTCTCTAAAAATTGCATTTCGTATACAGTTTAGTCGAGGTTCATATCCTGCATCAAATTCTAAACAGGAACAGAATATAGACATATACATAGGCTGCGTTCTTTCCTTCTAAACTAGGTGAGGGAATGTTTCTTCTTTTTCTTCTTCTTTTTTGAAATTTTATAAGCATTTTTTTCTTTTGGGTGGGTGGGTGAGTGAGTGAGCGTGTGAGCGAGCAAGCGAGTGATGGTCATGATAAGGTTTCGAGTAGAGTTTTCTAGTGAGCGAGTAATGTCATGAGCTTTAATACCACTTGTTATCTTTACATGTTATCGGCCATGCATGAAGTTTTCTCAGCTTTGATACTACTTGTTACAAATTGGGACATGGAAGTTACAAATTGGGACATGGAAAGCCCTATGAATATGGATGAAGTTGTCTAATCTTATGTAGGTTATAATGACTCAAAATGATTAAATCTATTTGAGTCGTGAGTCTAAACAAATTTAAACACTTGATTATCTAACTACCTTTTCTATGTGAGGTGTTGTAGTCTTGCTAACTCACTCACTTTTTAATGAATGAATTTGAGACGGACCCTAACAGGATTGAGAGGTTCCAGAAATATAGTGAACTGTCTACAGCCCGAGGTTATTAGCATCACAGCAGCATGGCGGACAGTGACAACATTTTCCCTTTATTGATATCGACTACACTATGAAACCCTAGAAGCATGTATGGCAATCTTCCCTCCAAAATTGAAGTCGTTTGCCGATCAATTGCTATACTAGTGATGACATTTGGGATGCAATTAGTTTGGGTGGGGGGGAAGAAAACACTACACTTGATAGTCATAACTGCGATGTGTTGGAACATTTGGTAAATAAAAAAAGGAACAGAAGAATCTTTTCAGTTTATTTATGTCCTATGATGCTTGTACACTGCAAACCCACTCAGATATTCTATTGTGGACATGGCTCCTACTTGATGAAGAGCGAGTTCAACTCTTGGAGAAAAGCTCGGATGATGATTTGCAGTTACCATGACGGATGAGATGTAGGTGGAACGAGAAGATTTCAGTAGTGGCAGGGGTAGGATGGGCTCAAGAGGTCTTGGCGCCGCTATCTATCATGACTTCTTCATTTTGGCTTGTCCGTATTTACTTTATGCAGCAAGTCTCTAGCATGATGCTAGTTTGTTTTGCACTTAGTTTCTTACTTGTGAGAGGAGCCACACTCTTTCTGTATTGTTAGTATAATGTTGTAACTCGACTATTCTATTATTCGCTGTTCTATTGAACAGGGAGGACATTAGTCCACCGTTTGAAGTTGGAATTTTTTTTTATCGGTGATGGGCAGAAGATGGCCAGGTTGTGGAAGTTGAGAAGGAGAGGAGAAAGGCAAAGAGAAAGAGGATAGGCACTCCTCCATCTAAACCCGCGCACGTTTGATAGCTGAACTAGAGGTTCATAAAGCCAAGATGCACCCTTTGGTTTCCAGGCCACCATGTACTACTGAGGCAGCAGCAGTGGATAATGCCTGCGTACCTAGTAGCACATTCGCATACGAGAATCCCTCTTCATCCTTTCCATGGCATTGTTTGGAAGCCGAGCATCGAACACACAGCTTCCTGCTGCGGTGATGGCAGGTTACATCTCTAATATAAGCAACTTCACCATAAAAGGCGGCATGTTTCATTCCGGGTGCTTTGGCACGAACGGCTTTATTCCGGGTGCTTTGGCACGAACGGCTTTGGGATAAAGCCGAGAAAGGGCTGGGCTGGAATAGTTGTGTCAGGCTCCGCAGCCAGACCTTCTCCGAGATCCTCCATGGCCCTAACCTCTTCACAGGTTAGGTTAGCAGCGAAGCTACTGATGACCTCACAATAGGAGTACATCAATCTCGGCTCGGCAGAGCCCAGTGTGCCACCTGCAAATCCCTCGTTGCGGAGGAACTTCGAGCCCCCCTTGGGCCTTTCTTCGACAACATTGCAGGCTTTGCAGGTGGCATTGATGTCTTTGGAGTTGCTATCATTAATCATCAAAAGATGCTAATGGCTGGTCAGGAAACTGGAGATTGTGAAGGAGAACGAACAAACATGCAGTAAAAGGGGGGCTCTTCTTCGACAACATTGCAGGCTTTGCAGGTGGCATTGATGTCTTTGGAGTTGCTATCATTAATCATCAAAAGATGCTAATGGCTGGTCAGGAAACTGGAGATTGTGAAGGAGAACGAACAAACATGCAGTAAAGAAAAAAAAAAAAGGAGACTTGTTATAGCCCATTAACAAGTAAAGGGTTTATGAGGAACACGGCTTAGCACTGCACTCTTCCATCTAAACATGCACATTTGAGGAAGTACCAGAGGAGTACATAACTGACAGATACGACGGAGAAAGCGAAAGGCTCGATCCAGGCAGCAAAGCTATAAGAGTCACATTACAATGCAGAGATTCAAGCCATAACGGGTAAAGAGAAATTCTAAATAAGCACACAACTTGACTCAATGACAAGTTTGCCATATTTTTTATTTTTTATTATTATTTTTTTTATAGAGTTACTCTTCACCGCGTTCAGACATTTTATTTTACACTTATTTTACACTTAAGAGTGCAGCGATGAAGGAATTTAGAGGGACCTGAGCTCGTTCGGACATTTTGTCGAACACATTAAGCACTCTGGCAAAATTCTCACACTTGACTTGACATACATTGTGATGAGAATGTTAGAAACAGTAGCAAGACATACATTATGATGAGAATATTGGGAACAGTGGCAGGATAGGAATAGATGTTGCGTTTGGAGTAACAGGGTAGGAATGGATGTTGTGTTTGGTGAGGAAAACGTGAAGCTGGCGGCTTGCGAGCGACCAGTTTAGATAAGGGATTGACTTTTGAAAAGGACTGACTAACCTGCCCGGTGAATGGTAGGGGAGAGCGGCCGCTGGACCGAGCACAAGCAAGTGAGGGAGAGCGATGTGGGCTCACTAAGCAAATGATGCTCACTAAGTCAAGTGGTGTGCTCGCTTAGAATTTCCCATGGGTAAACTACAACAGCAAGAGCATGGAATAAGGATCATGCGATCCAAAACGATAACAGTGCAATGTCACATATGCATCACAGTGTGCCAATTGATTGAAAGCTTAAAGAGCAACATCCATGATCAATCAAAGGAAGAAGAGAATGAGGAAAGTAACAAAGACAAATTTAAAATGCACCCTTCCAATACAGGCCAATACTCTGTAAAACTACAAACAGTATATATCGCATATATCAAACTAATTACACCTCGCATTGACATCACACAGCATACCAATCGATGGAAACTGGGAAAAGGGACAGCTTATGTTGCAAGTGAAACGGAGACAGATTGAAATGCTTCACACTCTGTTAACATCAAATCCCATTTCAATGGAAACATGTTGGGAATTAAAAGGAAGGTTCACACAAAGCCTCTACCGGTAATAGAAATCATCTACAAGTACTTTTGGAACTTCCATCACCAAAAGAGTAAGAAGATGTATTGGAATTCAAAGGAATAAAGAAACAGCAGCTTTGAGTAAGCTATGAAGTTTTAGATAACATGAAACCAATGTTTAAAATAGCGATAACGGTAACGTAACGTTTTGTCTCTGTTAGGTTATGTTGCATATAGCATAACGCATAATGTAGGTTATGCAATTTTCTATTTATTTAATAAAAATAAATATAAAACTATATAAAATAATATTTATAAATTGAAAAATAAATTTAAAATTTCTAAAAAAATATACAACCATTTTGTAGTACATAATCTATTCTAATTTTATATTAAATTTTACAATAATTTTTACATTTTTCATAAATTATATTAAGTCTGCAATCGTAATTCCAGTCATCATCTAAACAAGAAAACGATATTCCAATTTTTTATTTCAATTTAGTTATTATCATTGTTGTAATTTATATTGTGTAATGTTCAATTTATTTTATTTATAATTGTTGATTTCAGTTCTAATAAAAATTCAATAGAATCAACAAGTAAAATATTTCAGTAACCGAAGAAGTATTATAACAAGCAAATAAGGAAACAATCACAAATTAGTAAGTTAACAATTGTACAAGCAATCGAACAAGTCAACAACTAATCAAGTATGAAAATTTAAGCACTTTGCTAATAATTAAAATAATAATCAATAACAATATAGACTTACGAAGAAAATAATTGTACATAACGTAACATAACATAATTTAACGTAACATTACATAATATAACGTAAAATAACATAAAAAAAACGTATTGTTAAGATGCACTGAGTTATTTTCAGTTGTTTCGTAGCGCTGAAGTTCTGTTATGTTTCATAACGCAATATAACGGGTTACATAACGTATTATTTTCAACATTGCATGAAACCATAGCCAATTCAAAAAGGATCTTAACAGTTACCTCATGGTCCCCGATTGGGTAATTAGGCTTAAGTTTGAACACAAACTTCGTAAAGCAAACAATTCATACATCCTACACCTGCAATTCTACCAGACGAGGTCCCGATAAACATGTGATTTTAGGCCACAACATGAAACAATAGGAATTTGTGGAAAGGTTTGAATTCTTTCAGCTACACCTGCCAATAACAAAAAAAACCGTTATCATTCAAATGGCACAACTAAAATGTTTCAAATGTCACAGAGACGAAATAATAATTAAGAGCTTTTTTAATTACATACCCCCCAACAGCTTTCATATTTAGTAATTTGCCCCCAAATCTTTCCTCTTTGCAAATTTACTCTTCAAAGCAATTAAGAGTGGATAAGAATACCCTCCAAAGTTGCTCTGAGTTAGATTGTGGATGGAACAGAGATGAAACACCATATAAAATCTCATTTTTCTCCATCCAATTTATGCCCAATATCAATTATGGTCTATCAGTGTGTGTGCGCGCGCGTGCGTGTTGAAATGGAGGAATGCAACGGGAGTTTTATATGATCATAACATTCCGTTAAGGCTAAAGGAAACATTTTAAAGGACTGCTATTAGGCCAGCTTTATTATATGGCACGGAATGTTGGGCTATAAAGAAACTTTATTCACAGAAAATAAGTATAACAAAGATGCGCATGCTCCGCTGGATATGTGGCAATACTAGGAGAGATAAAGAGAGAAATGAAGATATTCATGATAAAATAAGTGTAGCTCCTATCAATAAGAAGATGCGAAAAAATCACTTACGATGGTTTGGTTATGTACAACGTAGGCCTACAAATGCACTAGTTCAACGAGAGAAGTTTATCAATGTAGGACAAGTTAAAATAACGAAGGGAAGACCGAAGAAAATATGGATAGAGGTGATACGAAAATATATGAATTCTAGAGGTTTAAAAGATGAGATATTACTTGATAGAAATGAATGGAGGACTATCAAAGTGATCGATCCAGCGTGATTCTCTTTTTTGGTTCATGTTGCCTACCCCCAAATATTTGGGATAAAAGGCTTAGTTGTTGTTGTTGTAGCGTGTGCGTGCACGTGTTACATGGTCTACCAGTATGAGTGTGCGTGTGTTATTGTGTTATGGTCCATGCATGCGTGTGTGTGCAAATATGAAGTCCGGAGGGCACATTTCTAAATATGATAGATTTAAAGGGTACGTCGTTAAAAAAAAACTAATAACTAGGAAAACTTTACAATTGAGGATGAGATATAATAGTGTAGATACCAAAAAAAAAAAAAAATCATTTTTGCTAAGTGGGCACACCCGCGGGTTGCAACCCGCGGGAGGATTCCCGCGGGTGGCAACCCGCGGGTTCCCACGGGTTGCAACCCGCGGGTTGCAACCCGCGGGAGGATTCCCGCGGGTGGCAACCCGCGGGGGCGATCCCGCGGGTTGCCACCCGCGGGTTGTTTTTCGTTGTTTTCCCGTTGTTTTATTTTCTATTTTATTTTTCCTGATAATCCGTGATCCGCTTTTTCAGGAGAGAATTGAGCCGGATTTCGAGCTTCTTCGGTTTATAAAATACAGGAATTTAACGAGAGAGGGGACTTTTGACTTGGGGACTTTTGGATTGGAGGGAGATCCTTTCGGGAAGAGTCCAATTTTTCAGAGTCCAAATATCCAGAGAGGAGTTCCTCAATTCAGAGAGATCGGATCGTCAACGGAGTACAGAAACAAAGCTCCACTGCTGCCAGACCCACAAAAATAAAGGGGAATCGAAATCAATCGATCCCCATTCTTGTAATCTCGATTTTCTATTTTGTAATTTTTCTTTTATTGCTGTAATTCAAAATAAAATTGGCATATAAAGGAAGATTCAATTTTTCGGGCAAACAAGAATTGGCGACCACAGTGGGAGCTCCTCTGTTTACCACAGAGAATTTGGTGGCGCAGTCCGACCGGGTGCCGATTGGCTCAATGGTTGAGATGCTGGTCATAGAAGTTGACCAGCAAAAATATGAGGAATTTCTTTTCTCCTCTGATTCGGAGCCTAGGCGTCATCGCCGGGTGACGATGAAAAAAGGTGAGGCGTCATCGCCCACTGGAAATCAAAAGGCGTCATCGCCTATGAAAATTTACGAGGCGTCATCGCCCGTTGAAATTTACGAGGCGTTATCGCCCGTTCCAAAGTCAAGCCAAAAGTCAAACCAGTCCCTGACCCGCTCTCAGAAGAGAAACCTGAGGCGTAAGGCACAGCGGGCCCGCCTCAACAGTGCCTCTGGAAAATTGCGCTCGGAAAATCCAGATCAGGAAACATCGGAAAGAAAAAATTCCAAAAATAAAAATTCCAAAAATAAAAATCCGCAGGCAGAAGTGCGGGTTGCACCGCACGGGGGCAACCCCGAGGTTGCAACCGCGGGTGGAAACCCGCGGTTCCAACCGCGGGTTGCACCCCGCGGGGACAACCCCGCGGTTGCAACCGCGGGTGGAAACCCGCGGTTCCAACCGCGGGTGGAAACCCGCGGTTCCAACCGCGGGTTGCACCCCGCGGGTGCAACCCCGCGGTTGCAACCGCGGGTGCAAACCCGCGGTTCCAACCGCGGGTTGCACACCGCAAGTTGCAACCCGTGGGTTGCACTCCGCAGGAAAAATCAAGGGTTGGTTCTGGTGTCTATTCGGGCACACGCGCAGTGAGCACACAGCGCACATCTAACTTTTTGGTTACTCTCTCATATGTACCATCCCGTTCCTCTACAAATAAATATAAGGATGTGCTCATGAACTCACCTGAGGATAGATCTTCAAATTTCTCTTCGGATGAACATATTCATGATAGAATCCTCCAGATCCCGAAGAACAAGTCAGATGCGTGCGAGGCCCGCACAACTGCGCAGGCCAGCACACACTCCAGAAGAATCCGCAGAAGGGTTGGAGAACAATCTAATGCTGGAAAAGAGCTCAGTCCTGAAATATTACAAACTCTCCAGTATTATGAACCAAATTTGAGACGCAAAATACGTCAAGATGCAAATAGAGAGGAGAAGATATCTCAAGACTTGAGAGAATACCTCAATTGGAAGAAGAACTCTACACAAAATACTCCTCAATGCCGATGCGAACAGTTAATCTCAGCTGTTCTATCAAACTACGAGTGCCATCCGAGACAATCCGTTTTTGAGCGGATCACCAAACCTAAAAGAATACGGACGGTGGAAAAGGCATACTCTGGGACCGATCTACCTGCTGCCTCATCAAATATGGTTAATAAAGGTAAAAAGGTGGTCGGAAACAACCCTTCGGATAAGGAAATTACTCCAGGGTCAAAAGGAGTTTCTATCGAACCAGAGGGCGCGCTTCTAGAAGAAGTTTCTGAAAGGCTTGAGAGACAAGAAAAACGTCTCGAACAGCACGAGGAGACCATAGAAGAAATGAAACAACTTTTGATTGAGTTGCTGGCTCAAACTAGAAAGAACCAATCATCGCCGTCCATTTCTAGTCGGCAGAAAGGAAAACGGCCTGTCCAAATAAATGAAGACAGCGAAGACGAAGATGAAGAAGTGCCTCCTCATTCAAGAGAGGAAGAGGAAGTGAAAGTTATCCTCAATCCTCACGCAGAGAAAATAGAGAAGATGGAGAACCAATTACAAGCTCTTCTTCATCGCAAAAAGCTACAAGAGGTGGGGGTAGTCCGTCCATATCCCATAGAATGGGAGACCGTACCCTATCCTGCAAAATATAAACCGTTGAATCTTCAATCATTCGACGGTAAAAGTTCGCCGCAGCAACACATCTTCTATTTCCTCTCACAGACAGGACATCTCATGGGGAATGATCCAACTATGACTAGGATATTTGCGAGCACTTTACGGGGGCCCGCATTTACCTGGTTCATGCAGCTACCCCAGGGATCAATTAAATCTTGGGCTGATGTAGAACGTGAGTTCCTAGCCCGATTCTTTGAAGATGATACAGAAGTCTCCATATTATCTTTGCTAGCAGCGAAGCAAGAAGAAGGCGAAACGGTCAAAACTTATGTCGAGCGGTTCCGAGAACTTTCCGTTCGATGCCCACATGGCATGACGCAGGATACGCTTGTGGAAACCTGCAGACATAACTTGTTGACCGATATTTTAGACAAGATGGGTTCGGTCGAATCCAAGTCATGGAAGGATCTGCTTAAGCAGGGCGAACAGGCCGAAGAAATACTTCGACGTCTCGAAATGCAACAGTCTGCAACCGGAGACGGTGCAAACGAATTTCCATTCCATTTTTCCCGTTCAAAAGGGAAAGACATAACGGCAATGGCGGTAGAAAGTACACTGAAACAGAAACCATGGCCAACTACAAGCAACACAGCAAAGTCGCCCAGACTTCAAAAGCAGTATTCGTTCAAGGATGAACATACTGCTACTATGTTCAATCTGCTCACCAAACGCAAAATGCTTAAATTGCCGGAGAGCAAGAGACCTGAAGAAGTAGGGAAAACTAACGATCCGAATTACTGCCTGTACCATCGGATTGTAGGTCACCCCACAAAAAATTGTTTTATCTTAAAAGATAAAATTCAAGCGTTGATTGACGCTGGAGCAGTTCAGCTCAAAGCTGAACAAAAAAGGAGTTGGAACTAACTCCGACACATTTAATGCGTGAGGTCTAAAGGTACCACTTGGGCTCACAACAATTCCCAAAAAATGGGCTCAGGGCGGTTAATTTAAACCCCCATATATATATATATATATAAAAAAAAAAAAATTAATTACCCAATGCCGCTAAAGCTACGGGAAGAGAATAAATTTTTTCAGAGTCCAAATATCCAGAGAGGAGTTCCTCAATTCAGAGAGATCGGATCGTCAACGGAGTACAGAAACAAAGCTCCACCGCTGCCAGACCCACAAAAATAAAGGAGAATCGAAATCAATCGATCCCCATTCTTGTAATCTCGATTTTCTATTTTGTAATTTTTCTTTTATTGCTGTAATTCAAAATTAAATTGGCATATAAAGGAAGATTCAATTTTTCGGGCAAACACTGTGGTCGCCAATTCTTGTTTGCCCGAAAAATTGAATCTTCCTTTATATGCCAATTTAATTTTGAATTACAGCAATAAAAGAAAAATTACAAAATAGAAAATCGAGATTACAAGAATGGGGATCGATTGATTTCGATTCCCCTTTATTTTTGTGGGTCTGACAGCGGTGGAGCTTTGTTTCTGTACTCCGTTGACGATCCGATCTCTCTGAATTGAGGAACTCCTCTCTGAACTTTGGACTTTGGGACTTTTGGGGGATTGGGGGGAGATCCTTTCGGGAAGAGTCCAATTTTTCAGAGTCCAAATATCCAGAGAGGAGTTCCTCAATTCAGAGAGATCGGATCGTCAACGGAGTACAGAAACAAAGCTCCACCGCTGCCAGACCCACAAAAATAAAGGGGAATCGAAATCAATCGATCCCCATTCTTGTAATCTCGATTTTCTATTTTGTAATTTTTCTTTTATTGCTGTAATTCAAAATTAAATTGGCATATAAAGGAAGATTCAATTTTTCGGGCAAACAAGAATTAGTTCTTGTACGCCCGAAAATTGCATCTTTGATTCCATTGCAAAAATTATTTGATTACAACGAAGATTTGAGATTACAAAAATTCCGAAGAATTACAAGAACGGAAATATTAGTTTATTCCCTTTTTTATGTGGGTTCGGGTGGCGGTGGAGTCTCGTTGCTGCCTCCGTTGACCGTCCGACCAGGAGAAGATGGCTCTGCTCTTTTCTTTGATCTCACGAGCTCGCCCGAAATCTTCCCAAAGTCCAAGAATCCAAAAATCAAAAGTCCCCTCTCCCGTTAAATTCCTGTATTTTATAAACCGAAGAAGCTCGAAATCCGGCTCAATTCTCTCCTGAAAAAGCGGATCACGGATTATCAGGAAAATAAAATAGGAAATAAAACAACGGGAAAACAACGAAAAACAACCCGCGGGTGGCAACCCGCGGGATCGCCCCCGCGGGAATCCTCCCGCGGGTTGCAACTCGCGGGTGCTCCCGCGGGTGGCATCCCGCGGGGGTCCCGCGGGTGTGCCCACTTAGCAAAAATGATTTTTTTTTTTTTTTTTTGTATCTACATAACCCCCTCCAAAGTTTTCGAAGTTCTATATTGAACCGTACTGAATTTCGAAATACTTTGGATTCTTTAATTTTGGTTATAGACCTTTTAAAAGATTTGGTCGATAGAGATAACTGTTAATATATTTATTTATTCCATAACAAGCAGAGGTATGATTTTAACGTACTCATTAGAGGACAAGCAGAGGTATAATGTTAACGTGCTTATTTTATGTCAAGCAGAGGTATAATATTAACGTGCTTATTTTAATCCTAACCGTTCAGTGACATCTAGTATGACGAATCAGGAAAAGACAGAGGTGACATTAAACGTGTCTTGGAGCTTAACCTATTCAGAGGATCTGGTCGTGATAGGGACAAGCTGGCTAAACAGATGTGACGGTTAACGTATTTAGTTTTGGAATCGGACTATCAGAGGTAACTGTTAACTTGATAGGGAGATGATTTTCGTCAGAGGTGATTTTCAACTTAACGATATCTAAAGCACGTTCATCAGAGGTTGTAATGTTGGACTTGATGAAGTGTGAATTTTCTTTTCTGTCAGAGGTGAAATCTTAACGTGACAGGGGATCGATTTAATTAGGATTTTATCTCTTTTGATTTTGAATTATGATGTCAGAGGTATGATTTTAACTTGACAAATATTTTAGAGTGTCGCTTGCTCTGTTAGAGCAAAATGACAAGAAAAGTTTTGCTGTCAGAGGTGAAATCTTAACGTGACAGGAGATTTATCTGATTAGGATTTTTAGCAAACCCCCAGCTATCAACGGGTTTGATTTGCCTTTACCAACTACCGTTTGAGTCGGGCTAGCCATGCTATTCCCCTCAGCATGGTGAGTTGTCAAGGATTTCGTTTGGGTTTAAATACCAAACTTTTCCTCTTCCCTTTGCCTTAGCAGCTTAGGGCAGTGATGTATTCTTATATTCGGGTAAGAATACTGTTGTGACAGATTTGTCGTGGGATTTTTAGCAAACCCCTAGCTATCAACGGGTTTGATTTTGCCTTTACCAACTACCGTTTGAGTCGGGCTAGCCATGCTATTATCCTCAGCATAGTGAGTTGTCGAGGGTTTCGTTTGGGTTTAAATACCAAACTTTTCCTCTTCCCTTTGCCTTAGCGGCGTTAGGCAATTCATACTTTTACCCCCAGTATGGTGGGGTTGACGAGAAATCTATTCTCTTCCCGTAGCTTTAGCGGCGTTGGGCAATTCATACTTTTTACCCCCAGTATGGTGGGGTTGGCGAGAAATCTATTCTCTTCCCGTAACTTTAGCGGCGTTGGGCGGTTCATGCTTTTTACCCCAGCATGGTGGGGTTGGCGAGAAATTTATTCTCTTCCCGTAGCTTTAGCGGCATTGGGTAATTCATTTTTATATATATATATATATATATATATATATATATATGGGGGTTTAAATTAACCGCCCTGAGCCCATTTTTTGGGAATTGTTGTGAGCCCAAGTGGTACCTTTAGACCTCACGCATTAAATGTGTCGGAGTTAGTTCCAACTCCTTTTTTGTTCAGCTTTGAGCTGAACTGCTCCAGCGTCAATCAACGCTTGAATTTTATCTTTTAAGATAAAACAATTTTTTGTGGGGTGACCTACAATCCGATGGTACAGGCAGTAATTCGGATCGTTAGTTTTCCCTACTTCTTCAGGTCTCTTGCTCTCCGGCAATTTAAGCATTTTGCGTTTGGTGAGCAGATTAAACATAGTAGCAGTATGTTCATCCTTGAACGAATACTGCTTTTGAAGTCTGGGCGACTTTGCTGTGTTGCTTGTAGTTGGCCATGGTTTCTGCTTCAGTGTACTTTCTACCGCCATTGCCGTTATGTCTTTCCCTTTTGAACTGGAAAAATGGAATGGAGATTCGTTTGCACCGTCTCCGGTTGCAGATTGTTGCATTTCGAGACGTCGAAGTATTTCTTCGGCCTGTTCGCCCTGCTTAAGCAGATCCTTCCATGACTTGGATTCGACCGAACCCATCTTGTCTAAAATATCGGTCAACAAGTTATGTCTGCAGGTTTCCACAAGCGTATCCTGCGTCATGCCATGTGGGCATCGAACGGAAAGTTCTCGGAACCGCTTGACATAAGTTTTGACCGTTTCGCCTTCTTCTTACTTCGCTGCTAGCAAAGATAATATGGAGACTTCTGTATCATCTTCAAAGAATCGGGCTAGGAACTCACGTTCTACATCAGCCCAAGATTTAATTGATCCCTGGGGTAGCTGCATGAACCAGGTAAATGCGGGCCCCCGTAAAGTGCTCGCAAATATCCTAGTCATAGTTGGATCATTCCCCATGAGATGTCCTGTCTGTGAGAGGAAATAGAAGATGTGTTGCTGCGGCGAACTTTTACCGTCGAATGATTGAAAATTCAACGGTTTATATTTTGCAGGATAGGGTACGGTCTCCCATTCTATGGGATATGGACGGACTACCCCCACCTCTTGTAGCTTTTTGCGATGAAGAAGAGCTTGTAATTGGTTTTCCATCTTCTCTATTTTCTCTGCGTGAGGATTGAGGATAACTTTCACTTCCTCTTCCTCTCTTGAATGAGGAGGCACTTCTTCATCTTCGTCTTCGCTGTCTTCATTTATTTGGACAGGCCGTTTTCCTTTCTGCCGACTAGAAATGGACGGCGATGATTGGTTCTTTCTAGTTTGAGCCAGCAACTCAATCAAAAGTTGTTTCATTTCTTCTATGGTCTCCTCGTGCTGTTCGAGACGTTTTTCTTGTCTCTCAAGCCTTTCAGAAACTTCTTCTAGAAGCGCGCCCTCTGGTTCGATAGAAACTCCTTTTGACTCTGGAGTAATTTCCTTATCCGAAGGGTTGTTTCCGACCACCTTTTTACCTTTATTAACCATATTTGATGAGGCAGCAGGTAGATCGGTCCCAGAGTATGCCTTTCCACCGTCCGTATTCTTTTAGGTTTGGTGATCCGCTCAAAAACGGATTGTCTCGGATGGCACTCGCAGTTTGATAGAACAGCTGAGATTAACTGTTCGCATCGGCATTGAGGAGTATTTTGTGTAGAGTTCTTCTTCCAATTGAGGTATTCTCTCAAGTCTTGAGATATCTTCTCCTCTCTATTTGCATCTTGACGTATTTTGCGTCTCAAATTTGGTTCATAATACTGGAGAGTTTGTAATATTTCAGGGCTGAACTCTTTTCCAGCATTAGATTGTTCTCCAACCCTTCTGCGGATTCTTCTGGAGTGTGTGCTGGCCTGCGCAGTTGTGCGGGCCTCGCACGCATCTGACTTGTTCTTCGGGATCTGGAGGATTCTATCATGAATATGTTCATCCGAAGAGAAATTTGAAGATCTATCCTCAGGTGAGTTCATGAGCACATCCTTATATTTATTTGTAGAGGAACGGGATGGTACATATGAGAGAGTAACCAAAAAGTTAGATGTGCGCTGTGTGCTCACTGCGCGTGTGCCCGAATAGACACCAGAACCAACCCTTGATTTTTCCTGCGGAGTGCAACCCACGGGTTGCAACTTGCGGTGTGCAACCCGCGGTTGGAACCGCGGGTTTGCACCCGCGGTTGCAACCGCGGGGTTGCACCCGCGGGGTGCAACCCGCGGTTGGAACCGCGGGTTTCCACCCGCGGTTGCAACCGCGGGGTTGTCCCCGCGGGGTGCAACCCGCGGTTGGAACCACGGGTTTCCACCCGCGGTTGCAACCTCGGGGTTGCCCCCGTGCGGTGCAACCCGCACTTCTGCCTGCGGATTTTTATTTTTGGAATTTTTATTTTTGGAATTTTTTCTTTCCGATGTTTCCTGATCTGGATTTTCCGAGCGCAATTTTCCAGAGGCACTGTTGAGGCGGGCCCGCTGTGCCTTACGCCTCAGGTTTCTCTTCTGAGAGCGGGTCAGGGACTGGTTTGACTTTTGGCTTGACTTTGGAACGGGCGATAACGCCTCGTAAATTTCAACGGGCGATGACGCCTCGTAAATTTTCATAGGCGATGACGCCTTTTGATTTCCAGTGGGCGATGACGCCTCACCTTTTTTCATCGTCACCCGGCGATGACGCCTAGGCTCCGAATCAGAGGAGGAAAGAAATTCCTCATATTTTTGCTGGTCAACTTCTATGACCAGCATCTCAACCATTGAGCCAATCGGCACCCGGTCGGACTGCGCCACCAAATTCTCTGTGGTAAACAGAGGAGCTCCCACTGTGGTCGCCAGTTCTTGTACGCCCGAAAATTGCATCTTTGATTCCATTGTAAAAATTATTTGATTACAACGAAGATTTGAGATTACAAAAATTCCGAAGAATTACAAGAACGGAAATATTAGTTTATTCCCTTTTTTATGTGGGTTCGGGTGGCGGTGGAGTCTCGTTGCTGCCTCCGTTGACCGTCCGACCAGGAGAAGATGGCTCTGCTCTTTTCTTTGATCTCACGAGCTCGCCCGAAATCTTCCCAAAGTCCAAGAATCCAAAAATCAAAAGTCCCCTCTCCCGTTAAATTCCTGTATTTTATAAACCGAAGAAGCTCGAAATCCGGCTCAATTCTCTCCTGAAAAAGCGGATCACGGATTATCAGGAAAATAAAATAGGAAATAAAACAACGGGAAAACAACGAAAAACAACCCGAGGGTGGCAATCCGCGGGATCGCCCCCGCGGGTTGCCACCCGCGGGAATCCTCCCGCGGGTTGCATTCCCGCGGGTTGCAACCCGCGGGAAGGTTGCAACCCGCGGGTGCTCCCGCGGGATGCAACCCGCGGGTGCTCCCGCGGGATGCAACCCGCGGGTGCAACCCGCGGGTGTGCCCACTTAGCAAAAATGAAATTTTTTTTTTTTTTAATTCTTGTTTGCCCGAAAAATTGAATCTTCCTTTATATGCCAATTTTATTTTGAATTACAGCAATAAAAGAAAAATTACAAAATAGAAAATCGAGATTACAAGAATGGGGATCGATTGATTTCGATTCCCCTTTATTTTTGTGGGTCTGGCAGCGGTGGAGCTTTGTTTCTGTACTCCGTTGACGATCCGATCTCTCTGAATTGAGTAACTCCTCTCTGGATATTTGGACTCTGAAAAATTGGACTCTTCCCGAAAGGATCTCCCTCCAATCCAAAAGTCCCCAAGTCAAAAGTCCCCTCTCTCGTTAAATTCCTGTATTTTATAAACCGAAGAAGCTCGAAATCCGGCTCAATTCTCTCCTGAAAAAGCGGATCACGGATTATCAGGAAAAATAAAATAGGAAATAAAACAACGGGAAAACAACGAAAAACAACCCGCGGGTGGCAACCCGCGGGATCGCCCCCGCGGGTTGCCACCCGCGGGAATCCTCCCGCGGGTGCACCCGCGGGTTGCAACCCGCGGGTGTGCCCACTTAGCAAAAATAATTTTTTTTTTTTTTTGGTATCTACATAACCCCCTCCAAAGTTTTCGAAGTTCTATATTGAACCGTACTGAATTTCGAAATACTTTGGATTCTTTAATTTTGATTATAGACCTTTTAAAAGATTTGGTCGATAGAGATAACTGTTAATATATTTATTTATTCCATAACAAGCAGAGGTATGATTTTAACGTACTCATTAGAGGACAAGCAGAGGTATAATGTTAACGTGCTTATTTTAGGTCAAGCAGAGGTATAATATTAACGTGCTTATTTTAATCCTAACCGTTCAGTGACATCTAGTATGACGAATCAGGAAAAGACAGAGGTGACATTAAACGTGTCTTGGAGCTTAACCTATTCAGAGGATCTGGTCGTGATAGGGACAAGCTGGCTAAACAGATGTGACGGTTAACGTATTTAGTTTTGGAATCGGACTATCAGAGGTAACTGTTAACTTGATAGGGAGATGATTTTCGTCAGAGGTGATTTTCAACTTAACGATATCTAAAGCACGTTCATCAGAGGTTGTAATGTTGGACTTGATGAAGTGTGAATTTTCTTTTCTGTCAGAGGTGAAATCTTAACGTGACAGGGGATCGATTTAATTAGGATTTTATCTCTTTTGATTTTGAATTATGATGTCAGAGGTATGATTTTAACTTGACAAATATTTTAGAGTGTCGCTTGCTCTGTTAGAGCAAAATGACAAGAAAAGTTTTGCTGTCAGAGGTGAAATCTTAACGTGACAGGAGATTTATCTGATTAGGATTTTTAGCAAACCCCCAGCTATCAACGGGTTTGATTTGCCTTTACCAACTACCGTTTGAGTCGGGCTAGCCATGCTATTCCCCTCAGCATGGTGAGTTGTCAAGGATTTCGTTTGGGTTTAAATACCAAACTTTTCCTCTTCCCTTTGCCTTAGCAGCTTAGGGCAGTGATGTATTCTTATATTCGGGTAAGAATACTGTTGTGACAGATTTGTCGTGGGATTTTTAGCAAACCCCCAGCTATCAACGGGTTTGATTTTGCCTTTACCAACTACCGTTTGAGTTGGGCTAGCCATGCTATTATCCTCAGCATAGTGAGTTGTCGAGGGTTTCGTTTGGGTTTAAATACCAAACTTTTCCTCTTCCCTTTGCCTTAGCGGCATTGGGCAATTCATACTTTTACCCCCAGTATGGTGGGGTTGACGAGAAATTTATTCTCTCCCCGTAGCCTTATCGGCATTGGGTGGTTCGTACTTATTACCCCCAGTATGATGGGGTTTGCGAGAAATTTATTCTCTTCCCGTAGCTTTATCGGCGTTGGGTGGTTCGTACTTATTACCCCCAGTATGATGGGGTTGGCGAGAAATCTATTCTCTTCCCGTAGCCTTGTCGGCGTTGGGTAATTCATCATTTTTTTATTTTATTTTATTTTATATATACATTTTTATTTCTTTATCTCTCTTTTTCTTTGTTTGCAATGATGTCCCTTTTTTTTTTTTTAGGTGATGACGCCTAGCATTTTATTTTTTTATTATTTATTTATTTATTTATTTTGGTAAGCGATGAGGCCTTGCAAATATATTTTTATTTATTATTATTTTTTTGTTTATTTTTATTTATTTACTTTTTTTTTGTTTATATTTTTATATATTTTTTAATATTTTTTTATTTTTTTATTTTAATTAATTTTTTTTTATTTTTTTTATTTATTTTTTGGCATCCGCGGGTGCATCCGTTGGATACAACCCATGGGTAGAGCACTCATACTGTATTTTTTTTTCCTTTTTTTTTTTAATATTTATTATTTTTTTTAACTTTGTCAATTTTTTGTAGGCGATAACACCCTTTCCTTTTTTTTTTTTTTTTTTTATTAATATTATTTTTATTCTTTATTTTTTTTTTGTGCGGGAGAGGGAGAAAAGTGCGGGTGACCCAGATGGGTCCCACCCATCTGTGGGTTGCGTCCCGCCCCCGCGTTTCCATCTGCGGGTTGTGTCCCGCGCTTCCATACGTGGGTTGCGTCCATGTGGGTCCCAAGATTCCATCTGCGGGTTGCATCCCGCGCTTCCATATGCGGGTTGCGTCCACGCGGGTCCCAAGATTCCATCTGCGGGTTGCATCCCGCGCTTCCATATGCGGGTTGCGTCCACGCGGGTCCCAAGATTCCATCTGCGGGTTGCATCTCGCGCTTCCATATGCGGGTTGCGTCCACGCGGGTCCCAAGATTCCATCTGCGGGTTGCATCCTGGAGTTGTATCCAGTCTTGTCAATTTTTTTTTTTGGGCGATAACGCCTCAAAAAATTTTTTTTTTTTTTTTTTTTTTTGACAGACGATGACGTCTTGTCATTTTTTTTTTTTTTTTGGGCGATAGACGCCTCAATTTTTTTTTTTTATGGGCGATGACGCCTCATAATTTTTTTTTTTTTTGACAGACGATGACGTCTTGTCAATTTTGGTGGGCGATGACGCCTCACATTTATTTATCGTTACCCGGCGATGACGCCTAGGCTCCGAAAAAAAAATTTAAAAATTGGATTGCGCCGCCCAAACTCCCACTGTGGTCGCCAATTCTTGTACGCCCGAAAATTGAATCTTTGATTCCATTGCAAAAATTATTTGATTACAACGAAGATTTGAGATTACAAAAATTCCGAAGAATTACAAGAACGGAAATATTAGTTTATTCCCTTTTTTATGTGGGTTCGGGTGGCGGTGGAGTCTCGTTGCTGCCTCCGTTGACCGTCCGACCAGGAGAAGATAGCTCTGCTCTTTTCTTTGATCTCACGAGCTCGCCCGAAATCTTCCCAAAGTCCAAGAATCCAAAAATCAAAAGTCCCCCCTCCCGTTAAATTCCTGTATTTTATAAACCGAAAAAGCTCGAAATCCGGCTCAATTCTCTCCTGAAAAAGCGGATCACGGATTATCAGGAAAATAAAATAGGAAATAAAACAACGGGAAAACAACGAAAAACAACCCGCGGGTGGCAACCCGCGGGGGTTCCCGCGGGTTGCAACCCGCGGGTGCTCCCGCGGGTGGCATCCCGCGGGGGTCCCGCGGGATGCAACCCGCGGGTGCAACCCGCGGGTGTGCCCACTTAGCAAAAATGATTTTTTTTTTTTTTTTTTTTTTTTTTTTGGTATCTACAAATAGAAGATTAAAACTTATGAAGTATGCATAATCAGGGAAAAGATATGCAAGCATGTGACCTGGAAATTCAGCAGCTTGAGATGCTATAATAGAAGACAGAGAGACAAAATACACATACCAACGTTGCATGAGATGGTGTAAAATAGCAAATCTATGAACCTAGTCAGAAAATTTTACAACTATATTATTGCCTATTTCTTGAACCATCCTTAGCCATCAATCATGCAAGCAATATGAAATTTTATTTTATCACAACTATGTTCAACAATGTACGGAAAGAAAGAATGGAAAAGCAGAAATAAAGAATTTCTCATATCAACACCTAAGATCTTGTCATACTCTCAAAACACACATAAATCTCTGTATTTCCATATTGGTGCCTTGGGACAGACCCTCCTCCAATACGTCAACATGTTGGAATGTTAATGGATGCATCTTTTTCCCTCAAAACTCAAATTTCTAATTATTAGGTAACTGAAATACCAGAATCCTCATCTTTCCACGAATTATCAATCGAACAACCCACCATTTTTCTAATTGGATCCTGGCTGCAGCTAGTGCCAAAGAAACTACAACGAGCAAAGATCCGAAATGAGAGTAAATGCCAGAAAGAAGTAAAGAACTTGTAGCCCTCGTCAAGGCCAACTCCCAGCAAATCCGAAACGCAAGCCCTGATCCAATGCTAGAAAAATAGGACCATCACAATGATGGTCCCTGAAGATGATGAGGTTGGAATCAAAGGAAAAACAGAGAGGACCCATATCATATGATGATGACGAGGGCAGACGATGATGATGGCAGAGGATGAGGAGAAAGAGAAGGCGGCAGAGGAGGCCAGTGAGATAGAGTTCTTTCACGAAATGGAACAAGCCGAGGGGTTTGGATTCAATAAATACATTGACGATCACAAGGGGATTAGTGGAAAAAATGTTAGCAAGTTAATAAGAAGAAAAAGATGACACAGACTGGCCTCGGAATTATTACAAATTGTGAAAGGAACTGATGGAGACTAATAATAAAAAAGAAGACAACAGAGGTATCGTTGGTGCTTTGATTTCGACTGTTAATGGATATTTCTCTATTCAATCTATGATTTTGAGTGTTGTTGCTATTGGCTGCATGTTTGAGGAGAGGAGAAAGATAGGAGAGGGACTGGGGTGGCGTTTCTCCTAGATGTGCTTGCCTACTTGGTTGAAGGAAGATCTCACCAAGTTGGAAAACAGAGAGGGATAAGTTAGGGCACTTCAGGCTTTGGGGGCCAGAAGAGAGAGGGAAAGAGAGAGATGAGGGTAGGTTGGTCTTCTTATTTTCTTACCATTAATACCATAACACCAGCGGATGTGGGTTTTTATCTAAAATTAAAAGATTTTAGATGTTCATAAGGACGGACAAAAATTTTAAATGTGCCATGGGAATTAAACAAGATTTTAGGTGTGGATATGAAAAACCTTAAGGAAAACGAATTTAAAAGAAAAAGGAGATGGAAAATCCAAGTTGACAAACTCCATGTTGAATTTAATCACATCTTCAATTTCTTTGCCATTACCTATAATCACTCAGCTCAAATATAATTGACAACATTGGTAATGATAGCTCAGAATTGATCAAAATATCTATGATCGGCTACCAACAAGCTGCTAAATCATTAAAATTTGATTTTGAATCCCTATTCACATCAATTATGCAAGGAAATAATATTTAAGAGAAATTCAAATTCATACCAAACCGTCCATACCCGCATATATTGGTAACATCTATACCCCTATAAGCACCTAGATGAACCATTTACGAACAATGTCTATAGCAAAAGAATACCCGAGCAAACACAATAGGAAGGTAGAAACCATATTGTGTGGGTGGGTGGATTGGGGATAGGGGTGGCAATGAGTAGGGTATGGATAGAGAAAAGATCTTATCCTTATTTAAATACCAAACTCTTTACTCTTGCCCTATAGAGTAATTTGTAAATTTCAATTACCCTAGCCTGTAGGGTAACGGGTAAAATTTTCTTTGCTCTATAAGATAAACAGTCAAAAGATTAAACAATAAAGAGAATAAGCAATTTGAACATAACAAGTAAAATGCTAACAAATTAAAGAAAAACTTGATGTTTCTAAGTACAAGGTATAGACCAGTAATTATATTAATAATATTTATTACTAATTTAAGGATAAATGGTAGGATAAGTAGGGCTTACCCTTACCCTACCCTTCTAAATAAAAAGGTATGAAAATTTTGCTCTTACCCTATCCTATTTATTAAAGGGGTATAAAAACCTTACCCTCACCTTAAAATTCAGGGTAATGGGTGAGAGTAAATGGGGATTTATCCTTACGTATTGCCATCCCTAGTTAGGATTAATCAGGAAAGGGAAAAGATGCTCTGAGATTTGAATCAAACTCCACTACATATATCAAATTCGACACAATATAAAGGTTTTAGTTAGAACAACCAATTAACATTTAGAGTAAAATGAGTGGGAGATTTAGGAGAAATATATAACGACTAAGTTTAGCATCAATTTGGAAATAGCAATGAAGGAAATCAGAGAAGATGGTGCTAGGAGAATACGATTTGGCCAGATGGAAATAGGATTGAGAAGTTTCGTTTAGGCTCAGATTATAAGGGGTATGAGAATAAACAAGACAATACACATTACAAGCCTGTTGTTTGGATGGTGATCAGACAATTTACTTCCACACACTTCCTGCAAAAGCCTTGACTTCAATTATGTTGGTCAGCAGGTTAACAATTAGTCCCATACTGGTTGCAGTCGGATTTGAGGGATGCCGACTGCAAAAAGATTTCAGCGCTTTACCGGCTGATTTCCTCCATAATAAAACACCTAGAACTAGTTGAGTGGTATTCTCATGCCATACTAACTAAAAGGACCAACAAAGCCTTTGACTTGACCTGTAATCCAACCTTTGGTTCTAACCAAATAAACAAACCAAATTACAATTAGACCATAACATTTTCATTGTAAAATTCAAGTATAAAAACAATATTTCTTGATTTACAACTTAGAAATTTCATATTTTATTCGAACACATAAATACCCAATTACTGTTTCTTTTTCATTATAAGCTAAAATTAATGAAGGGTATCACTCTAGAAGAGATAATAAAATTTAGAAATTCTACCAAGGTAAAGACATACAAAATTATGACCTTTATGAATTCAAACTTTTCTCATATTAGAAGAAGAAGAATAACAACAAAGCCATTACTCTAAACATAAAGTTGGGCTATTAATATTTTTTTCTTTTGTAAGTAATTCAAGTGAGGATCCATCACAAACCAAATCTTGCCACACAACGCTAACTCTCGGGCAATCCCCCAAAAACCACAAATTTCTAATAAAAATCCCAGCTTTGAGGGTCAAACGAGGAGAAATCCAAATTTGAGAAGAAACCACGAGATTGAGAGGTAAAGATGGGAGCTTTACCGAGGGGTTTGGGTCCTCAGTGGGCAGAGGAGGAGTGGGAGTGATCGGAGCGGTTGATGCGGTTGTAAGCGGCCTCGCCGACGAGGTAGATGCCGAAGGCGACGAGGGCAATGCCCAGGCCAGGGGTGGCGTGGCGGAGGTTGTTGGAGAGCATCGGGTGCTTACGCCACTCGTCCCGCCTCCTGAAGAACTCTCCAGTCGGTCCCAACGGCTCCCCCATTACAGACTTAGGTTTCGGCTTCGGTTCTGAGGGAATTTCTAGATGGGCACGGTTTTTTTCCTAGTGAGCCCACTTTTTCCTACTGAGCACATCCTCTCTTTTAAAAAGAGAGGATTTTCCTAGTGAGCACACCAAAATTCCTAATCTACCCCTCTCTCTCATTTCTCTGCTGTTGCTGCTTCTTCTTCTTCTTCTTCTTCTTCTTCTTCTGCTGCTTCTTCTTCTTCCTCTTCATCTTCGGCTTCTTCTTCTTTTCATCTTCATCTTCATCTTCATCTTCATCTCCATGGCAAAAATTAAATATACAAAGCAGGGGGAGTAATTCAACATAACAATGTGATAAAAAAAAGAAGAAATGAAAATTGTGCATCCAGAGAATCGAAAAAAAGAAGAAATGAAAATTGTGCATCCAGAGAATCGAACTTTGGTCAATTCCATAGGAGGGAAGTATGATACCACTACACCAGTTGCACATATTATGAAAATTTAATTTTTTTTTATCTCTCATCCCTCATCCGGGCTAACCAGCCCGGACTTATGCTCCATGTCCGGGGCTGATAGCCCGGATGGGGAGGCTTCATCCGGGCTGGTTAGCCCGGATCAGACTTCTAGATTTCTGATCAAGAAGCAAGGGTATTTTTGATCCAAAAAAATAATGGCAAAGTGGTAAATAAAACGATCTTTTTAAGTGGGCTCACTAGGAAATATGCTGTGCTCATCTAGAAACTCCCGGTTCTGATCTCTCGCACAGAGAGTTAGGTTTTTTTTTTTTTTTTTTTTTTTTTTTTTTTTTTTTTTTTTCAGGAGGGAGAAAGGGGAAGTCACCTGGGCAGTAATGAGAGAATAAATGGAAGGGTAAAAGTGTAATGACAGCTATAAGCATACAGGGAAATTCTATTTGCGCCTTGCATTCTACGCTTGACGCACGGTTTTAAAACTTATAAATAATTACAAGTTTGTCATTATTGTTTTGACTAAATTACTTTTATAAATTCAAAACTAAAACTTCTTAAAATTTGGAATTACGACTCATCATCTTCCTCCTCTATTTTCTCTCTAAAACCCTAAATAATTTTTTTTGGTATTTAATAAAAATACATCTCTTACAAAATCATCAATTTGATTTCTTAATCCCTTAAAATTATTTACATTAACGTTCCTGAAAAGATTAAAAGAATTTTAAATTCTTTGATTTCACCGTGACAAGTGAAATTTGGATTTGGAATTTAAGTTTGAGTTTTCTTATGCAAATGGAAAATTTCAATATGTAATTGGTGTCAGAGAACAAATTTAAGATACGATTTGAATTTTTTTTTAAAGTTTTATGCATATTTATTTTTAATTTATCGTTAATTAATTTTCTTTTATGGGGGAGACTTCGTTTGCTGGTCGGGTTTTAATACCCGACCAACACGTTTCTTGGTCGGGTATTAATACCCGACCAAAATATTCGAGGAAAGGTATTTTGAAAAAAAATTTGGGTGCAAAGAGTAAAATGATAGTATTTCAAAATAGGAGTTTAGTGTAAAGAGTATCAAGGGTGTCAAGAGTAAAATGCAGGGCGCAAATAGAATTTCCCCTTAATACAGGGTTATTCTAAATGAGCTCCCATCTTTTTTATTTGCCATAATTTTTTTAAAACGAAAAAAAATCCTCATCCCCTTTTTGTAAGCCCCGCTATCGCTGCTGTCGCCATCGTTGCTGTTCCCGCCGCCATTGCTGTCGGAGGGGAAGGGAAGGAAGAGGGCAATTTCAAAAAAAATACAAGAAAGAATTAGGGCTTACTAAGAAAAAATACTCATGTTTGAAACTCTCATAGGGTCACTAAGAAATTAGTGCTCACTAAGAAAAAGATATGACACATTTAGAGAGAGAGTAATGGAAATGAGTTGGCAGTTCACGTAAATTATCTGAGTTACAGTTCATTTTCACTATCTCTAATAATTCTTTTTAAAATTTTTCTATTGTATTATGAGATCGACTCCCTAAAATTCACTCATACCTAATTTCTTGAGTTTTTGTTTTGATTTGATTCTTCATCATTTTGATACAAAATTAATGATTTTCAATAAATAGAATATTTTATATCCACTTAATAGAAAGGTAAATGAACTCCCAAATTCATTAATTTTAAAAAAATTAAGGAGATAGATATCCTGCTCCTAAAAAACATTTGAAGAAAAATTATAAGATTAATGTATTTTTGTTACTAATTCATATAAGTTTTCCTAAGCTGTCAGCTCACCTACAGTAATTCCTCATAAATACACATATAGGTCAAAATCCGACGAATCTAGACATGCATATCTAGAACGAATGAGCCAGCCCAAGACCTATAATACTTAGAGAGGCAAGTTGAAGATTAGTAGAAGATTGCAGTTATCACTAGATTTGTATATGTATGTTAGGTTTGATTTTCTATGCTAAGAATGTCATCTTTTAATTAGTTGTTTTTTTTTCTATTGATTTTGTTGTATTTCCCTTGTATATTATATACCTTCCCATTCTATTCAAACACGATCTCAGCAATTAAAATCTGACTTCTTATTTAAAAGTGCATTTGTATTTATAGTCATGTGACGTAGATCTGGACTTAATAAACGGCCATTAGGAATCACAACTGCATTTATAAGTAATATTCAACAATTTCCTTAAATATCCCCTCCTTTGACTCCATTATCCACATTATTTTATGTCATCTATTTTTATATCACTAAATAATATTCTTTGTGACACATTATCATTTAGTTGGAATATCTTGCAAACATGACTATTATATCAATAAAAAAAAAATGTAGATTATGTCCATAGTGGTATGTAAGAGGGAGTTCTATACAAAGTAATTGTAGTGAATCTGATGCAAAAACTAGGAATGGATTTACTTAGGCTGTGTTTGGATTGAGGGAAAATGAAGGAAAAGGAAAGAAAAGGAAAGGGAAAGTTGATTTCCACTATTTGGTTAGAGAGAAAATTAGAGAGAAAATAAAAGGGAAAGAAAGTGAGAGAAAATGTATTAGGTTTTTTGTCTTTTTCCTTTTCTTTCTCAAACCCAGGAGAAAATGAAAGAAAAAGAAAGTTGAGAGAAAAAGTAATAATTGAGAGAAATTTTTGCAGAAATTTCCTTGTAATTTTAGTCCCAAGATATTTTTAATTTTTGTGAAGTTTGGACCATTTGGTTATTATATGCTTAATTATTTAAAAATTAAAAATTATATCAATAATATATAAATTAATATTAAAATTTTCTATAGTTTAATTAGAATTATATTTTCTTTTTAATTTTCTATTGAGCAACCAAACATAAGAAACTACTTTTTTCTAAAATTTCCTTGAGATTTTCTTTTTTATTTTCTTTCTAACCAAACATAAAAAAGAAAGACAATTTCCATATCATTTTCTTCCTTTTCTCTTTCCTTTTCTTTTGTTTTCCTTCATTTTCCCTCAATCCAAACACAGCCTTAGTATTTTTCATGCATGCATGGTTTGTTGGAAAAAGAATGCGGTGTTTCGTATTAATCTCGATCATCCGAAATTTGAATTTTTCGGAGATTCCAAACTTCATAAAAAAGTCATGTCGAATCTAGCCGATTTGATCTATAACCAATTGCGGCATGAAATAGACAGACATGATGTATAACAACAATATAGTCTTCTGCTAGCTTAATTTGTTAATGGTTGATTGCCACTTTAAAAACACCCAAAAACACTCAGCGTTTGACATCCAAACAGAGCTTAAGGTTGTTGAGCGAATGTGGACCCGTACGTGGTAGTGAGGATTAGGGTATTTTCGACATGTATATGCATTTTGTTTCGTGAAATACTTCATTAGAGCCAGAATTTTCATCTCTAGATAAAACTTCAGCATAATAATCTCTTTGATACATCTATAGCTTTCATAGTTACTCTCAAGTGTTGAATTCATTCACTAATTTGAACTTTAAATTGAGCCAATTCACTAATTCAAATTAAATGAATTAAGTGAATTGAAATTGGCTTCAAAAGTTGACTACATAGCAAAGGAACAAAAAAGAAAGATGAAAAGATAGTCCCATATTGGATAGAGAATTGTAAGGATGTGAGTTTAAATATGGTAGTTTACTCCTTTACTTTGCTTATGTAAGAAGAGGAAAACCTTGAGCACTACGGGTGGTGCTACGCACCACCCGCACGCGCACGCGCGTGCGCGAGGGCGAATGGACGTTTAGGGCGCTTTAGAGGCGCACTATTTTTGGTGCTATTGGATTCGGGTTGCCTCTATTGGGTTCAGATTTGAATGGATTCGACCTGCACCCGGCCCGTCAGTCAAGAGTCGTTGAAGTCCAACGGTCGGCGGTCCAACAGTCACCGGCCGCCGTCAACAGTTGCCGTTAAACGGTCACAACTGTTGAAACGGCCAACTGTTGCGACTGTTGAAAACTCAACCGTTGCGACTGTTGAAAACCTATAAATAGGGTCTGGGTCAGAGTTTCAGAATATACGTTTTTCTTTTCTTTTCTGTTTCAGTTCATCTTCTGCAGACAGAAGTTTTCAGAATTTCTGTCTACAGAAGATCTCTGTTCAGTTCCATTCAATAAGTCCAGTCTTGCATTACATAAACCAGAGAGAACCTTTATCAGATTCGCCAGAGCAGAGGGATTGCGGCTTCCATCCCTCTGCAGATCGATCGTTGTATCCTGAGAGATCGACGTCCAAGAAATCCAGAAGCAAACAGTGGAGGACGAATCGATTTTAAGGAGATAGTGTCCAACACTAGCCTCGATCTTCATCAGATCTTCTTCCTGTCATCTTCCAGTCGTCTTCCTGTCTTCCTTCAACCTACTGAACCAGGTTTTTCATAATCCAGTTTCTTCTTTATTCTGTTTAGGTTAAGTAAACTAGTTAAAGAAGAATAGTTTAATTATTTCTGTAAACAGTTTAATTCTGGAAACTGTGTTAGGAAATAAGAACAGTAATAATAACAATTTAATTATTCTGTTTAACACTAAAATCTAATTACAAAATTAATTTCCTGCAAGATAACAGTAGCAATTATGTGTAGTAAATCTGTTAACTACAAATCTGCCCTCTTGTGTTAATCTAAAATATATCTGTATGCTTCAATCTGCAACCAGAGCATTTATTAACCTCCACTTGTACTTAACACATACGTAAAATTACCAACAATCTTAGAATCGATTCTTGCATGTTTTAGATTAACTTTTTTAAGAATACAGTTTAAACATTTTTAGTTTGAACCTACATTCTTAAAATCGAGTTTCGTACTTGTTTTAGATTAATTTTTAAGAATACAGTTTAAACATTTTTGTTTAGAACCTACATTCTTAAAACTGATTTTTGGAATTCTGTCACAATACCATCAATTAAGAATACTGTTATTAATTAGAACTCTGTTATAATAGTATTTAATCTTTAAACTGATATTTTGTTTTAGATTAAAATACTGTCATAATAGTAATCAATCACTAGTAATCTTAATTGCTTCTGGAAAAAGAATAGTTAATTTCTGTTTGTGATTTGGAGTGTTGAATTGTTTTTCAGTTTTATTAGAAAGTTAAAATTTATTACAAGACATTAAGATAGATAAATTTAATATTTGTAGATGGCCACTACATCTGATATGTCCACTGTGATAATACCTGTCATGGTTACTCCAACTGTGCCTTCAAGCCAGTACGAGAAACCAGAGAAGTTCAGTGGCTCAGATTTTAAGAGATGGCAACAGAAAATATTGTTCTATCTCACTACAATGAATCTGGTCAAGTACTTGAAGGAGACTGTGCCTACTCTTGTTGAAGATGATCAACAATCAGTGAAGGCGGTTGAAGCTTGGAAACATGCGGACTTCTTGAGTAAGAACTATATTCTCAATGGTTTGGACAATATACTGTATAATGTATATAGTTCAGTTGCTACTGCTAAGGAACTTTGGGATTCCTTAGACAAGAAATATAATGCAGAAGATGTCGGCTCTAAGAAATATGTAGTCAGTAAGTTTCTGGATTATAAAATGGTTGATTCTAAAAATGTAATCAACCAAGTACAAGATTTTCAAGTGATCATTCATGAAATTCATACTGAAGGTATGACTATTAGTGAATCTTTTCAAGTGACTGCAATTATTGAAAAATTGCCACCATCTTGGAAAGAATTTAGATATTACCTAAAGTATAAACGAAAAGAAATAACACTTGAAGATCTAATTGTACGATTGAGGATTGAAGAAGATAACCGCATTTCTGAAAAGAAAATTAAAAATCCATACAATGTTTCTAAAGCTAATGTTATGGAAAATTCCAATAAGTCTAATGACAGGAAGAGAAAGCACAATGGTGAAGACTCTAAGAGTGGTAACTCGAAGAGATTCAATGGCAAGTGCTACAACTGTGACAAGCCTGGACATCATGCAAAGGACTGCCGTGTGCGAAAGGCACCAGATTCTTCGAAGAAGAAAAAGAAGCATCCTAATGCACATTTGGCCGAAGAAGAAAATCTTTGTGCAAATGTAGATGTAAATTGTACATCTGTTGTCTCAGAGGTAAACCTAGTTGGTGGCAATTCTAAGGAATGGTGGGTGGATACTGGGGCCACTCGCCACATCTGCGCCAACAAGTGGATGTTCTCCACATATGAACATGTGGAAGGAGAACTACTCTACATGGGTAACTCTGCAACCTCTAAGGTTGAAGGACGAGGAAACATTGTACTAAATATGATTTCGGGAAACAGAACTTACTCTTACTGATGTACTTCATGTACCAGATGTCCGCAAGAATCTGGTTTCAGGGTCAGTCTTGAGTAAGAAAGGGTTTAGGTTTGTGTTTGAGTCTGATAAGTTTATACTCACAAAGAATGGTGTATATGTAGGTAAGGGGTATATGACCAATGGTCTGTTTAAAATAAATGTAATGACCATTGCCCCTAAGGTTATCAATAAAATTGATTCTTCTGTTTATATGACTGAGTCACCTTTTATTTGGCATGGTAGATTAGGACATGTTAATTATTATACTTTACAAAAATTAATAAATTTGAATATGTTGCCTAATTTCAATATAAACTTTGAAAATAAATGTGAAACATGTGTTGAATCAAAAATGACTAAGCTTCCATTTCACTCTATAGAACGTAGTACTGAACCTTTTGAATTAATTCATACAGATGTATGTGATTTAAAATCTATTCAAACTAGAGGTGGAAAGAAATACTTTATTACGTTTATAGATGATTGTATTAGATATTGTTATGTATATCTACTTAGAACAAAAGATGAGGCAATTGAAATGTTTATACAATACAAAAATGAAGTTGAGAATCAACTTAGCAAAAAGATAAAAATGCTAAGAAGTGATAGAGGTGGTGAATATGAGTCACTATTTGCACAAATTTGTGCGGAACATGGTATTATATATCAAACAACTGCTCCTTACACTCCACAGCAAAATGGAATTGCTGAGCGTAAGAACAGAACTTTAAAAGAAATGATGAATGCCATGTTAATAAGTTCTGGTTTACCCCAGAACATGTGGGGGGAAGCTCTGCTTTCTGCCAATTATATTCACAACAAAATACCCCAAAAGAAACTTGATAAAACACCTTATGAATTATGGACAGGTCGAGCACCTAGTTATAAATTCTTAAGAGTGTGGGGGTGTCTAGCTAAGGTTGCAATTCCTACTCCGAAAAGGCTTAAAATTGGGCCTAAAACTATTGATTGTATATTCATTGGATATGCGCATAATAGCAGTGCTTATCGTTTCTTTGTCTTTAACTCTGATCATCCAGAGATACATAAGTACTCTATTATTGAATTTAGGAATGCTGTATTCTTTGAGAATGTATTTCCTAGTAAAGAACATGAATCAAGTTCTCCGAAAAGGACTTGTGATGAAATTCTAAGAGATACAGAATCTGATTCTGTAAATAAAACTAATGAGGATGAATGTAGACGAAGCAAAATGGCCAGAGTTACTAAAACATTTGGTCCTGATTTTCTAACATATCTATTAGAAAAGGAACCTCAAAGTTATAAAGAGGCTATGTCTACTCCTGAAGCTCCTTTTTGGAAAGAAGCTGTAAATAGTAAAATTGAATTAATTATTCAAAATCACACCTGGGAACTTGTGGATCTTCCTCCAGGAAGTAAACCATTAGGATATAAATGGATCTTTAAGAGAAAGATAAAACATGATGGGTCTATAGATAAATATGTACGCCCGAAAATTGCATCTTTGATTCCATTGCAAAATTGATGAGTTACAATGAAAATTCAGATTACAAAAAGAAAAATGATCGTTACAAGAACGAGAATATTATTGGATTCCCTTTTTAAGTGTGGGTTCGGGTGGCGGTGGAGTCTCGTTGATGCCTCCGTTGACCGTCCGACCAGGAGAAGATGGCTCTGGTCTTTTCTTTGATCTCACGAGCTCGCCCGAAATCTTCCCAAAGTCCAAGAATCCAAAAGTCCCTTCTCCAGTTAAATTCCTGTGTTTTATAAACATAAGAAACTCCAAATCCGGCTCAATTCTTTCCTGAAAAATCGGATCACGGATTATCAGTCCAAAAATAGGAAATAAATAATCGGAAAAGAACGGAAAACAACCTGCGGGTTGGCACCTGCGGGATCGTTCCCGCGGGTTGCATCCCGCGGGTGCTCCCGCGGGATGCAATCCGTGGGTGTGCCCACTTAGCAATTTTTTTAAAATTTTTTTTTTTATTATCTACATAACCCCCTCCAAAGTTTTCGAAGTTCTGTATTGAACCGTACTGAATTTCGAAATACTTTGGATTCTTTAATTTTGGTTATAAACCTTTTAAAAGATTTGGTCGATAGAGATAACTGTTAACATATTCATTTATTCAATGACAAGCAGAGGTATGATTTTAACGTACTCATTAGAGGACAAGCAGAGGCATGATGTTAACATGCTTATTTTGGGTCAAGCAGAGGTATAATATTAACGTGCTTATTTTAATCCTAACCGTTCAGTGACATCTAGTATGACGAATCAGGAAAAAACAGAGGTGACATTAAACGTGTCTTGGAGCTTAACCTATTCAGAGGATCTGATCGTGATAGGGACAAGCTGACTAAACAGAGGTGACGGTTAACGTATTTAGTTTTGGAATCGGACTATCAGAGGTAACTGTTAACTTGATAGGGAGATGATTTTCTTCAGAGGTGATTTTCAACTTAACAACATCAAAAGCACGTTCATCAGAGGTTGTAATGTTGGACTTGATGAAGTGTGAATTTTCTTTTCTGTCAGAGGTGATTTTCAACTTAACGATATCAAAAGCACGTTCATCAGATGTTGTAATGTTGGACTTGATGAAGTGTGAATTTTCTTTTCTGTCAGAGGTGAAATCTTAACGTGACAGGGGATCGATTTAATTAGGATTTTATCTCTTTTGATTTTGAATTATGATGTCAGAGGTATGATTTTAACTTGACAAATATTTTGGAGTGTCGCTTGCTCTGTTAGAGCAAAATGACAAGAAAAGTTTTGCTGTCATGGGTGAAATCTTAACGTGACAGGAGATTTATCTGATTAGGATTTTTAGCAAACCCCCAGCTATCAACGGGTTTGATTTGCCTTTACCAACTACCGTTTGAGTCGGGCTAGCCATGTTATTCCCCTCAGCATGGTAAGTTGTCAAGAATTTCGTTTGGGTTTAAATACCAAACTTTTCTTCTTCCCTTTGCCTTAGCAGCTTAGGGCAGTGATGTATTCTTATATTCGGATAAGAATACTGTTGTGACAGATTTGTCGTGGGATTTTTAGCAAACCTCCAGCTATCAACGGGTTTGATTTTGCCTTTACCAACTACCGTTTGAGTTGGGCTAGCCATGCTATTATCCTCAGCATAGTGAGTTGTCGAGGGTTTCGTTTGGGTTTAAATACCAAACTTTTCCTCTTCCCTTTGCCTTAGCAGCTTTGGGCAATTCATACTTTTCCCCCCAGTATAAATGGGTTGGCGAGAAATCTATTCTCTTCCCGTAGCCTTAGCGGCGTTGGGCGGTTCATACTTATTACCTCCAGTATGGTGGGGTTGGCGAGAAATTTATTCTCTCCCCGTAGTCTTGTCGGCGTTGGGTAATTCATACTTTTTACCCCCAGTATGGTGGGGTTGGCGAGAAATTTATTCTCTCCCCGTAGCCTTGTCGGCGTTGGGTAATTCATACTTTTTACCCCCAGTATGGTGGGGTTGGCGAGAAATTTATTCTCTCCCTGTAGCCTTGTCGGCGTTGGGCAATTCATACTTTTTACCCCCAGTATGATGGGGTTGACGAGAAATTTATTCTCTCCCCGTAGCCTTGTCGGCGTTGGGTGATTCCTTTTTTTTTTTTTTTATATATATATGGGGGTTTAAATTAACCGCCCTGAGCCCATTTTTTTGGAATTGTTGTGAGCCCAAGTGGTACCTTTAGACTACACACATTAGATGTGTCGGAGTTAGCTCTAACTCCTTTTTTGTTCAGCTTTGAGCTGAACGGCTCCAGCGTCAATCAACGCTTAAATTTTATCTTTTAAGATAAAATAATTCTTTGTAGGGTGACCTACAATCCGATGGTACAGGCAGTAATTCGGATCGTTAGTCTTCCCTAGTTCTTCAGGCCTCTTGCTCTCCGGCAACTTGAGCATCTTGCGCTTGCTGAGCAGATTGAATATAGTAGCAGTATGTTCATCCTTGAACGAATACTGCTTTTGAAGCCTGGGTGACTTTGCTGTGTTGCTTGTAGTCGGCCATGGTTTCTACTTCGGTATACTTTCTACCGCCATTGCCGTTATGTCTTTCCCTTTTGAACGGAAAAAATAGAATGGAGATTCGTTTGTACCGTCTCCGGTTGCAGACTGTTGCATTTCGAGACATCGAAGTATTTCTTCGACCTGTTCACCCTGCTTAAGCAGATCCTTCCATGACTTGGATTCAACCGAACCCATCTTGTCTAGGATATCGGTCAACAAGTTATGTCTGCAGGTTTCCACAAACGTATCCTGCGTCATGCCATGTGGGCATCGAACAGAAAGTTCTCAGAACTGCTCGACATAAGTTTTGACTGTTTCGCCTTCTTCTTGCTTCGCTACTAGCAAAGATAGTCTCGAGACTTCAGTATCATCTTCAAAAAATCGGGCTAGGAACTCACGTTCTACATCAGCCCATGATTTAATTGATCCCTGGGGTAGCTGCATGAACCAAGTAAATGCGGGCCCCCGTAAAATGCTCGCAAATATCTTAATCATAGTCGGATCATTCCCCATGAGATGTCCTGTTTGCGACAGGAAGTAGAAGATATGCTGTTGCGGCGAACCTCTACCGTCGAATGACTGAAGATTCAACGGTTTGTATTTTGCAGGGTAAGATACAGTCTCCCATTCTATAGGATAGGGACGGACTACCCCTACCTCTTGCAATTTCTTTCGATGAAGAAGAGCTTGTAGTTGATTCTCCATCTTCTCTATTTTCTCTGCGTGAGGGTTAATGATAACCTTCACTTTCTCTTCCTTTCTTGAATGAGGAGGAATTTCTTCATTCTCGTCCTCGCTGTCTTCATTTATTTGGACGGGTTGTTTTCCTTTCTGCCGATCAGAAATGGACGACGAGGATTGGTTCCTCCTAGTTTGAGCCAGCAACTCAATTAAAAGTTGTTTCATTTCTTCTATGGTCTCCTCTTGCTGTTCGAAACGTTTTTCTTGTCTCTCAAACCTTTTAGAGACTTCTTCTAGAAGCGCGCCCTCTGGTTCGATAGAAACTCCTTTTGATTCTGGAGTGATTTCCTTATCCGAAGGGTTGTTTCCGACCACCTTTTTGTCTTTATTAACCATATATGATGAGGCGGTAGGTAGATCGGTTTCAGAGCACACCCTCTTTACCGTCCGTATTCTTTTGGATTCGGTGATCCGCTCAAAAACGGACCGTCTCGGATGGCACTCGCAGTTTGATAGAACAGTTGAGATTAACTGTTCGTATTGGCATTGAGGAATATTCTGTGCAGAGTTCTTCTTCCAATTGAGGTATTCTCTCAAGTCTTGAGATACTTCTTTATCTCTATTTGCAACCTGACGCCGCTTGCGTCACAAACTTGGTTCATAATACTTGAGAGTTTGCAATATTTCAGGGCTGGGCTCTTTTTTCGAATCATATAGTTCTCCAACTCTTATGCGGATTCTTCTGGAGTGTGTGCTGGACTGCGCAGTTGTACGGGCCTCGCACGCATCTGACTTGTTCTTCAGGATCTGGAGGATTCTATCATGAATATGTTCATCCGAAGAGAAATTTGAAGACCTATCCTCAGGTGAGTTTATGAGCACATCCTTATATTTGTTTGTAGAGGAACGGGATGGTACACCTGAGAGAGTAACCAAAAAGTTAGATGTGCGCTGTGTGCTCACTGCGCGTGTGCCCGAATAGACACCAGAACCAACCCTTGATTTTTCCTGCGGAGTGCAACCCACGGGTTGCAACCTGCAGTGTGCAACCCGCGGTTGGAACCGCGGGTTTGCACCCGCGATTGCAACCGCGGGGTTGCACCCGCGGTTGCAACCGCGGGGTTGCCCCCGTGAAGTGCAACCCGCAGTTCCGCCTGCGGATTTTCATTTTTAGAATTTTTTCTTCCCGATTTTCCTGATCTGGATTTTCTGACCGCAATTTTCCAGAGACACTGTTGAGGCGGGCCCGCTGGGCCTTACGCCTGAGGTTTCTCTTCTTAGAGCGGGTCAGGGACTGATTTGACTTTTGGCTTGACTTTGGAACGGGCGATAACGCCTCGTAAATTTCAACGGGCGATGACGCCTCGTAAATTTTCATAGGCGATGACGCCTTTTGATTTCCGGTGGGCGCTAACTCCTCACCTTTTTTCATCGTCACCCGGTGATGACGCCTAGGCTCCGAATCAGAGGAGGAAAGAAATTCCTCATATTTTTGCTGGTCAACTTCTATGACCAGCGTCTCAACCATTGAGCCAATCAGCACCCGGTCGGACTGCGCCACCAGATTCTCTGTGGTAAACAGAGGGGCTCCCACTGTGGTCGCCAGTTCTTGTACGCCCGAAAATTGCATCTTTGATTCCATTGCAAAATTGATGAGTTACAATGAAAATTCAGATTACAAAAAGAAAATAGGATCGTTACAAGAACGGGAATATTATTGGATTCCCTTTTTAAGTGTGGGTTCGGGTGGCGGTAGAGTCTCGTTGATGCCTCCGTTGACCGTCCGACCATGAGAAGATGGCTCTGCTCTTTTCTTTGATCTCACGAGCTCGCCTGAAATCTTCCCAAAGTCCAAGAATCCAAAAGTCCCTTCTCCAGTTAAATTCCTGTGTTTTATAAACCGAAGAAGCTCCAAATCCGACTCAATTCTCTCCTGAAAAATCAGATCACGGATTATCAGTCCAAAAATAGGAAATAAATAATCGGAAAAGAACAGAAAACAACCCGCGGGTTGGCACCTGCGGGACCCGAGGGATCGCTCCCGCGGGTGTGCCCACTTAGCAATTTTTTTTTTTTTTGGTATCTACAAAATACAAAGCTAGACTTGTAGTAAAAGGCTATAGACGAAAGGAAGGTATTGATTATTTTGATACATATTCACCTGTAACAAAAATAACATCCATAAGATTAATAATTGCTTTTGCTGCATTATATAATCTTGAGCTTCATCAAATGGATGTAAAAACAACATTTTTAAATGGTGAATTAGATGAAGAAATCTACATGGAACAACCTGAAGGGTTTGTAGTTCCAGGTAAAGAAAAGAAGGTGTGTAGACTTGTTAAGTCTCTTTATGGACTTAAACAAGCACCTAAACAATGACATGAGAAGTTTGACCAAGTTATATTGTCAAATAGATTTCGCTATAATGAATGCGATAAATGTGTATATGTAAAATGGGATATGCACAATTATGTCATTGTATGTTTATATGTGGATGACATGATTATCACCGGTAGCACGGTGGCTCTAATTAAAGAAGTAAAAATCATGTTAACACGAAAATTTGATATGAAAGACTTAGGTATTGCAGATATTATTCTTGGTGTTAAAATCTCCAAGACATCTGATGGATATACCTTATCCCAGTCACATTATATCGAGAAGATACTCAGAAAATTTGATAAGGGAAATACTGATATAGCTAAGACACATGTAGATATGAGTCTACATCTTACAAAGAATATAGGTGCTAGTATATCACAGTTAGAATATTCTCAGATCATTGGCAGTCTTATGTATTTAATGAACTGCACAAGACCTGATATTGCATACTCAGTAAGCAAACTGAGTAGGTTTACAAGTAATCCAGGGGAGAACCACTAGAAAGCAATAGTTAGAGTACTCAAATATTTGAGGTACACTACTAACTATGGGTTGTACTATACTAGATATCCAGCAGTGATAGAAGGATACACTGATGCTAACTGGATTACCGATTCAAAAGACATCAAATCCACAAGTGGATATATCTTTACTGTTGGAGGTGTAGCCATCTCTTGGAAATCTTCTAAACAAACATGTATAGCCAGATCCACTATGGAATCTGAGTTTATAGCTTTAGATAAACCTCGAGAAGAAGCAGAATGACTTCGAAACTTTTTAGAAGATATTCCAATGTGGCCTATGTCAGCAATATGCATCCATTGCGATAATCAATCAGCAATTGGAAGGGCACAAAATATATTATATAATGGAAAGTCACGACATATACGTCGTAGGCATGAAACTGTAAGACAGCTGCTTACAAACGGAATAATATCTCTTGATTATATAAAATCAAAAGATAATATTGCAGATCCATTAACAAAAGGCTTGACTAGAGATCAAGTATATAAGTTGTCGAGGGGAATGAGATTACAGCATACTAAAAAGTAACTCCATAATGGCAACCCAACCTAGCTGACTGGAGATCCCAAGATCTAGGTTCAAAGGGACAACCGAATTGTGGGGGAACTCGAAAGAATCACTGAGGAAAAATATTTCCTATCTCATTTCTATGGTAAAATAGTGGTTACCTGCAATGTGTTAGGATAAGCTAAGCTTTTAATGATCCATATATTTTAGAAATCTAAGTGGAGTATGGCAGGATACTCTTGATAAGAGATCACCTATGTGAGTGAGAAGGGGCCGCTTCTATGAGAATGAGAAAGGCTAAGTTCTCTAAGAGCACCCACAGAATTACCAGATTGTCCAAGGCCAAAATGGACACAACATAAAATCTGATAAAGTTGAAAGAAATCGTGTGAATATTATTGTCTTAGTTTACATCAAAAGCTGAACATTTCAAGAACATCGTGTTCACTGGTTAGCAAGTAAATTCGATAATATTTCACTAGGGAATGTTCAAAGCCAAAAGCCACCTCTTCCGATGCGGTAACTTTCCATTACACTCTCTGGTTATTTGCATTAGAGTCTAAGCCATTTCATTCATGTGGGGGATTGTTGAATTCATTCACTAATTTGAACCTTAAATTGAGCCAATTCACTAATTCAAATTAAATGAATTAAGTGAATTGAAATTGACTTCAAAAGTTGACTACATAGCAAAAGAACAAAAAAGAAAGATGAAAAGATAGTCCCACATTGGATAGAGGATTGTAAGGATGTGGGTTTAAATATGGTAGCTTACTCCTTTACTTTGCTTATGTAAGAAGAGGAAAACCTTGAGCACCACGGGTGGTGCTACGCACCGCCCGCACGCGCATGCGCGTGTGCGAGGGCGAATGGGCATTTAGGGCGCATTGGGTGCTTTAGAGGCGCACTTTGCACTTCGCACGTACGCAACGTCGCGAGGAGCTGAGGAACCTTTGATTTTTGGTGCTATTGGATTCGGGTTGCCTCTATTGGGTTCAGATTTGAATGGATTCGACCTGCACCCGGCCCGTCAGTCAAGAGTCGTTGAAGTCCAACAGTCGGCGGTCCAACAGTCACCAGTTGCCGTTAAACGGTCACAACTGTTGAAACGGCCAACTGTTGCGACTGTTGAAAACTCAACCGTTGCGACTGTTGAAAACCTATAAATAGGGTCTGGGTCAGAGTTTCAGAATATACGTTTTTCTTTTCTTTTCTGTTTCAGTTCATCTTCTGCAGACAGAAGTTTTCAGAATTTCTGTCTACAGAAGATCTCTGTTCAGTTCCATTCAATAAGTCCAGTCCTGCATTACATAAACCAGAGAGAACTTTTATCAGATTCGCCAGAGCAGAGAGATTGCGGCTTCCTTCCTTCTGCAGATCGATCGTTGTATCCTGGGAGATCGACGTCCAAGAAATCCAGAAGCAAACAGTGGAGGACGAATCGATTTTAAGGAGATAGTGTCCAACACTAGCCTCGATCTTCATCAGATTTTCTTCCTGTCATCTTCCAGTCGTTTTCCTGTCTTCCTTCAACCTACTGAACCAGGTTTTTCATAATCCAGTTTCTTCTTTATTCTGTTTAGGTTAAGTAAACTAGTTAAAGAAGAATAGTTTAATTATTTCTGTAAACAGTTTAATTCTGGAAACTGTGTTAGGAAATAAGAACAGTAATAATAACAATTTAATTATTCTGTTTAACACTAAAACCTAATTACAGAATTAATTTCCTGCAAGATAACAATAGCAATTCTGTTTAGTAAATCTGTTAACTACAAATCTGCCATCTTGTGTTAATCTAAAATATATCTGTATGCTTCAATCTGCAACCAGAGCATTTAGTAACCTCCACTTGTACTTAACACATACGTAAAATTACCAACATCAAGTTCTGATACCCATATATATTACAAGACAAATGCTTACTAATTAATGCATATATACAACAAGATAAATTAAGTCTTCGACAACTCAGGCCACCACCCTACGACACGCCATATCTGGGGAGCTCCGAGGGTCCGAGTACTCTCCGGTCGATATCCGATCAAACACCCAATGATTAGCCGCCTCGGTGTAATGAACCCCATCCCAAATGATCCTCGTCTGCGGACTGTTGCACGACTCTCCGAGCAGAACCTGAGTGCCATTCTCGTTCCTCGTGTCCCCACACCTCACGTTGAAGTCGAAGTTGAAAGCTCCACCCCCGTACCCGCAGCAGGTTGTGAGGGGCTTCTCAAATCCTCAACTCGTCAATATCGTAACATAATTAGTATTAGTCCAGTATATATATATATATATTATAGACGCTGTTAATGTAAATGGAGCTGAAGAAAGATATATATATATATATATATATATATATATATATATATATATATATATATATATATATATATATATATATATTTTACCGTTTTCTTTGGCGTGGCTGATGAGCAAGTACTTGACTGAGTACACATCCACATAGGTTAAGTTAGCAAAGGGGAGCTCACTCCTGAGACGAACTACGGTTTCATTGAGCATCGTGTTGAACCGCTGCGCTAGCTTGTTGTATCCGATTGCGCACCCAACGGAGTCCAACTCCGACGCGTTGAGCTTCGCTTGGAGGAAAACGTAAGGTAGGCAGCCGAGCGGGCCGGTGTTATGGATCCAGAAATTTCTTCCACCGTTGTCATATACACTCTGCATTCGGAATAATCTTAATTAATATTGTCTCCAAAACTTTGAAAAATAAATAAATAAATAAAGTATAAATTCTTGCCTTGATTACTCTGGAGAACTCTGCCAGTGTGTTTGGTAGGAACTCGTCAGGAGATTTATCGCTGAAAGCTCCTGCGGTGAGATCATTTTGGCCGATATCGACTGTATATAGAGCGCGCGAGAAGTATTCCTCTTTGGGCATCAAGTCCTTGAAAACTCCTCCTAAATATTATTAATAATAATAATTATGCAACAAAATTTGAAATTAGAAATTACTATCATTCAGTATCAGTCATCCAAAATCAAAGTGATAATGATTTCAAACATTAATCACTAAGACAATTATTCAGTTGTAATTAATATACCATTTTTTTCTTGATTTGTTTGAATTCAATATAGTGTGTAATATAAAATATTATAAATATAACAAGCGATAAAAACTTTATTTTTTTTAAAATCGATGTGTATTTTCACTTTTTTTTGGGCCAATTTTATAAAAGTTTTTTCTCCAATTTTTCATATATCTATTTTTTTTTCTCAAAATATCATTTCCTAGATAAATTAATTTTTAAAAACTGGACTGTCAACGATAAGTTCATTAATTAATGGCTAATATTTGTCTATCATTTTCAAAATTTTAAATTAAAAAATAAAAATTTTATTTTTTAATAAATTGGACCAAGAATTGGCCCTTGCACTCATCTATTCTCGTTCCAAATTAAATATAAGATATTTTATAGCTAATGCTTGGCACAAACAAAAACCTACTCACCTTTGTTATAGATTATCTGCGACCTATTTTTGAACTGCAAGAACTCCTTGAGCTGCACACCTAAGGAGAAGGGACTGTACCCGCCCAGCGACAGCGTAACATTCTGATCGATAATGGTCGAATCTGCAGTTGCAAAGTTAGCTCCATGACTAAAATCCGTGCCTAACGAGTCCAAGTATGCGCTCAGATAAGGCAATCCCAATCTCTCCGCTGCGATCACAAGTGAATCAGGCCATAATTAAGGACACATCGTGCCCAAAGATGTGTATATATATATATATATATATATATATATATATGCAAAAGCCCGAATATTGCTTACCGATGAAATCTATGATAAGGCGACCGTCGGAGTATCTGCCTGCAGGCATGCCGAACGTTGTCCTGCCATAAGGTGGCGGAACGGGCCCGAAGGTGGCCGAGAGCCCTCCAGTGTCGGAGTTCGAGTCACCTAAGTTGATTATGGCCGGAAAATTGCAGTACGAGGACGAGACCGATGACGTCGACTGCAGTACTAATACAAGAAGAAGAGGAAGAAGATGGAGAAGCTTCATTGTGTGTAGAGATGAAGATTGAGATGGTGGTCATATTGGTTGGTTGGCTTTAAATAGAGATGGGTTGTGAGTCCGAAAATGTCTAATGGGAACAAAGTGGAAATGTCGCGCTGTCTTGGCCATGGGTCAGTACCCCGCTATTTTGTTTCGTGATTACACACGAGCCATTTGGACCAACAATAAAAACATTGTGCCATCGGAACACACCATGCAATGTCTATGGGTACAGGCATATTCTAGTACAAGAAAAATATGCGTCGCACACCATTTTATAACCGCTATATGTTAGAACGCCTGAAAAGATCGAGTGCAACAATAGGATTTTTAGGAGCACAGCGCACTCAATAGATACTTACATAGTCATTGTTCACTCTGATATCAGCGCTTAGTTAGCTATTCTCTTCGAGGAAGAAAGGCCGGACGACTTTTCAGAAAAAGAAGATTTAGATGATGACCCGCTGTCCGCAAATGGTAACTCACAAATGCCTAAAACAGCAGCCCATGTATAATAAAGAAACATGGATCGGTCGGAACATCAACAAATGATCTCCTCTTATAATGACTGCATTATTTGTACTTTTAACTAGTGTTGCGTAACGGATCTATATTGTAATATGTAATTTTGCTCTTGTACTTTGTAAATGTTCTATTAAGCTAAATTAGTAGAACACGAAGGGCACTAGCCTACCGCTCTTTAATTTTAAAAAAAAAAAACATAAATGGAAATGTCATGGATGATCTTGTTGTAAAATGGCCACATTTGAGGGGGTTTGTCAAGATTTTGGTAGTCATGTTGCTATGAGAGGACAAGGACGCTTGGACTATTGACGTTGCAAGGGAACAACAACGACGACAAGCTTAGCCGTATGAAGGAAAAATTGGAGATGTGAGCAGTCTAGAATTATTTGGTCCAAGATTAGGAGGATGATAGAAGAGGAGTTGGAATTTTGTGGCCTCGCCAAGTCTTGTCTTGTTTCCATCCCCATTCATTTCATTCAGCTTCCACCTTTATCTGGTCTGTTCGAATCTCGGGGAGGCCAAGTCTTTATCCACTAGTGCTGTTGAAAATTCTGTCTTGATTAAGCTACAGAACCAGTGCAGGGAAACACTAAATGAGCACCACTTGACTAAGTGAGCCCACTCTCTATTTTAAAAAGAGAAGGTTACCCATAGTGAACGAGCATATTTTTTTTCTTTTTTTTTTTTTTTTTTGCCCCTTAAGAGTGTCACTCTTTCTTTCCTCTCAGACCCATCTTCTTCTTATTTCCTCAGTCCACGTTCTCTCTCCAAACCCACCACTGTCTTTTCTCCTCTTGCGCTAACCAAAGAGGAATGAAGATTAAGATTTAGGGTTTAAAAATACACAAATTTAGGGAAAAAATGGGTTTATATGTGCTCTGAAAGAGGGAGTTAGGGTGTGTTGAGATGCGCTAACCAAAGAGGAATGAAGATTAAGATTTAGGGTTTAAAAATACACAAATTTAGGGGAAAAAATGGGTTTATATGTGCTCTGAAAGAGGGAGTTAGGGTGTGTTGAGAAAGAAGAGAGATAAATCAAGGATAACTTTGTATAATAAAAACAGTGGCAAACTTGTAATCCTTTACAACTTAAGTAGGTATCCTCACTAAATCTAGTGGGGGTGCTCATTTAGAATTTATCCTGTTTACGGGGGCAGGTGCATTGAGATGCAATGCAAATCTGTTAAGGAGTTTCCAAAGGAGCACACCATTTTTCCTAGTGAGCCCATTATACAGTGCAATTTTGGGTCGGACTGGAAGTCCGGACTATTGAAAAGTGGGCTCACTAGGAAAAATGATGTGCTCCTTTGGAAACTCCCATCTATTCCGGATACTCGTCCGCACAAAAAGTGAGATGAATTTTAAAGACGAAGTTGATTGAATTAATGAATGATGGTAACTGTTCTTTAGTGTCATATATAAATTATGTCAAATCATAAAGTGTTTATGGTTAGTTATTCTTGAGAAATGCCTATACTCTATAATGTGCACTAACGTGCACGTATGATTTTCGATTTTCTAGAACCGCTCAAGAGGGTAGGTAGATCCCCTAAGAGAAGAGGAAATTAAATATTATAATTAAAGTACTACAAATATTAGGAATTTACGTTTCAAAAAGAGAATTAGGACTTTAAGCTAGCGTGTCAAATAGAATTAAAATTGTTTAATATAATTATTATTTTAAATTAAAAAAAAAATATTACGAGAACTAGAGAATAAAATAGAAGCTAACCACTTATTTATCTATCTACTGAAATCATGACTCATCATTATAACAGTCGTGTAATGACATAAGTTTGGATATTTTATAAAAACATAGTTTTTGTTATTTATTTTATTTTATTTGTTGTTTATTTTTTATTTCTTTTGATTTAGTCAACTAATTTGTGATTGTAAACGGTTAAATTTATTTATGTCTATCTAACAGTTACTAATACTAGAATTTTATGTTTCATTAGAAAACTATTCCTCTAGAAGTTATGAGATATGTGTTTTATAACTATGACTAGCTAGGATAATTAACACGTTTATTATTTGGGGTTTGTAGCTACATACCCTCTAAATCTTTAGTATTCATATCCCTTAAATCTCATAACTTATATCTGTTTGCTCAAAAATTAGATTTCTCCTTCTATTGTAAAATTATTTGATTGCAACGAAAATATTGAGATTTACAAAAAAAAATCTGAGAAATTACAAGAATGGGAATATTGATTGATTCCCTTTTTTATGTGGGTTTGGGTGGCGATGGAGCCTCGCTAGTGCCTCCGTGGACCGTTTGACTTGAAAGGGGCTGGCTCTGCTCCGCTTCTCGATTTCACGAGCTCGCCCAAAATCGTCCAAAAAGTCCTTTCTCTGACTCGATTTCTATCTTTTATAGACAGAATCCGCTCGAAATCCGCCTCGAATCCTCCCTGAAAAATCGGATCACGAAATATCAGCCAAATAAACAACGGAAACAGACGGAAAACAACCCGCGGGTTGGCACGTGTGGGATCGCTCCCGTGGGTGGCAACCTGCGGAAGCCTCCCGCGGGTGGCACCCGCGGGATTGCTCCCGTGGGTGGCCACCCGCGGGAGGAAGTCCCGCGGGGCCCACCAGTGGGGATTTTCCCAAATTTTTTTTTTTTTTAGGTGTCTACAATATCCTTTAGGGAAATTTTTTTTAATGCATCCCCTAATTTCTAATTATCTGATATTACTAAGTTCACGCATTATAAAATTTTACAAATATGATTTTTTCTAAGTACACCTCCGTATATTCTTAAATTTTCCTTTTTTCCTCTCCAGCCTTATAATTCCTCTCTTTTTTTGTTTTTCCTCTTCTAAAAAAAATTACAATTTACTATATAGTTCAAAGATTTTTAATATACTTATAAATAAAAATTAAATAATAATATGTGTAAAAATAAGTTTCTATTAAGTTACTTTATCATTGTTCGAATTTCATTTTATGCGAATTTTCTTTTTTTGATTTTTTAAGAAAAATAATCTACTTTCGTTACAATCCCAACAGCGAGAACCTTAAAATCTCTTAAATTTCATTTTGATTGAAAGGAAAAAAAAATTATTTATTGTATTTTTTTTTTTAATAGAGATTAGAGATTTACTACTTAAGTTTTGGAAGAATCATTAATGTTTTGAGAGAGACTTATAGAGAAAACTGGGGAAGAAGACTTGAGCACAAACTGTTGGTATATTTTATTTACAGTAATATAAAAGTGGAGGTTACTAATTCTGTGGTTGCAGATTGAAGCATACAGAATTGTTTTAGATTAACACAAGATGACAGATTTGTAGTTACACTGAATTGCTACTGTTATCTTGCAGGAAATTAATTCTGTAATTAGGTTTCAGTGTTCTGTTATCTTATTACCTAACACAGTTTCCAGAATGAAACTGTTTACAGAAATAATTAAACTATTCTTCTTTAACTAGTTTATTTAACCTAAAGTGAATAAAGAAGAAACTGGATTATGAAAAACCTGTTTCAGATACTTGCATGAAGACTGGAAGACCACTGGAAGATGACAGGAAGTAGATTGGATGAAGATCGAGGCTAGTGTTGGACACTATCTCCTTAAAATCGATTCGTCCTCCACTGTTCGCTTCTGGATTTCTTGGACGTCGATCTCCCAGGATACAACGATCGATCTGCAGAGGGAAGGAAGCCGCAATCCCTCTGCTATGGCGAATCTGATAAACGTTCTCTCTGGTTTATGTTATGTAGGACTGGACTTATTAAATTGATGAACAGAGTTCTTCTATAGACAGAAATTCTGGAACTTCTGTCTGCAGAAGAAGAAAGAGAAGAGAAAAGAAAAAACGTGTGGTTTGAAACACTGACCCAGACCCTATTTATAGGCTTTCAACAGTCGCAACGGTTGAGATTTCAACAGTCGCAACAGTTGGCCGTTTCAAAAGTTGTGACCGTTTAACGGCAACCGGTGACTGTTGGACCGCCGACCGTTGGACTTCAACGACTCTTGACTGACGGGACGGGTGCAGGTCGAATTCATTCAGTTCTGAACCCAATAGAGGCAACCCGAATCCAATAGCACCAAAAATCAAAGGCTCCTCAGCTCCTCGCGACGTTGCGTACGTGCGAAGTGCAAAGTGCGCCTCTAAAGTGCCCAATGCGCCCTAAACGCCCATTCGCCCTCGCACACGCGCGTGCGCGTGCGGGCGGTGCGTAGCACCACCCGTGGTGCTCATGGTTTTCCTCTTCTTACATAAGCAAAGTAAAGGAGCAAGCTATCATATTTAAACCCACATCCTTACATTCCCCTATCCCATGTGGGACTATCTTTTCGTCTTCCCTTTTTGTTCCTTTACTATGTACTCAACTTTTGAAGCCAATTTCAATTCACTTAATTCATTTAATTTGAACTAGTGAATGGGCTCAATTTAAGGTTCAAATTAGTGAATGAATTCAACAATCCCCCACATGAATGAAATGGCTTAGACTCTAATGCAAATAACCAGAGAGTGTAATAGAAAGTTACCGCATCGGGAGAGGTGGCTTTTGGCTTTGAACCTTCCCTAGTGAAATATTATCGAGTTTACTTGCTAACCAGTGAACACGATGTTTTTGAACTGTTCAGCTTTTGATGTAAACTAAGACAATAATATTCACACGATTTCTTTCAACTTTATCAGATTCTATGTTGTGTCCATTTTGGCCTTGGACAACCTGGTAATTCTGTGAGTGCTCTTAGAGAACTTAGTCTTTCTCATTCTCATAGAAGCGGCCCCTTCTCACTCACATAGGTGATCTCTTATCAAGAGTATCCTGCCATACTCCACTTAGATTTCTAAGATATAAGGATCATTAAAAGCTTAGCTTATCCTAACACGTTGCAGATAATCACTATTTTACCATAGAAATGGGATAAGAAATATTTTCCTCAGTGATTCTTTCGAGTTCCCCCACAATTCGGTTGTCCCTTTGAACCTAGATCTTGGGATCTCCAGTCAGCTAGGTTGGGTTGCCATTATGGAGTTACTCTTTAGTAGGCTGTAATCCCATTCCCCTCGACAACTTATATACTTGATCTCTAGTCAAGCCTTTTGTTAATGGATCTGCAATATTATCTTTTGATTTTATATAATCAAGAGATATTATTCCGTTTGTAAGCAGCTGTCTTACAGTTTCATGCCTACGACGTATATGTCGTGACTTTTCATTATATAATACATTTTGTGCCCTTCCAATTGCTGATTGATTATCGCAATGGATGCATATTGCTGACACAGGTTTAGGCCACATTGGAATATCTTCTAAAAAGTTCCGAAGCCATTCTGCTTCTTCTCCAGCTTTATCTAAAGCTATAAACTCAGATTCCATAGTGGATCTGGCTATACATGTTTGTTTAGAAGATTTCCAAGAGATGGCTGCTCCTCCAATAGTAAAGATATATCCACTTGTGGATTTGATATCTTTTGAATCGGTAATCCAGTTAGCATCAGTGTATCCTTCAATCACTGCTGGATATCTTGTATAGTGCAATCCATAGTTAGTAGTGTACCTCAAATATTTGAGTACTCTAACTATTGCTTTCCAGTGGTTCTCCCCTGGATTACTTGTAAACCTACTCAGTTTGCTTACTGAGTATGCAATATCAGGTCTTGTGCAGTTCATTAAATACATAAGACTGCCAATGATCTGAGAATATTCTAACTGTGATATACTAGCACCTATATTCTTTGTAAGATGTAGACTCATATCTACAGGTGTCTTAGCTATATCAGTATTTCCCTTGTCAAATTTTTCGAGTATCTTCTCGATATAATGTGACTGGGATAAGGTATATCCATCAGATGTCTTGGTGATTTTAACACCAAGAATAATATCTGCAATACCTAAGTCTTTCATATCAAATTTCCGTGTTAACATGATTTTTACTTCCTTAATTAGAGCCACCGTGCTACCGGTGATAATCATGTCATCCACATATAAACATACAATGACATAGTTGTGCATATCCCCTTTTACATATACACATTTATCGCATTCATTATAGCGAAATCCGTTTGACAACATAACTTGGTCAAACTTCTCATGCCATTGTTTAGGTGCTTGTTTAAGTCCATAAAGAAACTTAACAAGTTTACACACCTTCTTTTCTTTACCTGGAACTACAAACCCTTCAGGTTGTTCCATGTAGATTTCTTCATCTAATTCGCCATTTAAAAATGCTGTTTTTACATCCATTTGATGAAGCTCAAGATTATATAATGCAGCAAAAGCAATTATTAATCTTATGGATGTTATTCTTGTTACAGGTGAATATGTATCAAAATAGTCAATACCTTCCTTTTGTCTATAGCCTTTTATTACAAGTCTAGCTTTGTATTTATCTATAGACCCATCAGGTTTTATCTTTCTTTTAAAGATCCATTTATATCCTAATGGTTTACTTCCTGGAGGAAGATCCACAAGTTCCCAGGTGTGATTTTGAATAATTGATTCAATTTTACTATTTACAGCTTCTTTCCAAAAAGGAGCTTCAGGAGTAGACATAGCCTCTTTATAAGTTTGAGGTTCTTTTTCTAATATATATGTTAGAAAATCCGGACCAAATGATTTATTAATCCTGGCCCTTTTGCTCCGTCTACATTCATCCTCATTGGTTTTATTTCCAGAATCAGACTCTGTTTCTCTTATTATATCATCACAAGTCCTTTTAGAGGAACTTGATTCATGTTCTTTACTAGGAAATACATTCTCAAAGAATACAGCATTCCTAGATTCAATAATAGAATACTTATGTATCTCTGGATGATCAGAGTTAAAGACAAAGAAACGATAAGCACTGCTATTATGCGCATATCCAATGAATATACAATCAATAGTTTTAGGTCCAATTTTAGTCCTTTTCGGAGTAGGAATTGCAACCTTAGCTAGACACCCCCACACTCTTAAGAATTTATAACTAGGTGCTCGACCTGTCCATAATTCATAAGGTGTTTTCTCAAGTTTCTTTTGGGGTATCTTGTTGAGAATATAATTGGCAGAAAGCAGAGCTTCCCCCCACATGTTCTGGGGTAAACCAGAACTTATTAACATGGCATTCATCATTTCTTTTAAAGTTCTGTTCTTACGCTCAGCAATTCCATTTTGCTGTGGAGTGTAAGGAGCAGTTGTTTGATGTATAATACCATGTTCTGCACAAATTTGTGCAAATGGTGACTCATATTCACCACCTCTATCACTTCTTAGCATTTTTATCTTTTTGCTAAGTTGATTCTCAACTTCATTTTTGTATTGTATAAACATTTCAATTGCCTCATCTTTCGTTCTAAGTAGATATACATAACAATATCTAGTACAATCATCTATAAACGTAATAAAGTACTTCTTTCCACCTCTAGTTTGAATAGATTTTAAATCACATACATCTGTATGAATTAATTCTAAAGGTTCAGTACTACGTTCTATAGAGTGAAATGGAAGCTTAGTCATTTTTGATTCAACACATATTTCACATTTATTTTCAAAGTTTATATTGAAATTAGGCAACATATTCAAATTTATTAATCTTTGTAAAGTATAATAATTAACATGTCATAATCTACCATGCCAAATAAATGGTGACTCAGTCATATAAACAGAAGAATCAATTTTATTGATAACCTTAGGGGCAATGGTCATTACATTTATTTTGAACAAACCATTGGTCATATACCCCTTACCTACATATACACCATTCTTTGTGAGTATAAACTTATCAGACTCAAACACAAGCCTAAAGCCTTTCTTACTCAAGACTGAACCAGAGACCAGATTCTTGCGGACATCTGGTACATGAAGTACATCAGTAAGAGTAAGTTCTTTCCCCGAAGTCATCTTCAGTACAATATTGCCTCGTCCTTCAACCTTGGAGGTTGTAGAGTTACCCATATAGAGTAGTTCTCCTTCCACAGATTCATATGTGGAGAACATCCACTTGTTGGCGCAGATGTGGCGAGTGGCTCCAGTGTCCACCACCATTCTTTAGAGTTGCCACCAACTAGGTTAACCTCTGAGACAACAGATGTACAATCTACATTTGCACAAAGATTTTCTTCTTCGGCCAAATGTGCATTAGGATGCTTCTTCTTCTTCTTCGAAGAATCTGGTGCCTTTCGCACACGGCAGTCCTTTGCACGATGTCCAGGCTTGTCACAGTTGTAGCACTTGCCATTGAATCTCTTCGAGTTACCACTCTTAGAGTCTTCACCATTGTGCTTTCTCTTCCTGACATTAGACTTATTGGAATTTTCCATAACATTAGCTTTAGAAATATTGTATGGATTTCCAATTTTCTTTTCAGAAAGGCGGTTATCTTCTTCAATCCTCAATCGTACAATTAAATCTTCAAGTGTCATTTCTTTTCGTTTATACTTTAGGTAATATCTAAATTCTTTCCAAGATGGTGGCAATTTTTCAATTATTGCAGCCATTTGAAAAGATTCACTGATAGTCATACCTTCAGCATGAATTTCATGAATGATCACTTGAAGATCCTGTACTTGGTTGATTACATTTTTAGAATCAACCATTTTATAATTCAGAAACTTACCGACTACATATTTCTTAGAGCCGGCATCTTCTGTATTATATTTCTTGTCTAAGGACTCCCAGAGTTCCTTAGCAGTAGCAACTGAACTATATACATTATACAGTATATTGTCCAAACCATTGAGGATATAGTTCTTACTCAAGAAGTCCGCATGTTTCCATGCTTCAACCGCCTTCACTGATTGTTGATCATCTTCAACAAGAGTAGGCACAGTCTCCTTCAAGTACTTGGCCAGATTCATTGTAGTGAGATAGAACAACATTTTCTGTTGCCATCTCTTAAAATCTGAGCCACTGAACTTCTCTGGTTTCTCGTACTGGCTAGAAGGCACAGTTGGAGTAACCATGATAGGAGTTATCACAGTGGACATATCAGATGTAGTAGCCATCTACAAATATTAAAATTTATTTATCTTAATGTCTTGTAATAAATTTTAACTTTCTAATAAAACAACACTCCAAATCACAAAACAGAAATTAACTAGTCTTCTCTAAAAGCAATTAAGATTACTAGTGATTGATTACTAGTATGACAGTATTTTAATCTAAAACAAAATATCAGTTTAAAGATTAAATACTATTATAACAGAGTTCTAATTGATAACAGTACTCTTAATTGATAGTATTGTGACAGAATTCCAAAACTCAGTTTTAAGAATGTTGGTTCTAAACAAAAATGTTTAAACTGTATTCTTAAAAAGTTAATCTAAAACATGCACGAAATTCGATTTTAAGAATGTAGGTTCAAACTAAAAATGTTTAAACTGTATTCTTAAAAAGTTAATCTAAAACATGCAATAATCGATTTTAAGATTGTTGGTATATTTTATTTACAGTAATATAAAAGTGGAGGTTACTAATTCTGTGGTTGCAGATTGAAGCATACAGAATTGTTTTAGATTAACACAAGATGACAGATTTGTAGTTACACTGAATTGCTACTGTTATCTTGCAGGAAATTAATTCTGTAATTAGGTTTCAGTGTTCTGTTATCTTATTACCTAACACAGTTTCCAGAATGAAACTGTTTACAGAAATAATTAAACTATTCTTCTTTAACTAGTTTATTTAACCTAAAGTGAATAAAGAAGAAACTGGATTATGAAAAACCTGTTTCAGATACTTGCATGAAGACTGGAAGACCACTGGAAGATGACAGGAAGTAGATTGGATGAAGATCGAGGCTAGTGTTGGACACTATCTCCTTAAAATCGATTCGTCCTCCACTGTTCGCTTCTGGATTTCTTGGACGTCGATCTCCCAGGATACAACGATCGATCTGCAGAGGGAAGGAAGCCGCAATCCCTCTGCTATGGCGAATCTGATAAACGTTCTCTCTGGTTTATGTTATGCAGGACTGGACTTATTAAATTGATGAACAGAGTTCTTCTATAGACAGAAATTCTGGAACTTCTGTCTGCAGAAGAAGAAAGAGAAGAGAAAAGAAAAAACGTGTGGTTTGAAACACTGACCCAGACCCTATTTATAGGCTTTCAACAGTCGCAACGGTTGAGATTTCAACAGTCGCAACAGTTGGCCGTTTCAAAAGTTGTGACCGTTTAACGGCAACCGTTGACGGCGGCCGGTGACTGTTGGACCGCCGACCGTTGGACTTCAACGACTCTTGACTGACGGGACGGGTGCAGGTCGAATTCATTCAGTTCTGAACCCAATAGAGGCAACCCGAATCCAATAGCACCAAAAATCAAAGGCTCCTCAGCTCCTCGCGAGGTTGCGTATGTGCGAAGTGCAAAGTGCGCCTCTAAAGTGCCCAATGCGCCCTAAACGCCCATTCGCCCTCGCACACGCGCGTGCGCGTGCGGGCGGTGCGCGTGCGGGCGGTGCGTAGCACCACCCGTGGTGCTCATGGTTTTCCTCTTCTTACATAAGCAAAGTAAAGGAGCAAGCTATCATATTTAAACCCACATCCTTACATTCCCCTATCCCATGTGGGACTATCTTTTCGTCTTCCCTTTTTGTTCCTTTACTATGTACTCAACTTTTGAAGCCAATTTCAATTCACTTAATTCATTTAATTTGAACTAGTGAATGAGCTCAATTTAAGGTTCAAATTAGTGAATGAATTCAACACAAACATCCTCAATATTTAGTGACATACTTGTAATAAAAATGATTGCCATACATCGAGCATGTATATCGTCCCCATAGGCACCATAACTTGGACTCTCACTTCTAACGGAGTACTCTTCTCTGTAGCCCCCCTCTACCACCACATTTTCCCCATATCCCAACTAGTTGTCTATGGAATGTCACCGTCTCTCTCGCAAGTCAAAATTGTTGCATGGATTGGCTTGCTCACCTTTGATGTTCTTAGCCATTGTAATATGGTCACAAAAAACTTCATTTGTTTGGAATGAATGGAATAAGCGGATTTTTGAAGACAGACTAAAGGCCCAACATAATGATAATTCACGGCTCTCGCACATTGACTAATCCCCTCTTTCGTGAATATTCACCTATAAATACTTTATATGCAAAGAAAAAGGAAAATCAGCCGCTGACTTAAGCAATTATCTTAGCTGTAATTTATTTTCACTATCTCTAATATTTAAAAAAAAAAAAAAAATTTCTCTTAGATTATGATCTTGACTTCCTAAAATTCACTCATATTCAATTTCTTGGATTTTAGTTTTGATTTGATCTTATATCAAGTAGATACAAAATTAACGATTTTCAGTGAATGTAATATTTTGATAAAGTGAGAAATAAAAATATTCGTGCGAAGGTAGATATAACTACCATCAATGATAAGATCTGAGAAAGACCGAAAAAACATTGATGGAGGTGATACGAAAAGATATGGATTTTAGAGATTTAAATGAGGAGATATTACTTGATAAAAATGAATGGAGAAGGACTATCAAAGTGATCTATCCGGCGTGATTATTTTTTTGGTTCATGCAGCCTATCCCAAATACTTGACATAAAAGGCTTAATTATTCTTGTAATTGTAATATTTTGTTTCCACTTGACGATGAAGCTGTAAATAATTGATTTTAAAGAAACTAGTAGGAAAAAAAGATGTAGAAAATCTAGAGATCATGATTATAAAAAAAAATTAAAAATAAGGAGCTGTCTGACAGCCATATACAGTAGTAATCCGTTTTCTATTGTTTTCAATTTTTTTGAGATGTAAACGATGACTCAACTTCTGCTGGCCTGGTGCGGGTCTCTCGGGCCGGCCCTGGCCCACTATAATATACACGCACACACATCATTCAGTATATCTTCATCTCCGAGAAATTCTAAATGCGTACTATATATGTTACGAGTGAGCAGCATTTTTCCCTATGTTGTAAATCACTTTACTATAATAATAGTATGTGGTGCTCACTATTAAAATGTGCTGCTCATTTAGAATTGCCCTTCATCTCCCTCCAAAACAAAAACTAAAAGAAATCAAAATCTAGTATCATTACAATTACATGCATGGGCATGGCGCACCTCCGCCGACACCTAGAGCCCCTACTCAAAAGATGCACAACCCTCCCCAGAATCAAGCAGTTCCACGCCCACCTCCTCACCTCCGACCTCTACCAGTCCCTCCCCTCCCTCCGCTCAAAGCTCATCGAGTTCTGCGCCACCCTCCCCTCCGCCCCCTCCATCCCCCACGCCTCCGCCATGCTCGCCGCCGTCCTCCGCCCCGTCACCAACGACCTCAACGCCGTCCTCCGCGGCCTCGCCCTCTCCCCCCACCCCCACCTCGCCCTCCCCTTCTACGCCTCCATCCTCCCCCGCGGCCTCCGCCCCGACGCCCTCACCCTCTCCTTCGCCCTCCAGGCCTGCGCCCGCCTGTCCGCCTTCCTGCCCTCCTCCCAGCTCCACGCTCACGCCCTCCGCCTCGGCGTTCTCGCTGACGTCATCCTCGCCACCACCCTCCTCGACGCCTACGCCAAGTCCGGCCGCCTCGACCTTGCGGAGCAGGTGTTCGACGAAATGCCGCTGAGAGACATCGCCTCTTGGAACGCCCTAATCCTCGGGTTCGCTGGCGGTAACCGGGCAAGGGATGCTTTATTGGCGTTCGACCGGCTCTGTACGTCGAGCTCGCTTACAGAACGGGAACAGGTGAACGAGATTACAGTGATCGGGGCACTGTCGGCTTGTGCGCAGCTGGGGGCACTTCGCGAGGGGGAAGAGGTCGAGAGCCGTGCCCGCCAGCATGGGTTCTGGCCGAATGTGCGCGTGCAGAATGCGCTGATTGACATGTACGCCAAGTGCGGGTCAGTGGAACGGGCGGAGGCTGTGTTTAGGTCGATGAATGAGAGGTCGCTGGTTTCGTGGAATGCGATCATTATGGGGTTCGGGTTGCACGGGCGCGGGGAACATGCATTGTACCTGTTTGATGAAATGTTGACGTTGGGGACGGTGGAACCTGATGCGGTTACTTACTTGGCGGTGCTATGTGGATGCAATCATGCGGGGCTTGTAGACGAAGGACTACGTGTGTTCAGATCCATGAAGGTAGCTCCCAATGTCAAGCACTACGGGACCATAGTTGACCTTCTTGGTCGAGCTGGGCGGTTGTCGGATGCATACAGTGTGATTAGCTCCATGCCATCAGATGTCGAACCTGACGTGGTCCTGTGGCAGACGCTGCTTGGTGCGTGCAAGACTTACGGCCATGTTGAACTGGCTGAGTATGTCTCTAACAAACTCCATGAGATGGGATCAAATGGATGTGGTGATTATGTTCTTTTGTCAAACGTTTATGCAGCAAAGGAGCGGTGGTCTGATGTAGATAGGGTGAGAGATGAAATGATCAAAAATGACGTTAGGAAAGTACCGGGGTTTAGTTACACTGAGATTGATGGTGTTGTGCACAAGTTCTTGAATGGTGATCAGGGGCATGAGAGATGGAAGGAGATATACCGGAAGCTGGACGAAATTGGGGCGAGGATCAAAGGGTTGGGATATGTTCCGGATGTGAGCAACGTGTTGCATGATGTAGGGGAGGAGGATAAGGAGAATGTGTTGTATCATCACAGCGAGAAGCTGGCTATAGCATTTGGGTTGATAAGTACGACAGAGGGTATGCCTATACATGTGATGAAAAATCTTCGGATTTGTGGGGATTGTCATACGGTGGCTAAGTTGATATCGAAGGCGTATGATAGGGTGATTATAATCCGAGATAGGGCGAGGTACCACCATTTTGAGGGCGGGGAGTGCTCGTGCAAAGATTATTGGTGAATCAAAGTCTGAGACTGCATTGTGTTATGTTATTGGCAATAATCAATGAAGGGGACTATAAAGTGCCAATGCTTGTTAGCTCAGGGCACTTGAGAAACGTCCACAGGGCCATGGTGGTGACGAATTGATCACCATACTAGTTATGGACCTGAAGCGAAGCGAAGGATTGAGCAAGGAATCATGGACTTGATGCTGGTCAAAATGTCAGAGTTCGTGCTCATAGCAAGGGAACTGTGGGCAAGCAACAAATATCTGGTACGGCAAAATTTTGTCTTTGCGTTCTGAGATTAGCATCCCTTTCTACATTCTATTTATTATCTATATGTTGAAGTAGTCCAACCAGGTGATTGGCACAAAAAAGTTTTGGGTTAAATCTTTGTTGTGTTATATATTAGTTAGTACTCTACTCATATAGTTTCTTCTAGTGATACTAATAAACTGTTCAGCACTAGATATTTGAGGGGGGAAAATAATAGGCTAAAATGGTCGCAAATTAGCATCAAGCTTCTGATGTTTCTGATCAATAGTAGCCACAAATATATGGACATTGAATTTTATACACCTTTAACTATTTGGAAATTGAATTTGATGGTTCGAGATTGCGAAATTAAACTTGCAGCATGTACCTATATTCTCAAAGAACAATTAGCTTCGTGCATAATAAACTATAATCTATAATGTAAATTATCTATGTTGTTTAAAAGAAGACTGCAAGAACTATAGTTCATCAAATAGCTCAGTAAGCATGCATGCTAGATTTACATCTTGACGGTAGACGGAAACGATTTAGGGTTTGTGGTGGAGGAATTGCGGAAGAATTTAGGGCTTTGGAGGATAAATTATGGTTTGGACCTCACTTCCAGGCAAATCACACGCCCACTCTCTCACGAATCACTCGAGAAAAGATTTGATAAAACAAATCACATGCTCTAAAAAAATAAATAATATTTCACTCTATGTTTTTCAAATTAGGGCTTTACAAGTCATATATATAGAGAATTCTAAAGCAACAAAATAATACTAAATCTACTTAAATCTCTAATCAAATCTAATCAAATCCTAATACAACAAAATAATACCAAATCTAACCAAATTCTAATCAAATTCTAATCAAATTTCTATCAATTCTCTCTTACTTGGAAATATTCACCACCGGTGAATAACGACCGGAAGAAAATCAAGCACATCGGATGAAAGCGAACAAGCGTCCCGATATCTGGAAAACCTCTCTACCATACCAAATATGTGTAAATCAAATATATTTGGAACCAAATATCAACTTTCGTGCTTGTCCATGGCGGTGGAACTCGTGAATGTGGATGAAGTGGAGCGAGCTGAAAATATGATGCTGTGAAGAACGTCGGGTATAAAGCAGAAGCTCGATGATCATCTGGAGTAGAGCACCAAGGCACACATGAAACAATCACAATCGAGCGCATATCAGGGGCTGGTGGAATATCCAACTCCAAAGGAAGCATAATAAACTCCCGCAAAAACCTAAAAGGGTTCGTACATTGAGTATGAAAATCATCTACATTCCCAAAAAGGAATCTCGTAGGTGGAACCCTAATCAGCATGGATCCAGCTAGAAGTATCTGCACTCTATCAAGTATATATGCAATAAACTTATAAGTATCATTGCTAAATATAATTTGCCTATGGAGATTCACACACAAACGATGCAAAAATGGTGCAAGTGAATCTATAGGTGGATAAAACTTGTCAAGAGATATGGATCTAGACTCGATAGGCTCATGATTCTTATGCACAAAATGAAGCAATTTATTACCTCGAGTTAGTGTTATTAACCCATTCTTTTTATTTTTAGATAGACTCTTGAGTGGAGTATTAGTCAACACAATTTTCTTTCCGTTACATATAAATGCATATGTGTTAGACTTTCCATAATTCTTAACATTTATGTTAAATAAGCATGGTCTATCGAGTAAAATATGTGCAGTATCCATGTGTAAAACATCATACCAAATATGATTACTATAACTCGAAAATTAAATAGGTACAAGATAACACTGAATAATAGTATGGAACTTTTATTAACCAAAGTGACATTATACGGTTGAGGGTGTGATTCAGTTTTGAGGCCCATCTTGTCAACAGCCAATTTAGAAATGATATTGACACAACTATCTCCATTTATCATGACTTTATAACTCTTACCATTGTGTGTAATATAGATGTGAAATACATTAGATCTATGTCAATCCTCATTTCTTGATACAGAATGCAAACATCTAATAATGTGTAAAGGTGTATTTATTAGGTCATCTTCAACATCACTAAAATTTCCTTGAGGTTCGTAAATTTCTTATTCAGTCTCACTATCATCTGTATTATGAATCTCATTTATTAACAAATTTCTTGTATGACATTGATTAGCAAAGTGACCAAAACCATGACACTTGAAACACTCGGTTTGTTTTGTGGCTGGTTTTGATGACTCACTAGCGACTGATTTACCTTTTGTATCCTTAGAGATAGTATTAGTATTTGTAACATTAGTGTCAGATTGTCGCTTGGGATACTCCGCAGTTCTGAAAGTGAACTTTTTATCAAAGGATGTGTGCGAATATGCCTCATAGTTAAGAGCGCACTGAAATGCATTCTCAATAGAATCTAAAGAATGTGTAAGCATTTCACGTCTGAGTTCGGGTTTAAGTCCAATGCGAAATCGTGAAAGAGTTAAATGACTGTCTTCTTGAATATCACATCACACTAAGAACTCATCGAATTTATGCATGTATTTAGTCACACTCATACTTTCCTGTTTTAAATTAGGCAACTGTCAAGAAGGCAATCCCTAAAATTTGGAGGAAAATATTTCTTTCTAAATATTTCTTTCATTTCAAACTATTTTTCAATTGGGTCTTGTCGCTCTGTTACTAATCGTCTCTCAGCTAATATCCAATATACTTTAACTGACCCTTGTAATTTTAATTTAGTAAAACGGACTCTTCGAATTTCTGACATCTCATACCACTCAAAAATATGGTCCATATCTGCTAACCAATCACAAAAACGTTGGGGGGGGTTCATAAGTGCCATAAAAAAAGGAAATATCTACTTTGACTTTACGTGTGATATCATCGTGTGGATGTTCATCCTCAAAATTATTATTTTTTCCAATATTATGATATTTTCCTTGTCTATTTTCATTCCTATGATTATTTTCAGGAGGTTTTTGCTCATGACTTGTGTTTCTAAATTATCTAAACGTGTATTTATTACATCTAAACCAGTTTGAAGTTTCTTATTAGTATCTATTATTTCATTTAATTTATTCAAAACTTCAGTAAGATCCATGAGTTCTCTAAAATTTTTGCCATTACGAAGCATGCAATAATTATTTATATGCAGTTGCAATAAAGCACACAGATGAATATGCAAAATCCTAGACACAAACTAAATGCGTGACTATATGATCAAATAAGATATTATAATGTCAGAAAGTTGCTATATGCGAGGAAATGCAATTACTATTTATGCAATATAATGTAACACACAAATAAATTTCGTGGTAAATTATAAGTAACAATAAATGTCCAAGTCCACGCATATAACAAGAATGGAGTACAAAATATTACTGACTGAATAACAGTGGGATTAGAAATTACCTCGATGTAGAGTAAATCACACTTTAGCACGAATTTCTTCAATACGTATTGGGAATTTTGCACAAACTCTAGAGTAGAAATCCCAAGAAGCACCTTAAGAATAGCTCAGGCTCGAACTGGAGGCGAATCGAGCTCCGAATCACCTCTTTCCCCTTCACTGCTGCACTAGTTGCGGTTGTTGTTGCTGCTACTGATTGCTATTACTGCTGCTCTGCTGATGCTGTTGCCGTTCTACTGCTGCTGCCACTGCTGTTTTGCTGTTGCCAGTATTTTAAATATCGGATACCGGTCTCGTACCGGTTAGTCAAATTACATACCGGTTACTGGATACCGGGCGGGATATCGGGATATGACCCTAAATACCGGAGTGTCATATCGGTGTCATACCAGTTAAAGAATAATCATATAATTTGCTATATAGAACATAATAAAACACATAAAATAAGTTTATAGTACTTACATTGGTTTATTTACATTCAACTTACGAATTTGCAGATACCGTTTAGAACGTTCGCATATGCACAGAGCGACATACAATCATAAAATTAAGAAAAATAAGTTTTCAAGAGAAAAGAAAAGTGTTTCTACAATACATAAGTGATATAATTTATAAAATTACAACATTATCTTTTAAATGAGTTTATTTGAAACATACTGGAAACTTTAAATATCAGTATTTACAACATATTTTCTAGCTAGATTCAGAGTCGACTGGTTCATTTGATAGCATGCCTTCCTCATCATCTGATGACGAATCTGATGATGATGTGTCAACTTCTTCCTCATCGTCATCATCTGATGCGTGCCGCTGTTTAGACTTTGAAGATGATGATGCTTTTCCCTTTGAAGTTCTACTACTTTTCGACTTAGCTGCTTTAACTCTTTCACTTTTTCTCTTTTTCGAATTAGCACCTATAGCAATTGACACTTGTCGAAAAGTCAATTGTTCTCCAGGAAAGACTTCATCATCACTAGTCTCATGAGGATCGCCATTCTTTTTCTCAGGCATGAACCACTCGGTGACCTTTTCCTCTTCATTGTATGCTACTAGTGGATTTCTGTTTGGGATTGAAAATTTGCTCTTGAGCCTTGCATTGAATTTGACAAAAACTAAGTCATGCAATTTCTTGGAACTTAGCCTATTTCTTTTCTTCGTATGCACCTAAATAAAAGATAATCACATGAAACGAACTTAGAACATATCTATTTGGGAGAAAAAAATATTTAATTAGAAAAGTTAAAATTGTAATACCATCTCAAATGTGCTCCAGTTCCGTTCACAACCCGAAGAACTGATTGTCAAGCTCAAGATCCTCATTGCCATAATTCTCAATTCGGGAGCATCTGTCCCGTAGAATTGCCACCATTGAGCTAGCAATGAATATTTAGAAATAGTTATTAGTTATTTAGTAGTTTTTTTAATTAAAAATAGATTGAATTTTGCATTTCTTAAATTGAAATGCATATCTGGATTAATGATTCTCTTTACTGCTGCCCTTGCAAAAGACATTCCAAATGATCCATTTTGATTTTGATACATTGGGAGCTGCTGTGCAATCTTATCAATTCTATCATGATCATTTGGATAGAATCTGTGCATCACGGCAATGAAGCCCGACATGAATGACCCATCAGCATCAATCTCAGGTTGCTTTGCATAGTAATACAGAGGGTTTAAGAAATATCCAGCTCTATGCAGAGGACCCTTAAGAAATTTTGGGCGGATTCAGTCTATAAAACGCAGGAATTGAGTACAGAGAAAGGACTTTTGGACAATTTTGGGGCGAGCTCGTAAAATTGAAGAGCGAAGCAGAGTCATTCTCTTCCCGGTCAGACGGTCAACGGAGGAAGTAGCGAGACTCCATCGCCACCCGAACCCACATAAAAAAGAGAATAAATCAATATTCTCGTTCTTATTATTTCTCAGATTTATTTTGTAATCTCAATTCATTGTAATCAAATAATTTTACAATGGAAGGAAAAACTCAATTTTTGAGCAAACAAGAACTGACGACCACAGTGGGAGCTTCTCTATTTACAACAGAGAATATGGTGGCGCAATCTGACTTGATAGCGATCGGATCGGTCGTTGAAACGCTGGTCGTAGAAGTCGACCAGCAAAAATATGAGGAATTTATTTCTTCCTCTGATTCGGAGCCTAGGCGTCATCGCCGGGCGACGATGAAAAAAGGTGAGGCGTCATCGCCCACCGGAAATCAAAAGGTGTAATCGCCTATTAAAACTTACGAGGCGTCATCGCTCATTGGAATTGACAAGACGTCATCGTCTGTCAAGAACACGGCGTTATCACCCATTCAAAAATCAAACCAAAAGTCAAATCAGTCTCTGATCCGCTCCCAAAAGAGAAATTTAAGGCGTAAAACTCAACGAGCACGCCTCAATCATACGGAAAAAATTGCAAAAAACTCCGGGATAGAAAACTCCGGGACGGTAAAAAAACCTCGGAAGCAACCCCACGGGCGCAAACCCGCGGCTTGCAACCGCGGGTGGCAACCCGCGGGTTGCAACCGCGGTTGGCAACCGCGGGTGGCAACCCGCGGGTTGCACTCCGCAGGAGTGAACCCACGGGTACAAACCCACAGTTACAAGCGCGGGTTACATTCCGCAGATGCCACCGATGGGTTACGTTCAATGAACACACCCCTCATGTCTCTTCGAGCACGCCTATGGTGGGCACACAACATACACCAAGAATTTTAATCTCTCTATCAGAGGCGTGCGCGGCCCACACAACTACTCAGACTAGTGTGCACTCCAGAAGAATCCGCAGAAGGGTTGGAGAACAATTTGATGCTGGAAAAGAGCTCAGCCCTGAAATATTGCAAACTCTCCAGTATTATGAACCAAATTTGTGACGCAAGAGGCGTCAAGATGAAAATAGAGAAGAGAAGATGCCTCAAGATTTGAGAGAGTATCTCAATTGGAAGAAGAACTCCTCACAAAATATTTCTCACTGCCAATGCGAACAGCTGATATCAATTGTTCTATCAAACTGCGAGTGCAACCCGAGACGGTCCGTTTTTTAGTGGATCACCGAATCCAAAAGAATACAAATGGTAAAAAGCGTGTGCTCTGAAACCGATCTACCTGCTGCCTCATCACATATGGTTAATAAAGGCAAAAAGATGGTCGGAATAAACCCTGCGGATAAGGAAATCACTCCAGGGTCAAAAGGAGTTTCTATTGAACCAGAGGGCGTGCGCCTAGAGGAAGTCTCTGAAAGACTTGAGAGACAAGAAAAACGTCTCGAACAAAAAGAAGAGACCATAGAAGAAATGAAACAACTTTTAATTGAGTTGCTGACTCAAACTAGGAGGAACCAATTCTCGTCGTCCATTTCTGGTCGGCAGAAAGGAAAATGACCCGTCCAAATAAATGAAGACAGCGAGGACGAGGATGAAGAAGTGCCTCCTCATTTAAGAGAAGAAAAGGAAGTGAAGGTTATCATTAACCCTCACGTGGAAAAAATAGAGAAGATGGAGAATCAAGTACAAGCTCTTCTTCATCGAAAGAAACTGCAAGAGGTGGGGTAGTCCGTCCTTATCCCATAGAATGGGAGACCGTGCCTTACCCTGCAAAATACAAACCGTTGAATCTTTAGTCTTTCGACGGTAAAGGTTCGCTGCAACAGCACATCTTCTACTTCCTCTCGCAGACATGATATCTCATGGGGAATGATCCGACTATGACTAAGATATTTGCGAGTACTTTACGGGGGCCCGCATTTACCTGGTTCATGCAGCTACCCCAGGGAATAATTAAATCATGGGCTGATGTAGAACGTGAGTTCATAGCTCGATTCTTTGAAGATGATACATAAGTCTCTATACTATCCTTGCTAGCAGCGAAGCAAGAAGAAGGCGAAACGGTCAAAACTTATGTCGAGCGGTTCAGAGAGCTTTCTGTTCGATGCCCACATGGCATGACGCAGGACACGCTTGTGGAAACCTGCAGACACAACTTGTTGACCGATATCCTAGACAAGATGGGCTCGGTCGAATCCAAATCACGGAAGGATCTGCTTAAACATGGTGAATAGGCCGAAGAAATTCTTCGACGCCTCGAAAAGCAGCAGTCCGCAATCGGAGACAGTACAAATGTATCTCCATTCCATTTTTCCTATTCCAAAGGGAAAGACATAATGGCAATGGCGGTAGAAAGCAACACAGTAAAGTCACCAAGGTTTCAAGCAAGGTCGCCCAGGCTTCAAAAGCAATATTCGTTCAAGGATGAACATACTACTACTATGTTCAATCTGCTCAGCAAACGCAAAATGCTTAACTTGCCGGAGAGCAAGAGACCTGAAGAAGTTGGGAAGACTAACGATCCAAATTACTGCATGTACCATCGGATTGTAGGTCACCCCACAAAAAATTGTTTTATTTTAAAAGACAAAATTCAAGTATTGATTGACGCTGGAGCAATTCAGCTCAAAGCTGAACAAAAAAGGAGTTAGAGCTAACTCAAACATATTTAATGTGGGCGGTCTAAAGGTACCACTTGGGCTCACAACAATTCCAAAGACGAGCTCGGGGCGGTTAATTTAAACCAAAAAAAAAAAACAAAACAAAAAAAATAAAAAAAAACATTAAAAAAAATGAAAAAATGAATGATAAATTTTTTTTTTTAAAAATAATAAAAAAAAATGAATTATCCAACGCCGACAAGGCTACGGGAAGAGAATAAATTTCTCACCAACCCCACCATACTGGGGGTAAAAAGTATGAATTACCCAACGCCGACAAGGCTACGGGAAGAGAATAAATTTTTCGCCAACCCCACCATACTGGGGGTAAAAAGTATGAATTACCCAACGCCGATAAGGCTACGGGAAGATAATAAATTTCTCGCCAACCCCACCATACTAGGGGTAATAAGTATGAATTACCCAACGCTGATAAGGCGACGGGAAGAGAATAAATTTCTTGCCAACCTCACCATGCTGGGGGTAAAAAGCATGAACCACCCAATGCCGTCGAGGCAACGGGAAGAGAACCAGTTTCTCGCCAACCCCTTCATACTGGGGGTAAAAGTATGAAATGCCCAACGCCGCTAAGGCAAGGGGAAGAGGAGAAGTTTGGTATTTAAACCCAAATGAAACCCTCGACAACTCACCATACTGAGGATAATAGCATGGCTAGCCCAACTCAAATGGTAGTTGGTAAAGGCAAATCAAACCCGTTGATAGCTGGGGGTTTGCTAAAAATCCCACGACAAATCTGTCACAACAGTATTCTTATCCAAATATAAGGATACATCACTGCCCTGAGCCGCTAAGGCAAAGGGAAGAGGAAAAGTTTGGTATTTAAGCCCAAACAAAATTCTCGATAACTCACTATGATGAGGGGAATAGCATGGCTAGCCCAACTCAAACGGTAGTTGGTAAAGGCTAATCAAATCCGTTGATAACTGGGGGTTTGCTAAAAATCCTAATCAGATAAATCTCTGACAATAAAATTTCTCTCGTCATTTTTCTCCAGCAGAGCAAGTGACACTCCAAAATATTTGTCAAGTTAAAATCATACCTCTGACACCATAATTCAAAATCAAATGAGATAAAGTCCGATTAAATCTCCTGTCACGTTAAGATTTCACCTCTGACAGAAAAGAAAATTCATATTTCATCAAGTCCAACTTTACAACCTCTGATGAACTTGCTTTTGATGTCGTTAAGTTAAAAGTCACCTCTGGCAAAAATTATCTCCCTATCAAGTTAACAGTTACCTCTAATAGTCCGATTTCAAGGCTAAATACGTTAACCGTCACCTCTGTTTAGTCAGCTTGTCCCTATTACGACCAGATCCTCTGAATAGGTTGAGCTCCAAGACACGTTTATGTCACCTCTGTCTTTCCCTGATCCGTCATACTAAATGTTACTGAACGGTTAGGATTAAAATGAGCACGTTAACATGATACCTCTGCTTGACCTAAAATAAGCATGTTAACATCATACCTCTGCTTGTCATCTAATGAGTACGTTAAAATCATACATTTGCTTGTTATTGAATAAATGAATATGTTAACAGTTATCTCTATCGAGCAAATCCTTTAAAAGGTCTATAGCCAAAATTAAAGAATCCAAAGTATTTCGAAATTCAGTACGGTTCAATACAGAACTTCAAAAACTTTGGAGGAGGTCATGTAGATACAAAAAAAAAAAAGCTAAGTGGGCACACCCACGGGAGAACCCCGCAGGAGAAATCCCGCGGGTGCATCCTGCAAGTGCACCCGTGGGTTGTTTTCTCTTTGTTTCCCGTTTATTTGTTTCCTATTTTGTTTCACTGATATTCCGTGATCCGGTTTTGCAGGAAGGATTCGAGGAGGATTTCGGGCAGATTCAGTCTATAAAACGCAGGAATAAAGTACAGAGAAAGGACTTTTGGACAATTTTGGGGCGAGCTCGTGAAATTGAAGAGCGGAGCAGAGCCATCCCCTTCCCGGTCAGACGGTCAACGGAGGTAGTAGCGAGACTCCATCGCCACCCGAACCCACATAAAAAAGGGAATAAATCAATATTCCTGTTCTTGTTATTTCTCAGATTTATTTTGTAATCTCAATTCATTGTAATCAAATAATTTTACAATGGAAGGAAAAACTTAATTTTTGAGCAAACAAGAGGGTTCAAGAAATATCCAGCTCTATGCAAAGAACCCTTAAGTTTTTCCTCCCATCTCCTATCAATAATCTTCCATATTGGAAGATATATCTTCTCTTCACCCAGTAGAGCATCTCTTATCTCCTCTTTAGCAGTCTCTAGGTCACCATACAAAAAACCCATTGAAGGGACCTTATCCCCATCAACTCTACGCAAAATTTTCACTAGTGGAGTGAATACTTTTAGGGCAATATTTGTGTTGTCCCAAAATTTATTGCTAGCAATTATTTCTGCAAGCTAAACATTTATAAAAAAATGTATTAAAAAAATATGAATAACGTATAATTTAAAATTATAAAATAATTTTTTTTATTAATTAAAATAAATACCTTCTTGCCTGCATCTGTTCTGGAAAGAGTGCAATACATCCAGTCATCAGAAATAAACATATGTTGCAGCTCCTTCTTCTTCTCTCTGATTGATGATAAAGAGAGAAATGCCGTGGCAAATCTAGTTGTACCCGGCCGTATTAGCTCTCCACCAATAGCCTTCCTCATTATATCTAAAGATTTGGTGTGACTGTATATGTACACGGAGACTGATCCCTCCATCATAATTGCACTTCGGATATATTTAATCTTTCCAATATCCGCAAGCATCAGATTAATTGTATGTGCTGCACAAGGTGTCCAAAATATATTTGGATGCGTCAGAGCCAATGTGTTTGCTGCAGTCATATTGTTCGAGGCATTATCTGTCACAATCTGTACAACATTTTCCGCGCCAACCTCGTTCATTCCCCTCTCCACAAATTTGTGGATATAACTGTCATCGTGTCTCTCAGAAGATGCATCTTGAGACAATAAGAAGGCTGTACCGGCCGGACAATATACAACGATATTCATTAAACTTCTCCCTTTCTGATCCGACTACGCATCAATCATTAAAGTGCAGCTATTTGTTCGGCAACTCCGTTTGAATAATTCAAGAGTTGCATTTGTCTCATCGACCTCTCTTTGGAGGCAAGTCTCACTTAGCTCGTATGGGCTAGGAGTCTGTAAGTTTGGTCCATACATGCCAATGGCTTGGACCATCTGCATAAAAACTGGTTGCGTAGCAATATTGAATGCAAGCCCTCCTTTATAAAAAAAACCTGGCAATGTATCGAATTGCATCGTCTCTGACCTTTTTTTTGGAGGCTGATGGCATGGTAGGCTGTTTTTGAGCTGCTTCTACTGCTTCATCGACCGATCGAATTACATATTGATCCATCGGTCCTGTTGTTTTGCGGGAAGATTGACCTGTTGTTTTGCGAGAAGATGACTCCTTTCGAGTTGTCTCCTCATCTTCTTCTTCCCCAACACGAACTTCTTTTAACAAATTTGAAGTTCTGTTGCTTTTCCTTCCTTTACTTATCTAGTTTTACTTAGCATTATCAGAGCTTTCTGCTTCACGTCATCTGGGACCAGGGGACAGCCTCTGACATTCCCGCTGACATGACCTAAATGTTCTTTCAAGCGGGTAATGCCTCCCCCATATTCATTCTTACAGAAATTACACTCCACTTTATTGGGCTTATTGGGTACTTTTTTTCCCCATTCCCAAGCTGGATCTTTATCTCCTCGCTTCTCTTGGACATTGGAAGCACCAGAAGAGGACATCTTTCAAACTATTTCTGACTTCAAAAAAGTGGAGTGAAAAAAAACAAACAATTAATTGATTAAATAGCTAAATAATTGTTGCACTTAATTTATATTAACTTAATCTATTTAAGAATTCAAGCTTTTACTAAAATAAATAAAGTTAATAAACATAATCTAAGTTAAAAAAATAATCAAATAAATGTTATGTGTATTTATGTGTATTCACTGTTTTAAAACACTGCAAATATATGTCAATGTTTACAATACATGCTATATTATTTCATGTTTACAAATAATATGCTATATGTCAATGCTATGCTATGCTATGCTATATGTCAATAAATGCTATGCTATTTGTCAATGACTACAAATATATGTCAATGTTTACAATACATGCTATGTTTACAATACACTGCAAATATTCACTGTTTTAAAACCCTGAAACTTATATTATTTCATATAACCAAACCTAAGAAGCTAATAACAACCTGTTTTGCTTAATATCAATTTAGTCCCAACAAACTGTTTTAGTTAATTGAATAATACATTTATACTATGAAAATTGTATTAAATTGAATATGCTGCTACATTCACTGTACCCACCATGTTTAAGACATAATTAAAGAAATTATAATCTGCAACAACAGTGAATCTAGCATGAAACAAAATCAGTGAATACATAATTACATATAAATAATAAATACTCAAATTTACAAATTTTATCTAGTATAAAACTCATATACACAAAATCATTTCTTGAATCACTGATTCACACTGAATCAGTGACTCGGTTCACTGATTCAGAGTGAATCAGTGAACCGAATCACTGATTCAGTGTGAATCAGTGATTCAAAGAATCACTGTAGACTACCCCTACCCGCAGGTTCACTGTTCAACCCTCCCAATTTAACAATTCCCCTCAAATTACACCAAAAAAAAAATCTAACATAAATCGCAATCAATTAAACCTAAATAGCACAATTATAAAAGAAATTGAAGAAATTTATAATTCTAAATCAAATTGAAATTAAGAAAACAAACTGCACTTACCTGGCCGGCGGCGACTGCTCCACTGGAGAACGGCGAGCACCCTTCGAAGACTCCCAGAGCAGGAGAAGAGCTATCGGAGAGCGGAGAAGAAAGATAGAGAGAACACGAGAGAGATTTATAGATGGATTGGGAAATTAGGGTTAGGGTTCGGCCGTTCGGCTCGATCGGTCGACGATCGCGGAGAGAGAACAAGAGAGAGAGAGCCAGAGAGTGGAAGAAAAAGAATCGGAGAGAGATTTATGGCTGATTTGGGGAAATTTGGGGTTAGGGTTAAGGTTTTGGTCGCGGGAGGGAGCCTCGGATCGCCGGGAGAGAGAGAGAGAGAGAATACGCGAAAAAAATAGATTTTTTCTCCCCTCCCGACCCGTTTTATTTATTAACGGGTCGGATTTTAACGGGTTATTGGGTTTAAACCGTAACCAAAACCCAATAGCCGATATTATCAAATACCGGTCGGTATTAGACATCTCGATACCGGCCGATATATCGCCACGTGGCCGATATATCGGCCCATACCGGTCCAAAAAGATAAACTGTAAAAAAATGCCCATATCGTCTCGTTTCTTCAATTTTAACGATATACCGACCGATATACCGGTATATCGGCCGATATTTAAAATACTGGCTGTTGCTGTTGTTTTGCCGCTGCTGCTGCCATTCAGCTGCAGTTGCTGTTGTTGTTGCTGGTTGAGGGAGAGAGGGCGGTGGAGAGTTTGGGTGGTTGTCGTTGGAGAGAAAGAAGGAAAGAGAAGAGGAGGAGGAGAAGAAGAAGAAGGTGGTTGTGGAGATGTCTTCAGAAGGAGATAATGAGAACGGGGCTGGAGGTTGAATAGGGTAACAGATTTGGGTGCTGCTGTTGTGGAGAAAGAGGGGAATTTTTTTTATATGTGCTGGTGGGTTTTTTTTTCTCTCTCTCTTTCTCTCTTTTTTTTCACTTAATTTTTTTTTTTAATCTGATCTACTGTCATTTTTTTTTAATTTTTTTCTCTCAAATCTAAAATAAAATAAAAAGAATAGAAGATGGAAGGGTACGAAAATTGAGATGAATTTCTGATACATGAGATTTAGCTCTGATACCAATTTGACGATGGACGGAAGCGATTTAGTACTTATGATGGAGAAATTAGGGAAGAATTTAGGATTTTGAAGGATAAATTAGGGTTTGGACCTCACGTCTAGACGAATCACACGCCCACTCTCTCACGAATCACTCGAGGAAAGATTTGATAAAACAAATCGCATGCTCTCAAAAGAAATAATATTTCACTCTATATTTTTCAAATTAGGATTTTACAAATCATATATATAGAGAATTCAAAAGCAACAAAATAATACCAAATCTATCCAAATCTCTAATTAAATTCTAATGCAACAAGATAATAACAAATCTAACCAAATCCTAATCAAATCTGTATCACATCTTATCCTTTTAAAACATAAGTTCTACAAAAAAGCAAGAATTAGGCCTTCTTGTAACATGACATGCTCAATGAATTTGGGGGATCTGAGAATTTTCCGCCAGCAATCTGATCAAAAACCCACTTATTTGCAGCTTCAGTGTAATGAGTTCCATCCCAGATGATCCTTTTCATGGGGTTTTCACATGGCGTTCCTATCAATACCTCTGTCCCATTTACCTCAGCTGTATCTCCACAATTCACACTGGGATCATAGTTGTAGTCTCCACCACCATATCCGCAACAAGTTGTAAATGGAAGCTCAAATCCTGCATTCAACATAACATACGTGTAAATTAGATGTTCTAACCAACCACTTCTCCCCTTTTAGTGCCATCCTAATTAGCACTATCGACTATGAACCGGTAAAGAAAGATTTGGCAGTGAAATGGGAAGCATGGACGCGGATACATGAAAAGGGTATCATGGACATGGCGATATAATAAATTCTGAAAAAGTAGGACATGCGTACGGAATGGATATGACAAAAATTTTTGTACACACACATAATGTGCATGGCACTATACAATTATGATATGCTAATATAGATAAGACAAATCCAAAAATTTTAAGGTATTGTACATAATTATTAACACTATGCATATGTGCTTGTGTTACTATTTAGTATATGAGATATAAAATAATTTGTTGTTGCCTTATTGAATGAATAACTATGCACACAATCATATTCTTTATTAGGAACTTTTACATATTATATAAATGCATTACATCTAGAATCAAATTTGAAATGTTAACTTACCGTTAATACATTTGATTTTGACTTTTTAGTCTCATATACATCTCGGATACACCTTTGTCATGTCTAGGATACGTCATCGATATGTCTATGATATCTTGAAATTTTTGGATACGTTAATTGGAGTATTTTTAGAAGTATTTAGCCAAGTATCAGACATGGATATGATTCCTTCTTAGAAGTATTGGTGCTACATTCAGTGGGTCAAGGTGTCTTTAACACGGGTTGTCTTGATGAGAGTTGTATTTCCGTTAAGTGTTTAAGATAAGGATTTTTCAGAATAATTGTCCTAATCTCTCCGTGATAGTCCTACTCTCTCTCTGTCATCACGAATCATACCATTCATCATAAGTACAATACTATGTGTTGTCTCATGAAAGTTCAGTTTTATCTGTCCCCACTGCTGTTTGTGCATTAGAGTTTATCCATATTGTCTGATGAACTGGTAGTTCCATAGACCAGATATCTTAATGCTCTAGTTGAGAATGGCTGAGAACAAAATTCTTAACTACCCGGGTGAATTGTGTAGTCAATAACTGTATGTTACCTGGTATGTTTCGCTATGTGCTACTTGTGCATATTCCGTGTACTTTATATTATTGTTAGCTTATCTTGTATCACAGAGTGTCATCTACAAGTTAGCTTGGACTATCAGTGTCAACTTACTCATACTTGATTAGCATCGAGAACTTTGACACTTACATAGCTTCCAAAGCCTTCATATAGAATTTAGCATAACCAACCCATAGAGCACTTGTCGATCTTCCCCCAGGCAGTTCAATCAGGAATGCTTGTTAGTTTATTTTCTCTGGAATGAAAATTCGGGTGCAAGGATCTTACCGTACTTCTCAGGGTCGCTTATGAGCAAGTACTTGGCTGAGTACACATCAACATATGTGAAAGCAGCAAGAGGAAGGTCTCTTCTCAGCTGCACCACTGTTTCATTCAGCATCGTGTTGAATTTCTGGGCCAGCTCATTATAATGAATCCCACATCCAACCGAGTCCTTGTCCATCGACTCCACTTTGAAGAGAACATAAGGCAGGCAACCTAGGGGACCCGTGTTGTGGATCCAGAAATACCTCCCACCCTTCTCGTATATACTCTGAGCAAACACATGTTCATTATGACAGCCATTTTAATCAACTATATCAATCGATAAAAAGGTTCACGCATCCAAGTTGTACCTTAATTACTTTGGGGAACAACTTCAATGCATCCGGGATGAACTCATCTGCAGACTTGTTGAGGGAATGCTTTGCAGTGAGGTCGTTCTGGCCGATGTCAAATGTATATAGCGCTTGCGAGAAATATTCCTCTTTGGGTACCAAGTCCTTTAGGATCCCAACTATAAAATCCCCATGCTATCTTGTTAATCGGAATGTACACTATCAACACTATCATTTTTTTTTTTTTTTCTATGGTACTTGCCTTGTTTGTAGACCAATTCTGAACTGGACTTGAACTGCAAGAACTGATTGAGCTGCACATCTAAAGTAAATGGACTGTACCCACTTGTGTAGGGTGGTAGGATTTCGGCACCTGAGGCAGCAAAGTTTGCTCCGTGGCTAAAATTTGAGCCCACTGAGTTGAGATATGCGCTGAGGAAAGGCAGTCCTAGGCTCTCAGCTGAAATTTCGAGTTAACGTTAGCTCATAAATGGTCGAATTTTTAACTTCTAGGTACATAAGGCATTGTAGAGATTGTACCTATGAAATCAATGATGAGGCGACCGTCGGAGAGTCTGCCGGCTGGCCTGCCAAAGAATGTCTCACCATATGGCGGCTTAAGGGGCGGGAAGGCGGCCGAATGATCACCAGTGTCTGAGTTGGAGTCGCCGAGATTGAAGATGGCTGGGAATTCGCAGTGTGAGGATGAGACGGATGGCGATGAGCGCAGCAGCAGAAGGGGAAGTGATAAGAGGAGCAGAATGAGGAGAAGTTGCATAGAGGAGAATTTGGTTTTTGGAGAAGTGAACATTGGGCAACTGGAGGTGAGGAGGTGATCTTGATTGGCTTTAGGAGGAAAAGAGATTGACTTGGGGAAATGGCTCTGGAACTCTACTGAAATCTCAATGGCACCCCATTTCAGGCAAACATGAAGACCAGATCGAGTTGGGTGGGACCCTGGAAAGCACACCAAGGGAGTTTCCAAGGTAGCACACCAAGGGAGTTTCCAAGGTAGCATACCATTTTTTCTGGTGAGCCCCCTTTTCTAAAATACACTACATAATGGGCTCACTAGGAAAAGTAGTGTGCTTATTTGGAAACTCCACCTACCAACAATTTTTTTTAAGAGAGTTGCTAAATGCGCATCATATTTTTCTTAGTGAGGCGGGACAATTAGTCATATTATTCACAAGTTTGCTGTTTATAATTTTGAATCCAATTACTCTTATAATTTTCTTAGTGAGCCCCATTTCCTCATCTCTCTCAGCCTGTTTTTCTTACAGAGCCCCAGTCTCTCATCCTTTTGTTGTTGCTGCTCCTCCTTCTTCTTGGATTGTTCGATGGAGTCGGCAGAGGAAAGATGCTGACTCTTTCCTACTTCTTACCTTTTTTTTTTCACAAATTAAATCAAATAAAGTACTTGGCTAGGGTTAGGGTTTTGGTTTTAGTGTCGTCGAGTCCATTAGCCTTTCATAATTCGGGTAAGGTTTTGAATGGTAAAATTAAAGCAGACGAGAGGATATCAATATGTATAAGAGAGGTTGAGTTGGGTGAGTTTAGGTAGAGGATGAGGATTGCATTGAGGCTTGATTGGGAGATTGGAGCAGAGACCGATGGTTCAAAGTGTTTCAACTATGGAGAGAATGGGTATTGTTTGAAGAGAAGAAGATGACATCTTTGCCATTGCTTGGAGGGCTTCGATGGCAATCCCTATCTCAATGGCTCCAGTGGTTGTCAAGGTGATGCTACAATCGATTATGTCATTCAACTTATATATTTGTAATCTGAGCAATATTCCTAGTTTGCTTCTAACTGCAACAGATATCGATGAATGTCGTGAACCTAATAACACTTCTTGCGTTGGAGGAGTTCGTTGCCGCAATGCAATCCTTGGCTACAAATGCAAGTGCTCGTTCGAGAGTACATGCAACGGAACCAAGCATGGATCAGGCTGCAAGAAACTCTTCCGAATCGTCGAATCTGTTCTTGCTACAAATCATAACTTTTTTCTTCTTTAGGCATTCCAATAAGTTCTACAAATTCTGATCATTGCTCAATACTAACAACTTCAGGTGTTAGTTTTGCCATGGGGTTGATGTTAGCATGAGGTCTCTCGGTCTATTTCGCTATGAAGCACCAAGCACTAATCAAGCACCGGGCACTTATCAACCATCAATCTCTACTCAAATCTATATGTATAAGAGATTAAGTCGAGATGAACTATGTCAGTAGCTGGAACACACCATACTTGGAACATATCGATAAATTTAAACAAATCGTTTCACCATTCATCGCTACTCAGGAGATAATAGAGTTGTGAATGAAAATTTGTATAACAATGTGCAGTAGCACTAGGTTGTACATAGTGCTAACAATTTTGTAACAGCAATAATATTTGTGTTTGATAATTTTGTAAGTTTGAATAACTAATGTATAAAAAATATTATATTTTTGTTCTTTCTGTGCCCATATGTAACATATACAAATAATGTGTTTGAATATTATCATATGTGGCATTTGATATAACGATTAGTTGTTAAATTAACTAATTTGTAAGTTCAAATAATATTTAACAACTTATCTAGGTATATGTTTATAAGATAATATTCGCTGGCAGGGATCACAACCCCAACCAAAAAGAAGCCCATGTCGAGGTGTACATGTTGTCCAGCAAAACCCCACACCGGAGTGTACACCCTGACCAGCAGAGTTGCACAAAACTGCAATATGGGGCTGGCAGGTATCTCTTCACTTGCCTAACTGCTCTTTGGACGGGACTGCCAGCCCGTCCAGTGCAAGTTTTAGCCGGGGTTGCACCCCTGGCTGGCCTCTGATGTTGGACTTGTTCATGGCGTCTTCTAGGCGATGTAGGCTGCTTTTTTGCAACGGAGCTAGAGAGAAAGGAAAGTTATGGGCGTGAGATAGCGAAGCGATCTAAACAGTGCAAGTTTTTTGCTGGGGTTCCCTATTTCTCATTAAGAGAATGGGAAAAATAGAGAAGAGAAGAAAGAAAAAAAATTACATTAAAAAAAGGGGAAAAAAAAAAAGAAAAAGAAGAGAATAAAGAAGCAGAAGAAGAAGCAGCAGAAAAGAAGAAGAAAAAGAGAAAAAAAAAATCTCAAATTTCCATCTCTTTCTCTCTCTTCCTTTCCAACAACAGCAGCCATGTCTTTTTTCCTAGTGAGCCCCAACTTTTTTCTTCCACTTAAAAATTGGATTGGTGGTTACAATGGCAAACTTGAAAAAATATGGGGCTCACTAAGAAAAAAGGGGCATGCTTTAAACTACACTGAGGCTTACTAAGAAATTGGAACTCACTAAGAAAAATATGGGGCGCATCTAGCAACTCTCATTTTTTAATCAAACAGGTTTGTCACTAGCGGATAGGGATGGACAGGTGGATTGACTCGGAGCTGACCCGGTTGGAGTTTGCACCGACCCAACATGGTTGGAGTTTGATCGGAATAAAAATGGATTGGCCTATCATATTCAAAATTTTGAATAGTATAGACAAAAAATTAGTCATTGGAATCATTTATTCTCATCCCGAAATTGGAATAGGAAGGATGGTACGGTCGAAGAAGTTGCATATGTGAAAATGTAAGTGATTGGTGCCGGCTGGATAGATGTGGATTCTGACCAATTGTACATCTCATGGCATCGTTTGCAAGAACATCGATCCTCTCTTTAAAGCGAAGATCAAGTTGGGCAGTCGGTGATAGTAGGGATGAGAATGAGCATATTTACGGGTCGTTTTTTTTTGCCCATCATACTCAAAATATTGAATTAAATATTTTTTTTCTAATGCAAAATTTTGAATAGAACAAATTCAAAATTGACCCGTAGACTCATCCATTCTCATCCCTAACGATCAGAACCAGTAGATGCTCCAAATCCACATTTAAAAATTTTGTGAAATTGGAGTAAAGTGCAATAAATCTAATCTAAGATTTGCATATTGAAAAATTAAGCAGCCAAAATTACCATGAGCAGCTACGATATTTATATTTTCTCTCTGACATTTTCTCTCTCTTGATTGAATATGTAGCCTTCATCAGTAGACTTGCTTTTTTTTTTTTTCAAAGGTTTCCTTAATTAAACTAGAATTTGCCAAGGAATCATGCTGCGTAGCACTAAATAGGATAGGAAAGCCGCTGAATACACTAGTGACACCTAATATGTGAAATTGATGCATAACAATTATGAAGTTGAAAGTACCATATATTTTCTAAAGCCATACAGTCAGAGAAACTTCCTTGTCCAGTGAAAAACAATAGTAGCCACTACAACAAGAGCTGAGTATGCAACAATCCAAGGACACATATTCAGACGGAAGCTAAGTTCTCATTCATGACTCATGTAACAAGCTACACTAAATAAAAAATGTAGAACAATTAGCTCATAAAATCATTGTTTAACCATTCATCAACAGATATTACTTTTTATATCAAGTAAAAAAAAAACAAAGGTACAGGAGTAAAAATAATGGCACTAGAGAAAATATTGTTTCCTTAAAATAAAATACCAAAATTCAAATGGCCTAACAAGATTCCTCTTATGTTAGTTGTGTTCTTCAAAGGTTTGCAAATTGAATTAGAGTGCAACTGTTGGAGTGTGATCGCATTGATTTTGGGTGGAAATAAATTTAAAGTAAAAAGTATTAATATTTTATTATTTTATGTCTCTCTGTTTTTCTTCCTTCCACAAAAATAAGTATTTTATTTTTCTTCCATCTTTTTCTCTTCCAAAAAGTAAAAATCAAATATTTGAAATATATGAAATATGATACTTTCAATTCTTTATTTTAAATTTCTAGTTTTTTTTTTATTTGCAATACTTTTAAATACCCAAACACACTCTAAGCAGCCAACTGATTTGAACTCACAAAAGCGATTCAAAGCAGTAATAAAAGGTATAAAAAAAGGGCAAAAGTAAATTCCAAAGCGGCCATTAAAAATAGTCCAAAAGCGGTTAAAAGTCCTTTTTTTTTAATTTTTAAAAAAAAAAAATCGATTTTTAGCATTCATAACAAAGTGCAGTCGAATCTATACATTTTAGCCTTTTTACGAGATCACGCCCTGGCCTTTGAGCCTAAGTTTGAAGACCATGGCTGTTTACTTTCGTTTCCTCTCAAACATCTTGCGAGCCAGAACTATTTAAACAACAACTGAGTTTATTTTTCAATTATAAATTTCTTTATGCAGGATAGTTATTCTTACATAATATATATTTTAAGGCATTTTTAGGTTTATGTCAGATTTTTCTTCTATTTTTTTTTAATACCTAATTTAAAATCTTAAAAATTACTTGGCACATTTTGCCTTCTAATCCTCTCTTATTCCATTAAAGTCTAAATAGTAATAGCTATTGAGGAGAATAGTTTACCAATTAAGAGAGATCAACCAAGAAACCCAAAGAAAAAGTGATGCAAGATGGAAATAAATATTAAAATTTGTAATGAAAATTTGAGTGGACTTTGAAAAAGAACAAGCTACAGCTTTTGTTTCCCAAGAATAACAAACGAAAAGTATAGAGATGGTAATGGATGTATATACAGACTAAATTTTAGTCCGATCTATATAAAATTTTAAATTAAAAATTAAAATATTATTTTTATAATTTAAAATTTTATATAAAGAAAATTAAAATTTAGCATGCGTACACGTAGGAGTCTCCCCAGGAAGCTTAGTATTAATATTTGCAATTCTAACCCCACATGTGTAGATGTAGAAAATGATGTGTTTGGAGCCCAAGTCACATGGGCCTTGTGGACTGATATTTCTAGGTCCTAGCTTCTAGATCTCCGTCCTGTGATCCATGGGCTCCTGTAACTTTTAGAACTTGGTAGAAACACGGCCGAACTTGTGGCTTATAGTTGACAAGTCTTTTTATCTCTCTCTCTTGGTTTATAGTTGACAAGTCCCTCTCTCTCTCTCTCTCTCTCTCTGTCTCTCTCTGTCTCGTGGTTTAAAGCTGACAAGTCCTCTCTCTCTCTCTCGCTTGTTAAAGCTGACAAGTCCTTTTATCTCTCTCTCCTCCATTTGTTTTAGGAAGAGTTTTAAGATATAAATTCCTAACAAATTTTATATTTAAATATCAGTTCGAATAATGTAAGAGTCACTTTATAATACTCACTCAGTTAAATACTTCATTGACGATTTTATTTAAGAATTAATCATGACAGTAAATTTACTTAATTATTCTCCATATAACTAGTAAAATTAAATTACTGGTTATCATTAGGTTTCCCACTTTATATTGCTCCATCTTCCTTCTATTTTCGACTATCCTAAATACAGAAATATAAAAATGAAGAAAAAAATCATACTAACAATCGGCATAAGTTTTGTCTTTACTTACAACTGGTAAAAATATTTTGAATAATGACGAAAATATCTTAACAATCTTTATCAACAACAAAATGAACCAATTAGATTATGAAAATTTCTAAATGAGCTCTATTGGAGGGCAAATTAGTTTGGCTCCTTACAGGTCTTCTTAAGGTTTTATGTTTCTAATTGTAATTAGATAAAGTTATCATGTAACAACAGATCTAAGTACTGTTAAAAAATAATTTGGGGATTAATATCGGAATAACGATTTGTTAAGGACTATTGTCAAATATGAAATTTGTTAGAGACCTATAACTTAAAAATCCTTTTTTTAAAAAAATAAATAAATCAACAGAAGTGGGCATCTCCCAGAATCAACCAAGCTTGTTTGTGAACCAGTAAGTGTCACATGTGCACTTAAAAAGAACCCCCCCTATTCCACTGTCACGGGAAAATAATTTTAATTAATGAAAATATAATTTAGCTTACCACTTTTTCCCTAAGCATGTATGTATGTGTGTAAATATGTGTGTGTATATACACACGAATGACACGTGAGAATGGTGTATTTAAGGTGTTTACGTAGAGAGTTGTTTATGAAGATATTCCTAAATCTCAACATAGAAGGTATATATGAACGGTCTGAACTGTTAGTTATGATATCAATTCTCTAAATATATGGTATATAAAAGATTATGACATTTAGACACTTTTCTATTATCGATTAAGAAGTTCTTTTTTTTTTTTTTTTTCTATTATTAAAAAACTTTTTTTTTTACATATAGAAAATTTATCGAAAATGCATAATTTTTTATATACCACCAATTTTAGATGTAGAAATCACAATTAACGGTTTGGATTATCCATTTAAACCCTTCATATTAAAATTAAATTTAGTGACGTCTCAATAGGTAAACTTCCTATGCATATATCTTAAGTGCACTTTTCCTGTATACGTATACGTGTATGTGACATATATATATATATATATATATATATATATATATATATATATATATATATATATATATATATATATATATATATATATATATATATATATATATATATTAGTAACTTTCTTATCGAACGGTATTCTTGTGATTGATACATAAATCATATTCTTCTCAAAAACCGTCAATAATTCTTATAATTTCACCTGGCTAAAAATATAATAACATCATATTGTCATCTTCAAACGGAAAAAAGTAATAATAATTAAAAAGAATCTCCATCCTCGGCAATTATAACCTTTTTTGGAATTTAGTTTTTATTTTTTGGCTAATCTTTAGACATTTTGTTTAATCTATTGATAACAAGTTTTTGATTTATTTATTTTTTCCCATCAACAGCTATGACAAACTATAAAAAAGTTTAGCAATTAATTCCTCTGATTTAATAGGTGGGTTCGTTAATTAATTATATGTCACAGAATGTTAGCCTATAAAGAAACTTCATTTACAGAAAATAAGTTTAGCATAGATGTGCACATTTCGTTGCATGTGCAATAACACTAGCTAGAAGAGATAAAATGAAAAATAAGGATATCGTACTAAAATAGGTGTTACCCGCATCGAAGAGAAAATGCGAGAAAACAGCCTATAACAGTTTGGTCATGCACGACTTAGTACCAGTTCGACAAACTGGAGCTTATCAAAATAGAACAAGTTAAAAGAGGAAAAGGAAGTCCGAAGAAAACTCGAATGAAGGTGATATAAAATGATATGGATGATAAAAGCTTACATGAAAACATATTGCTTAATAGAAATAAGTGGAAAATGATCATCTATGTGACCGATCGAGTTCGGCTCTCTTTTGATTCATACAGTCTAGCCCAATTACTTGGGATAAAAGGCTAAGTCATCATTGTTTTTTTGTGATCCTAAGCTAAAAAGATAGAGAGAAGGAACCTGAGGTATACAGATATACATGCGTCCCTGTAGATATTGTGGAAGAAAAGAGATAAGCTTACTCACTCCCCATATCACGTTTAAAGTGATAAGTGCTGACAAAAAACCGAACCAACTCTCATGAGCCTTTAACTACCTTTTCAATTGTTAGTGGCCACAGTGCATCCCCCAACCCAATCCAATACAATCATCCAAGCTATCCGATCTATTGCCACATCCTTCTCCTTTCTTCTCTTTTTCTTCCTTGCTTCTCATTCAATTTCCTTAAAATTATATTTAGCCTTTTCTTGATTTATGTTTGGGAGGCAATATTACCTTTTTAAAATAAAATACAAATAGAGGTGATACATAAATGTATACAGATGCTAGCGACTTGAATGAAGAGATATTGCTTAATATGAATGAGTGGAGAAGCATCGTCCATGTGATATATCCATCTGGTGTGATTCTCTGGTTCGTGTAGCCTACTCCCAAATGTCTAGTATAAAAGCTTTAGTTACTGTTGTTGAGGTAACATGATGCTAGCGGAATTTGGATTTGACAATATTACGTGTTGTAAAAGCTTTACCATTATCTTTCAAGGTACTGCTAAAAAAAGAAGAAGAAGAAACTAACCTTACTATTCTCTTTATATGAACATTTATGATAGACTCAATTTGGAACTGGATGTTTTCTTTCTACCTTCTTTTGTTTAAATATAAAAAAGATATAATATCCCTACATTAAATAGTCCCAAATCGAATGAGATAAGAATTAGTATAATTTATAATGAGTTTCTTGAATACATAAAATAATTACATTTAATATTTTTTTTTTTAAGGAGTAATTCATGTTAATTGTAAACTATTTTAATTGCTTACGAAAATATGGTTAGACCCAGACAGCAAGTTAGCCTTTTTTTCATTCCTTATTTTTGGTTAACAATTTTTTTTTCCCCAAATAAATTAGTCAGCCACTTGAAGTTCGATATAAGTACATCTTCCCCTCACCCTACAACCCAAAAACCATTATAACTAGTCTCTCTCTCTCTCTCTCTCTCTCTCTCTCTCACACACACACACACACATACACAGATATGGGTGGTGGAGGAGAGATCAATGAGGAATTTGAGCTGAATGAAGTGGAAGATACAATACATGGCTCTGTAGGGAGCAGGCTAGCTTTGTTCTCCAAGCAGATAAAATTTGGAGGAAGCAAGAGTGCACTAAGGATCTCTAGAGACTGTTATGGAGCTTTCTTCATTCATCCCAATGGAAGGTAACACTGAATCTAAACTAAAACCCCACCAATCAATTGAATCGACAATGGTTTTTTCGTAACATACTCAACAAAAACTTACATTAACCTTTGTTCAGCTTTTATCGGTGTTGGGTGAACGTAATATTCCTATGGTCCATCTACTCGGCCTTCTTCACGCCGTTGGAGTTTGGTTTCTTCGAGGGGCTGCCGCAGCGCATGGAGGTGCTGGACTGCGTACAGATTGTGTTCTTCGCCGACGTGATCCTGCAGTTCTTTGTGCCTTACAGAGACGATCACACCTATAAAATGGTCTATGACCGGAGAAGCATTGCCCTTCGGTGAGAACTGGACTACTCACATCTTATTCATGGTTTATTTTTCATTTTTTTTTTTTATATAAAATTTGTCGGATGAGTAATGCTAAACTAAATACAGAAATTTACAAAGATATATATATATATATATATATATATATATATATATATATATATATATATATATATATATATATATGAATTATTGCAGGTGAGCTGCCAATTCAAAAAAAATTACGTGAGTTAACGGCAAAAATATAATAATCCAATAATTTTTCTTCAAATTTTTTGTATAAGTAAGATCTCTACCTCCTTAATTTTAATAAGATCAAATTTCATAATTTCTGAAGTTCATTTACACTTTCATCAAGTATATATAAAATATTTATTTATTAAAAATCGTTAAAATTTGTGTCAACTTCATGAAAACCAAATCAAAACTAAAATCCAAGAAATTGTATATGAGTGAACCTTAAAGGGTCGAGATCATAATCCAAAAGAAACTTTTTTAAAAAAATATTATAAACATTGGAAATGAATTGCAGTTTAGGTAATTTGTGTGAACTATCAACTCATTTCCATTTTTCTCATAATGAATTATTGTAGGTGAGCCGCCAGTTCAAAAAAAATTACGTGAATTAGCGATAAAAATATAATAATCCAATAATTTTTCTTCAAATTCTTTATAAAAATAAGATCTCTACCTCCTTAATTTTAATAATATCAAATTTCATAATTTCTGAAGTTCATTTACACTTTCATAAAGTAGATAAAAAATATTTATTCATTGAAAACCATTAAAATTTGTGTCAACTTAATGAAAATTAAATCAAAACTAAATCCAAGAAATTGGATATGAATGAATCTTAAAAGGTCGAGATCATAATCCAAAAGAAACTTTAAAAAAAAAATTATTATAGACAGTGGAAATGAATCCTGTGAGCTGTCAGTTCATTTTCATTTTTCTAATATATATATATATATATATATATATATATATATATATATATATATATATATATATATATATATATATAATAAAAGAGTAAACAAAATGCAGCTCAGGATTTGGTCCTTTGTCAAGTTTATATAAAATTAACAATTTCAATGAATAAAATATTTTATAACCACTCAATAAAGGAAAGAGTAAATATACTCCAAAATTTATTAAATTTGATCTTAAAGAAGTTGAGAAGATAGAAATTTTAATTAAAAAAAAAATTAAAGAAAAATTATTGATTTACTATATTTTTGTCGCTAATTCACATACGTTTTACCGAGCTTACGGCTCACCAACACACCAACAATAATCTCATATACAATTAAGGCACAAGAAAATAACTCATAAGCAAATACACAAGTACATATATAATTTATTCCATCTTATACGTGCAGCTATGCAAAGAACGATTTTTTTCTTGATCTCCTCAGTTGCCTCCCTTGGGATGCCATATACAAGGTAACTTGAAACTAAACTTGGATTTCGAAATATTTGAAGGTGTAGATTGTTATCCATGGCTAATTCCTTATTGCAACTCAGAGCACTGGAAGAAGGGAATTCTTCCGATGCTTCGTATGGATACGCCTATACCGAGCTAGAAATATCCTCAAATTCTTCAAGAGGATGGAGAAGGATATCCGCATAAACTACCTCTTTACGAGGATCGTTAAGCTGATCACAGTCGAACTGTACTGCACTCATACTGCAGCGTGCATCTTCTACTACCTCGCAACGACAGTCCCTCCATCTCAGGAGGGGTACACGTGGATCGGGAGCCTGAGATTGGGCGACTACTCGTACCTCAACTTCAGAGAGATCGATTTCTGGAGGAGATACATAACGTCGCTCTACTTTGCAATCGTCACCATGGCAACTGTTGGTATGTGCCTACGTTGAACTCTGATCTGTGTTGCAAATAACTGATAACGTATTCAAATCTTGTCTACAGGTTATGGAGACGTGCATGCAGTGAATACGAGAGAGATGATATTTATCATGATATACATCTCCTTCGACATGATACTTGGGGCTTACCTGATCGGTAACATGACTGCATTGATCGTCAAGGGCTCCAAGACTGAAAGGTTTCGAGATAAAATGACGGAGCTTATCAAATACATGAACAGAAACAAGCTGGGTAGGGATATCAGGTCTCAGATTAAAGATCACCTACTGCTGCAGTATGAGAGCAACTATACCAAAGCTAGCATTCTTGACGACATTCCGGTGGCCGTAAGAGCAAAGGTAACATATTCTCTAACCAGGTTAAACCCTTGCTTGACAACTCAATTTGCAATCAAATTCTGCAGTAACGTAATCGGATACTACGTGTTCTTCATATCTCTACAGATATCACAGACTTTGTACAGTGAGATGGTTCAGAAAGTGCCATTGTTCAAAGGGTGTTCAGATGAATTCCTAAATCAGATAGTACGTTCAATTTACCAGTAAAATTTGACTATTGGCGCAAGTTTTTGAAGTTTCTACATGTTCACAAGTCTTTGTTTCGAAATGAATGCAGGTGATGAAGTTGAACGAAGAATTCTTCCTACCAGGGGAAGTGATTCTTGAACAAGGGAGCGCCGTTGATCAGATCTACATCATATCTCATGGGCACCTGGTAACAAAATATCAACTATTTGCTGATATAAATGTTTCGCTAAATAGGTGTGGTGAATCGTGAAAGTACTCTTTAACAGTAGCAGAAAACGCCCCCGAACTGACTGTAGAAGGAAACTAAATAAATATGACTTACGCTGGTATAATCTTATTCTTTCAATACAGGAGGAGGTGGTTGCCGGAGAAGATGGCTCAGAAGAATCGATAGCAGAACTTGGTCCATACAATATATTCGGTGAGGTTGCAGTGTTGTGCAATATACCACAGCCATACACTGTTCGTGTTTGTGAACTATGCAGGCTCCTACGAATGGAAAAACAAGCTCTAACCAGTGTTCTACAACTCTATTTCAAGGATAGCCGCCAAATACTGAGTAATCTACTCAAGGTACTGAATATAAATAATACCATGTTGCACAAGCAACATTAATTTCATCCTACAGTCATTAAAATCAGAAATTTTCAGGGGAAAGAAACAGATCTAAGAATCAAGCAACTAGAGTCAGATATCACATATCTCATCGCAAAGCAAGAGGCTGAGCTAGCGCTAGGTGTGAACAGCGCAGCTTACCATGGAGACTTGTATCATCTTAAAGGTTTGATCAATGTCGGAGCAGATCCAAACAAAACTGACTATGATGGAAGGACAGCACTAGTAATTCCTATATATCTCTCACTTGGAAATTTGCGATTTTTTATTTCTTTGATCATTTAAAAACCCATTTGTGATATCATGCATACACAATTACTAAAGAAGGCTAAGGTTAAGAAACTAGGTTGTACATGGTGTCTAAAATTGCTATATTTGTTTTAAGTAGAATCTCAGATGATATCGAGGCACAGATATTACCCACTAATGTTTAAAGTTGGTGTTCAATTGCAGTATCTTATTTAGAGAATGTAGTTTAAATTGGAAATCACAATATACCGTAGTTTTCTTCCCTGTCCCATTAACATTATAATTTAGATTCGTGCAAAAGTTCAATAGATTCATGCAAAGCTTAATAATTCTATGTTTTTCGATTTTAGCATATGGCAGCATCTAGAGGATATGAAGATATCGTCAGGTTTCTTATTCAAAGAAGAGCTAACATCAATTGCATAGGTGAGGAGATGGTTAGCTAAAGAAAACATATTTCTTTTCTACCAAATTTTCTGCATCAGCATTTTCTAATAATTTAAGTTTAAACAATGCAGACAAATTTGGAAATTCGCCATTGTTAGAAGCTGTAAAGGCTGGACATGACAGAGTTGCAGCATTACTTGTGGAGAATGGTGCAGTTTTGAACTTGGAAGATGCTGGGAACTACCTTTGTAAAGTAACAGCAGATAGCAAAATCGACATATTGCGACGGTTACTCGAAAATGGAGTTGATCCGAACTCTAAAAATTATGATCAGAGGACACCACTTCATATAGCAGCTGCAGAAGGGTTGCACTTAGTGGCTAGTGTCTTGATTACATATGGAGCAGATGTTCTTTCGGAAGACAGGTATTATACTTGGTATATTCATGAATTATCTCTACTATAGTTATAATTCTGCTCCAAATTAGTATGGCTATTATTAAATATGATAGTTAATCATTTATGAGAATTATTTGTATGCCCTCATCTTTTATCAATACATAACTGTCATTATCATATTTGGCGGATTATTAGAAGATATGCAAGATTTAAACCATTATTACTCATAGATTTTGATACTAGAACAACAATAATGATTAAATGTTGTTGTACTAACATCTCGAATGTATATGTAGGTGGGGAAACACTCCGCTTGATGAAGGCCAAAGATGTGGAAGCAAGCCACTAATCAGGATTTTGGAGCAAGCTAGAGCAAATCACATGCACAAATGTTGATAAAAGATAGTTGAATCAGTTTGACCAAAAGTCTATCCCAGGAAATCTCGATTTCGTTGAGACAAGCAGAAGGTGTACGTAGTTATAGACAGATGATCATCAACAACTAATGTTAAAGAATGGTGAGATCTTAATTTTCCAGAAACGAAAAACTATGAGATACATGCAATGCACACAGGACGTTAATGTGAATTGAGGCATGCAGATTGCATCAATATCCACAGTTGACATCCTTCACCCGAATTTAGGTTAGACGATATATCCCCTCACTAGAGCTATATTGCATTCTTTATTAAGGGTTCCAAGACAGAAAATGTTCCAGATAGATGAAGATGACTGACTCGACAAGTTCATAAATCAATATAAGCTCACAGAGATGCCAGGTCCCAAGTATTATATAATGAACCATGTATGCATTCTTTATTTATTATTATAAGCAAGCTTACATAGAAACTGAGTGTGCCTTAGCTGTCTATCTTTCGTAAAGAGAAGACATGCGTATGTTGTCCGTACGTGTCGCATCATATACATCTTCAGCTATAAATATGTAAACAAGTAAAAGAATCTTGACAAACCAGAAGGAACATGAGCATTGGTATGGTATGTAACTTGTGAAGGAGGAAACTCGAGACAATGCATCCAACTAACTGACTCAGAGAAATTTTCTTCCCTATACTAGGGGATGGGTGGATCCCAGAGGCATGCCCACACATGCTACATTTTAACATTACTCTTGATAAACAAGGGAACACTTATAATCATTAAAATTAGAAATGAAGTACATCAATCTACTTCAAGTACTGCTAAAATTTCAATAAATTGCCCGACGGCAAATTAAAAATAAATTTATTGGAAAGCATTCATCTGAACCAATTTACTGTTTGATTATGTGCCCATCTTTTTGTGGAAATTGGCTAAACCTGGAAGTGACAGTATGATATTAGAGACAACAACAGCACCTTACCTTTTACGATTGAAGAATGAATGGCTCCATGGAAATATACAGAAGTGTAGGGAGAACGGAATCTGATGCTTCAAACACCTTTGCATGATTATTTTCTTGTTTTGCTTCTTGATGCCTTTTTTGACCTAGAACTTCCCAAGCAGAGATGGCGGCGAGTTTTAGGTGTCTGTCCATGTATTCCTTTCTTCACCTGATTTGTCGTTAAGCAAAACATTCATGTCGGTTTTAAGCCTTCTTAAGTAACTATAGAAGTATAGCTACAAGCTCGAAAATGTACCTTCATTTTGTAGGATTTGTGAGACTGCCAACAAAAGAGCCCACTGCAACAAGGTCCTGATTCATAGCCCCTGAAAATATGTGGATTCAGAGATCATGCAATTCATTAGCTGAAACAATATACACGGTTTAGTAGTTAATACAACATGCATGCATACCAAAGTCACTAGCAAAAGAAAATGAATGAAATCAACTCGCTAGGGAAAGTTCAATATGCTTAAAAATTATTGGCAAATTAGCACGACGAAATATGGAGGAATCAAACAGATTGATCCATCTGTGTCAAGATATTTTTGCTAGAAAGAAACTTACATGTTCTCTCCGTCAGAATTTGCTGTGATTCCATTACTGTGCAATAAACTTGGGGAAATGACATGATGATCAAAGCACCCATCAATTTGATTCTTGTGGTGACCTTGACTATCACTGACTTTTAAAGCTTTGATCTCATGATTCAGCTTATCTTTCCAGTCCTCAGATGATATAGCCAACACTGCATGAGACTTTTTATGATTCTCAGAGCTGACACCATTCTGGGGCAAAATTTGGTTTCTATTGGGGTGACTTGCGAGCTCCAGTGATTTCTTATCAGAAGTTTGAAGCCACGCACTTTCCAGTGTATGCTCATCACTAGTATTTGCAAGTTTCTTTAATGCCAACATTCCCTTCCCACTCCCTCCATTGCCATTGGCTTCATTATTTCCATCCGAAAGCATAACTAAGCTAGTGGCTTTGAAGCCGCCATTTTGAACTAGAGAGTTGACTCCTTGCTCTAATGTTTTTTGTAGCGTAACTGAACAATCAAGTCTTTTCCTAGGCAGGTTGGGGGTTCCCCTGTACCTGTTACAAGAAACCCTTGAGCTACTAGAATTTCTATTTGTTTCCGCAGCCAACCCATCCGTTTCCATACGGTTGCTGGATGGAGAGTCTGGCATTGATTGTAGTCTTGCATTGTGATCTTCAGACACAAGGCCTATTCTAACCTCCACGTTGCGTTGGAAAACTTTCTCAATTGAATTTGTGATGCTGCTCAAATATCTCCCAGCTCTGGATCTGGCATTAACATCTTCAAATACTATGCTAGCGATCAGTGCATCTGCAAAGAGTAGAACATTACACACGATTACTGTAGGACTATAGGAGGGTTCACTACACGAGAAGTGTTAAAATGTCCATTAGAAACATACATAAATTGTTCTTAAAAAAAGAGAGAAAAAGCTCAAATTAAACTGAAAAAATATTGTCTCCAGAATGAAAGAAAGTTCTAATTAAGCACCAAAAAGAGTAGTATTTACATCCTTATTTTAGCAATGTATCCTATGGGAAGAAGCACACCCTAATCCAAGGAGGCATCAGAGGCTGACCAAAATTTCCTAAACCAACTGTCAATCTGTTGCCAAGCCTCCATGACTTGGACCCAAGTTCTTGCCCGTGGAAACTTATAGACGACAACAAGAAAAGGTACCCCCATAAAAGCTAAATAGCCGGTTAATGTGAAAAGAGATAAAACTTAACCGTTCATAAAACTGAATAACCTCCAAATCTTCCCATACACAGGAAACAATCTTGAAGAAAGAACATAATTTATAGGAAAAAGGAAAGACAGTTTAGGAAGTAATATTCATCTCTGTGGCAAGACGTAAGGGAAAAATACCACAGCAAAGTATAGGAAAAATACAAATAAAACTAATTAGGATGCAACAGTATGCTGAACCAGATAAAATCATATTTATATATTAGAAGGATTATCCAACTGCACTTAGGGTATGTTTTGATGTTTGGAAGTAATGGACATAAAAAAGAAAATAAAAAGTAACTTCCAAATCCAATACTTTTAGTGTTTGTTTATTATCTTTTGGAAGAAGAAAAAATGGAAGAGAAATAAAATACTTATTTTTATGAAAGAAAGAAAAAAAATGTAAAGTTATAAAAAAATAAAATAATAACACTTTTTACTTCCATCCTGCATCCACACAAAAATCATGTAAAGTATATTAGAGAAGTGGTGATGCCACATAAACTCCATACCATCATTTATGAAGTAACTTCTATTCTACTTCCTAATTAAACAAACATATGAAGTAGTGGAAGTAAGCATACGTCCACTACTTCAATTTTACTTCTATGAATACAAACATACCATTAAGTGAAATATCCTTACAAAATTTATTAGGGAGCAGGCAAAGGTATATTTCTCAAACATAAACAACTTAAAACTGAGAGAGAATCAAACATGAAGAACCTTGACTTACTTTCGGTTTCAGTAATTGATATGAGCTTTCCATGGGAGCTCAGCAATAGTCGTAGTGTTTCTGAGTTACATCTCTGAATGCACCTTCTCCAAATTGAAGCCAACTTGTCTGGACTAATGCATGTTATTGCCTTTTCGCTACGGGTATCATCTGTACTATTCACACCCTTCAACCTACAAATGGAACGAGTATTTGCTGGTAGTATATCAGAAGTAAATTTCTTCTTGACTCCTGGAGATTTATATGATGATGCGCAGCTGTGAGGGCTAGAAAAGCCACTGGTTGCTCTAGAAACTAGAGCTGAACTCGACCCCTGAACTGTGAAGGAGGACTCTTTAGCCCTGCTGTCTACGCCTTCTTTTGTACTATGCTTGCTGCTACTGCTTGATTGAGTAAAGTCTGCACTTTGGCAAGAACCAAGCTGTAGTAGAGCTGCAGTGAACCAAGTTGAACGCTCGCTAGAGAGTCTCAGCTGCTTTTCAGCACCTGAGAGAATCTTCAGTGCTTGTTGTAATCTCTTCAACTCATCTTCAGATACTTTAAAAATAGAAAAATGAATTAGATCACGAAACCGGCTGAGAAATCAGTATTACCAAACACACACACACACACACACACAATAAAGGGGGGAAGTTAACGCATGGTCAAATGTTTAATTTGGAGTCGGAAGTCAAAGTAACTAAGTTCATCTTGAAGCACAAGTCTCATAACTACTAAGTCAAATATGCTTGGAAGAAGTTAGCCACTTAGGTAGTTATTGAAGAAAATGGGAAATGTGGTAGTTTGGAAAGGCAGAACTCAGAAAATCCAGAACCTAATTATTATCTATGACATGTTTCTCCACTACAAGACTACATGTCCATCGATACTTAAAAAGATATATCCATCCATGTTCCAAACTTTCTGGACTTGTAAAAACAAGCTCCTTTTTATTTACTACAAGAAACATGCAGTAGGTAAGTGGCCATGTGTTTCTAATGAAAAACCATCCAACAATTTGCTTTACTTATTGTCCTACAAACCAAAGGTCTTCAATATACAAATATATAGACCTGAACGTATAAGTATTTGATTATATGCATCTTTATAGCAACACATATTTAGTAATGTCATCATAAGTGATTTTGTTGATCTCAATCAACACCCATTGCCAGTCTAGGAAAAGAAACTGACAGGAAGGTGATTCCTTCCGTAATCTCGTCGAAGCATATTAATTTGGGAGTTTAGAAGGTGATTCCTCCCCAAAGGCAGTCTGTTTGTCGGAAAGTAACCGATGAAATGGTGGAAATAGCCTGCTTAAACTAATTCATGTGTTTGTTTGGCTAAAAAGTAATTTGGAAACAATTTCCTCTATGATTATGTGGATCATACATGGGACCTTTAGCTCCCTTGCTTTCTTCCCCTTTTAGGGATGGAAGAGCCCTTGGAGCTCAAGGAATATGACAAAATATTTTTCTAATTGGCCTCCCATGTTACTATCTAAAGCTAGTTCAAACTTATAACTTTTATAACTAAGAAACAAATAAACTAATAAGAATATAATTTTATTAATCAATAAAATAATACTCCTCCACTTCCCGATATTCTCCCTTCTTCCCAAAAAATAGCAAACAAATATTTGACGTCCCAGTAGAATTCTCTTTCAAAACTTCCACTTGGAAATTACATCTAGGTCTCTACAATACCTCCGGTGATTCTCCATACAACCCTTAAAGAATCTACCGTTGTTGTTTAAGTAATTTGAACTATTATATAACAGAGACTTTCCTAGTGCACAACCAAATTACAGTCACTCACTTAGGATTATGACACACTCTCCCTCTTATCTGGCATCCTCGTCAGATGATATTTGTCCCAACAAGTATGTGTAGATATTATTATTATCCCATATGGGATTATAGAGGTGGCTCACACCACACATTTGTGATGATAAACTTGGTTATACTTCCTAGGACACCTTCCAAGTACTGTTTTTGCCCAAACACACTTAGATACACAATTTCCGCAAGGGTTCCTCCCAGAGGTTGCCAGGGCCCCAATTAAACCTCAAGTTAATTGAAACTATATTAGAGACCTTACCAGCTTGTAAATTATTTGAGGACTACATTGAACACCTAGCTCATAGGTTATCTGGGACTTTCTACTTCATGATTGTAATAATTATTTTGAAGGAACCTTCCTTTTACATAAAGCTTTATTATGCACTTTGAGATCATGAGATACCCCCTTCATTTGATGTTGGCAATCATGCTAGGTGAGAGCTTGTTCTAAATTAGGCACAGTTGGGTATTTTTCAGTAGTTGAGGGGGACCCACAAGTGGCCTCCATCATACCCTTGTATGACCTATAATGTTTCAAGTAGCAGCCAAATAACAGACATCTGCTGATACTTTTTATCTTTGAAGTTTGGCCATCACAATAAAAGGGCAACTCAGTGCGCGAGACTCCTACATTGCAAGGTCTGGGAAGTGTTTGATGAGCAGAGAGACTATTTCCATGGTTCAAATCCATGACCCCCAGGTCCCATTGGAAGAACCTTACCCACATATCATTTTTCATTTATTTTCTCTAATACATCAGCCGCTCGATTAGGCTCTATATATCAGCCTTAAATATGATATATATTGAATTTTGAGGTATCTAATATGATATAAACTCTATAGTACTGATGTCGTCGTGCCAATATTGCAAATATTGTCAAAATTTTGCAATATCCAGTACTTCCAAGATGATAAATCCGATATTACTAATTTCTGATACCAATATTGGTTCCATAATTTTTAAACCTTGGTTTTAGGAGTATGAAGGTCACTTGAACCATGTGGGCAAAGCCTTAATGGGATAGGCCCTAATATGTAGTTTTGTGCAACTCCTTAGATAAGTTCCTAAGGGATCACCCTCCAAGATATAATGCATGCATATATGTGTGCCTCATACATGCATGTATGTGTGGATGTGTGGTCCCTATAGCCTATTCTATAAGGTTTTGCATTGTCCTGGAATCAGTACAATTATGCGTGTGTCCCATATCCTTGTTCCTCTTCCTAGATGCTGATATATGCAGCTTGGAAAAGTTTGCAAATTCCAAATGCAAAAGAACACATGATACTGCTGTCATCAGGCAGGAAAAGATAGACAACTGTTGTTACAATGAAATTTCACCCAATATGCAATATATATTCTTCAGTCAATTTTTAATTTAATGTTCATGGAATTATGTACGTTTGCTAATATAGAAAGTAAATTAAGCCGACAAACAATTAGTTCTGCAATTAAATGAATATACATATGCTAGAAAGATGAACGAATGTTGTCCACGATCTTAAATAAGCTGATTTAACGGGCAAGTTTTTCTGGCTTCTTAATGGTTCTTGGTCCAGAACAATAATATCTTATGCCCTCTTGTCCTTCACATTCATATTAATTAATCACATGTCCTGCAGAATTAAATTAAGGGTACATGAGGGGAAAAAAAAAAAAAAAACCAGCCAGGTTTTAATTCTATTATTCAGTAGAAATTCAAAACATTGAACGTAATAGCAGCACTAAGAAAATATGATGATTTACCCCAGCATCCATTCAACTTGAGCAAAATTTTAAAGTTGTAGCTGGGGTTGAAGAAACATTTTTATATTTTTGACACTCCGTTGAGTGCATTCCTTGTGGAGATAAGCTAGGCTTGGCTTAGTCAGAACTTGGGTGGCTCTACAATGATCCTAAATATCCTCTTACTGAACAAAAATTTCATTGTCATTAGGGTTCAGGGATATACTATGAAACTCCTAAAATTAACATGCTATGAACACATATTTCTTTTGACTTACAGTATAATTTTGAGATTAAGAGAAAAATAAATATATTATGGAGAACTCACGACTTTTCCCGCCAAGAGCTGCACCACTAAATCGTGAATTGGCCAACTGGCGACTGCCAGCAATAATGTCCACTATAAGCACAGCTAACTGAGACATCAGAGCCACTGGATCGACACCAGAATCCATCAACTCTCTTGATCTTTTAACTGTTTCTGCAGTGTCTGATGACATGGCTATCTCCAGAAGTCCAAGCAATTTCTCATCTGAAACAACTCCAACCTGAAAGATTCAAATACACAGTAAAACAGTCACAATGGAATTAAGATGGAAAAAAGTTCCTATCTGAGGAAATATTAAAATCTAAATCACAGCTCACTAAATATATAATTTGATAAATTAAAAGTTACCTAGACTTCGTCCTTAAAGAAAAACTGTTATAATATAGGCTAGTTATTCCACAAAGGCAATAGCCATTGATAAGTCATAGTTTACAATAAATGTGCAGAATCTCAAGCAATTAGTTAAATTATGTAGCATGGACACTTCTATCATGAAGCCATATAGTGCCAGACTCACGTGCTGAACACAGGTATCCTATGTATTTATAGAATTTGTTGAGTGCGGGCGTCATGTCCATGTGGGGCTTGCAGTGTCTATTCAACATAGAGTTTTAACCATTTGTCATAAAAGGATTTAAAAATAGAGACACACATATAAAGGCTAATAAGGTTATTTCTTGTGATGTAGAGGACAACGACCATTGGATAATATTATGTACTTAAAAAAAAAAATTTTAAATATATACTCATAACACTTGGCGCTTCAGTAATTTCTTCAACATGTTAAGTGGAAAGAGGGACTCAAGCTAAAAATAAAAAATTAAAAAAATTAAAAATCAGTTTCATTCAAGATAATCTACAATCTGATCAACACTTCCTTTTCCTTCATGTATCAGGTCATTCTAAGTAATGCCCAAGTGAAAAGATAATGAAAGTTTCTTAACAAATAAAAGATTTATAAAGTTAAATCCTATCAAATAAGATATCAGGATGAATCAAGTAAACCACAGATATCATAGGATGGAAACTTACAAGCTCATTGACAAGGGAAATAGTGATTCTTTTGCCCAGCAAACTCAACTGATCTAACATTGTTTCAGCATCTCGGAGTGAACCATCCGAGTTTAAAGCAATCAAATCCAGGGCATCTAATTCGAAATCAAGATTTTCTTCATAAGCCATCTTTCTCAACCGGCTAACTATATCAATATCTTTGACCTTAGAAAAGAGGTACTTCTGACAGTGTGACATAACGGCTCGGGGTAGACTATCTGGATCAATGGTTATGAAAATGAAGACAAGACAAGAAGGTGGTTCTTGAAGGAAATTCATAAATGCTGACCACATTCTAGAAGATAACATGTGGCATTCATCGATAATGAAAACTTTATACCGTGAAACTGCTTTTGATGAAGACATGTTTTTGAGAAGATATCGTACATTATCTATACCCTTCTTATTGATGGCATCTACTTCTCTTACATTTGATCCACTTCCACTAAAAATAGAAGTGCATTCTCCACAAAATCCACACGGCTTGTTGTTATCAGTAGATAAACAATTTAATGCTGCAGCAAATATCCTGGCAGTCGATGTTTTTCCAGTCCCCCTAGGGCCTTGAAACAGATAAGCAGGGGATATTCTTTCCCTTGTGATAGCATTATTAAGTGAGTGGACAACTATATTTTGGCCAACTATTTCATCAAAAGACTTTGGACAGTATTTCTGGCTCAAGCTTTTGTGGTCTGCTGTGTCCATCTCAGCCTCTGTAGAATGGACAGATTGTAACCCTTCTTGGCTTTTACAGCATGACCACCGTCCTCCATCCAACCGACTCGATGCCTCCAACTCAAGCTCCCCATAGTTTGTCAATAGTTCATCGCTTGAAGTATCGAAAGAAGAATTGCCTCCATGACAACTATTGCTTAACAAAGGCAAGCCTTGCAAAGATTTTGATATGTATTTTTGCTTGTGGGAACTAGGTGATCTCTTCTTATTATATAATGACTGGCTCGCATAAAAGAAGCTACTCCCTTTTCTCCTTAGAGTATCAGACAGTGATGGAGAATAAGAACCTCCACTTCCCCTTTCTTTACTTCTCTTTCCCCAATAGCAAGGAATCCCACACCCTTGATTTGCTGGTAGGTCTAGCTGATCCAATTCATCGCCATCTATAGAAGCTGTTGCTCCATCCAAAGATTCCACCATACTGGAGTTCTGACCTCCATATCTGTAGTACGAGCTAGTTGATGCAGGAGTACATGAATGTGATGACCCCTGCTTTCTAGTACTTCTCAAAATTTTGGAGGAATACGACCAATTTCCACATCCAGATCCAGAAAATAATGGTGAAACAGAGGGAGAATGGTTAGCCGTTTTATCTGTTAATATGTGTGTCAACTGCAGCAAATCATCAGAGTTGCAATACTCAGTATCATCAGATTGTTCAACTGAGCTAAGAACCCCCAATGAGGTGGAGGGTGGATCCAGCAGCTTCATAACAGATGAATGCTTGATCATCTGTTTCTTTGAAATGGCCTTTCTCAACTTTTTAGCCGTTCTTCTCACTGGTGCCTCTGGAGCCTCGAGATATTTGTCACTTGTAGAATTTACCTTGTGAGGATTGTAGACGCTGTCTTCAAGCGATATATATCTATCATCATCGTCTAACTTTATCCCGCTGTCATTTGATTTACTAGAATGATTCTTCCAATTACAAAGGTATACACTTTTCCGTAGGCTTTCATTTGATGGTATCTGAAACATTTTTCCAGTACCATTTTCTCCTGAGTTTCCGTCAGCACCATTACCACAGTTCAATATATATGAAGCAGAAAATGATTTGGAACTCAAAGGGGACCTCCAAGATGAGCGAGTCTCAGGGTCACGTAAAAAACGCGCCTTTTGGAGAGCCGTAAGCTCCTTCTTCAAGTGAAGTTCACTTGGTACAACAGATGTATCCACCATTTCCTCTCCACTTAAAAGCCTGGCAGAAGGCTACAAGTCCAATATTTAGAGGAACAAGAGCAAAGAACGTAACCAATAGAAGGTTGCACCTTCATATCATAGATAACCTGCGGAAAAGGTAAACTCTCAAATGATGTAGGATTCAAATTAACTATATTACAAAATAATCGTTAAATGGTTAGTTAAACTATAATTCAAACCAAATTCATTAAATTGCATGACTAATCAGTTGAATGCCCCTAGTTTTTATTTTAAAAATTAAGTGATATCCCACAACAACAACTAAGCCTTTTATCCCAAGTATTTGGGGTAGGCTACATGAACCAAAAAAAAAGAATAACGCCGGATCGATCACTTTGATATTCCTTCTCCATTCATTTCTATCAAATAATATCTCCTTACTTAAACCTCTAGACTCCATATTTTTGCGTATCACCTCCATCCATGTCTTCTTCGGTCTTCCCTTCGTTCTTTTAACTTGTCCTATATTGAAAAATTAAGTGATATCCCAAAGGAAAGAAATTCTGGGAATCACCTTAAACCTCCGAATGATCATCTAATTCAAAGAAAAGGAAGCAATATTCCAAAGAAGTTGCCCAAGACAGGTAAGGACAGCTATTATCAAACCTTCAATTTTCTTCTTTTCTATTGCCATTTAACATCAAATCTATCACTAGTTGGCTCAACATGAAGTGCTAACTTGAGCAGCATGAAAACCATCTTTCATTTTCATGCACCAGCCAGCTATGAGAAGGTCTTCATATGCAAGTACTTTTTTTTTTCCAAGAAACTTTAGTAAATGTGATGCAAGTGAAGTGATATATGGGGCGATCCTCACTTAGTTACTATTATTTATAGATAGCCGAGCAAAAATGCTTACACGGTATCAAGATAAAGGATCATCTAGCAAAACCAAGATAAAAAAAAAAAAAAAAAAAAAAAAAAAAAAAAAAAAAAATCATATGTCAAGAATAATGACAATAATGAAGACGAGATGTACTGCATCGAACTAATCCCCTGAATAATTCCAAAAACTCATGCAACCACAGTTATAACGAAGAACATTCAATTTAGAAAAAGCCAGAAGAAACAACAATACACAAATGTGACTTGAAAATGCATTCACACCATGAATGTGTGATAACGTGTAATTTAATGAGATCATTGAAACAAATGGATTTATAAGTGAAGAGAAAAATGTGCTAGGTTCCACACAGCTAGCGCTTACCCGCCTCGTAAAAATTAAACATGCTAAATCCTTTAATATAAAGGTTTCAACATCTAAATCATAAATTTCGAAAATGGAGAAAAATGTAAGGGGCCGCTTTACCCAAAAAAGAGAAATTATAAAGAGATGAAGACTGCAAATAACATTAACATCAATATCTAAAAGAAACAGACAAACATTTAAAAACAAATGCCAAAATAGATATGTTGTTTCTACAACTGCACCACATTTGAACCATTAAATTGATGAGCATACCATTATCAATAAAAACGTAACTGGACAAAAACAATGGTGCAATACATCTAATGAACTTGGTAACGGAAACTTGAATTACTGCAAAAGTCACTGAGCTCACACGTCACTGAAAAATCGAAACTTGAATTACTCGCCAAAAAAAATAAAAACAATGAGCTCTGAAATTACTCAAACCAGGAACTAGGGCTACTAACTAAGCATCAAACCTTGCCTAGTTCACCACATTATGAACTAAAAAGAAGATTTTGAAACAAATGAAGCAGTAGTCATGAGCTCACCTCACATGCACCGAGCTCCTGCCCAATGCAGCAAGAATCAAAATTGCGAAGATCTTCAACCTAATTCCCCAAACCTCGATCTGGGTATTTAAATTAGCACAAAAAAAGACAAGTAATTTCAACCAAAGGAGGGATCTTGGCAGTGAAGCGTAGGGAGAAGAGACGAGATTTGGATCTCAATAAACTTCTAACAATTAATTTAGGGTTTTGAGTTGGCGCGGTGAAATCCAAAAGCCGCCCAAAGTAGCCGAGATTCCCGTGTGCTAAACTTTTTTTTCTCTCTCTCCCTTTTTAATTTATTGAGAAAATATTTTATATGAGCTTTTATGGGCAAATCCATGAGATCATCTATCGCCTCTCTCTGTCCCAAATAATTCTCTAGCGGTTTTACAAGGGATTTTTCAAAGGAGCACACCATTTTTCCTAGCGAGCCCACTTTAGCCCGATGGAAAAAGAACTGTTTAGTGGGCTCAGTCGGAAAACTGGTGTGCTCCTTTGGAAACTCCAGTGCACCGCGACGAACTTTTATGGTGTGGGCTCCACGTAGCTGTTGTTTTGTCTTGGGAATTAAAGCGGGCGCAATATCTCAGTTCAAAATGACATCGCTCTTTTCTAATTTACAAGAAGTTTTAAGTCTGACTAATAAGGGTTTTAAGTTCAATTTTAATAGAGATTCAATATGAATAATATTGTAAAAAATACATATTTATGAGTTTAACTAGATAATACAGATTTAACATAAATTAGATTTTTGGGAATATGATGTTGCCCATTATTAAATTGTTTAAGATGTAATTTTAGCCGTCTATCAAAATAAAAAAGTGACTAAAATTATTTTTTGTATAAAATAGATTTTAGTATGATCAAGAGGTAAGGATGAGCCCATCTTTGAGAGGACTCAAATCCATGTCGCCGGTGCCCTAACCAATAATTCTTTTGGAGCCGTCCCCTCATGTTTTTTTTTTGGGTTGCAGGGGATTCTATTTTGGAAGGTTGTTGATTTGTCGTGGCTCCATCAAGATCTACATCTATCCCTTCTTCCTCCTTTACTTATGATCTTCATTCTCCATCAAAATCCTCATTGCTCATTACACCGTTATCTACTCAAAATTCCCATATTCATCTCTCTTACAAAATTATTGCACACTCTAAAGTACTAGCCCCTCCGCCTCTCGCTGAGGAGGCTTTCGGCGATTAATTGTGTCATGCCCGTCAAAACAAAATTGTTATCTCATCCATTGTTGTTATCAAAAACTCTCGAACATGGGCTACCTCTCTTGTGGCCAAATTTTTTGGTCACTTCATTTAAATTAAAAAGGTCACGGCAGCATGCGTTGTCCTTTCATTACCAAATATAAATAGAAAATTATTCATCTCAATTTCAGCTTCTTCATATTTACATTTATCTCGCCTGATGATAGGGATTGGGCCATGAATGAAGATCCATGGATCATTGACATTAAGCGGGATGTTGTCATTTTGTCCATCCGTTGACTGACTTTCTTGTACGATCTTCTAGGTCCATATGCTTGATCTGCTTTCCACCATACAGAGCTGACTGGTGTTTGAACTCATCATTTCTTATATCAGTAATTTTGTAAAACTTAATAAATCTACCTCTCTTCCCGCCATGGTCCATTTTGCTCTAATAGCAGTTAAGGCTGACACCTATGACCCCTTGTCCCTAGCACTAACATTGAGCTCAAGGAGTGATTATCTATTATCTATGTCTTCTACAGGCCATCTGAGTATGAATATATTCGTCTTTTCTACCCCAATTATGGATGAGTTTGTGAAATTGAAGTGCTAGTGTGTTATTGTATCCCTCTAATAAAATCGTCAAATTTTAGAAAGGGATAATATCTCTATCTCGAATAGTTCCATATCAAATATGAAATAATAATTAGAGTAATTTATAATGATTTCTATGAATCTATAAAATAATCATACCTAACATTTTTTAGGAAAGAATCTATGGAGAATTATAAATTATTTAATGTGACATACTGAAGACATACTATATTCATATAAGAATATGTTGTTGGCATTCTGCTATCCAACTTTTGGATAGGGGATGTTACACTTTTACTAAAGAAAAAAAAAATCAAAAGTGCTACATTTAACTTGAGCTGAGACAAAGCTCCAAAACCAAATGGTTCTAATGTCCACTTTTAGCATTGCTATTAGCATCTGTGATGAGGAGACATAATAGACATTTTTCAGGCCTTCCATCTCGATCTCAAATGCCTTAACACATGTGATGTCCCACTATCCGGCAAATGAATAGCTGAGTCATTTAACAACCTGTGTTAACATGACTATTCTTAATTTTACAAGACAGTCAAACACAATGGAAAATAGACACAAATAACCAATAAATTTGGTTCAAAATATGATAACTTTATTTCAATAATAGTAGAGAAAGGAGTAACAAAGAGTAACATTAAAATTAATAATAACTATCTCGAATTAAAACAATTAAATGCCAATGATACTTAATGATATTTATTGCATCATGGTTGAAACTAAAAATAATCCATTTAGGAAGAAATAGTCCACCAACCAATCATTCATATGGCTTCGCCTACGCTTAAAAAGAGGCTAGATTATGATCAGTCTCTATTGGATCTATCTCTAAGTTTGAACATATACATTCAACTCGCCAGTAAAGCGACCGATAAAAATATATTTAATATAAATCCAAAATAATATTTTAAAAAATAAGCAAAAAATTGTAAACAATATATATAGTGTCGTATTCATACATTTATTTCACATCATTAAATCTCATTGGCTTTTATTATGGTATTTAGAACGACAAAAGTGTATGGTACTAGATATCCCAAAATGGATCCCCTATTATAATCTAAGAAAATAGTAAAAGTAGTATTTGGTTGGAGCCTATTCTAAGCCTTCCAAGTATATGTAATACAGTGGCAATAATTACATTTAGTTTATTAACCTGAAACAACCTTGGTTTCCCCCAGAATCCATATATTCATTCTCTGTCTTTCGTTTCTATCATCCAATTCAATCGATGCTAAGAGTGATGGTAATCAATTTTAGTGACATCAGTCAGTCAATAATGGTACAGTAAATTTTTAAGTCTCACTAGCATTTGCATCGTTTATTTTATGATAACAATTTTACTTTTAGAACAAATTTAATGAGGTGAAAGTATCACGATTAATTTAATCAGTCAACATATATTTGTAACAAATCTTATTCAATAAGCAAATTGCTCATGATTTCTATCCATTCATTACTCTCCAATAAATCAAACATAAAATAATAGGAAATTAGTATCATATAACGAAACATATAAAAACTGAAATTTAAACAAAATAATAATGTTTAGTATGATTTTACTGAGTCTAGAACTTACCTAGAGTTGAAATGGTGAAGATCTAGGGTGTGCGCATGGCGAAAAGTTTTGAAAAAACACCTAGACTGCTGCCTCTCTTTGTCTCTGTATTTTTTTTTTTTTTCCCTTACATTTGGGAAAGAAAAGAGAAAATAAGGTAAGATTGGTTTTCCTATTTGTTAGGAATAGGTGAGGATTGTAAGGTGAGATTAGTTTTCCTTTCTGTTAGGAATAAGGAGATCTAATTAGGATTCTTATTAATTAGGATAGATATGATTAGTTAGGAAAAGCAAATTTAAATATCTTTCTAGAGTGTATCTTTTGAATTATGTTAAATAGGATAGTCAGTTAATAGAATGTCAGACTTTGTTTCTATTATGATAGCTTTCATATTCGCTTATCTTTTTTCTTTTTTCTTTTTTTTTATAAAACCATAGAATCTTAATTTTGTAAAATTATAAAATTATTAGGATGGAGTGGATTTACAACATTACAGACACAATTCTTGTCCCTAAAAAGGAGGAAGCATCCGAGCCGAATGATTTTCAACTAGGGATAGTAATAGACGCATCTATAAATCAATTTTTGGCCTGTCATATACAAAATTTTAACTTAAAAATGAAAATTTTATTTTTCTAATTCAAAATTTTGTATTGAGAGAGTGAAAATTTGGCCAAAAATTTACTGGACTACCTAAGCGGCGGTGAAAAAACTCTCTTTACTGTCAGTAAATTTTCCGTTTCCTCATATATATATGTGTGTGCGCGCGCGCATATGTTTATATTGAGAAAAATGGAAATAAGTTGACAGCTCAAATAAGTTATCTAAGCTGCAGTTCATTTTTACTATTTTCAATAATCTTTTTTAAAGAATTTCTTTGGGATTATGATCTCGACCATCTAGGGTTCACTCTTTGGATTTTAGTTTTAATTTGATCATCCATCAAGTTATCACAAAATTAACAATTTTCAATGAAGAAAATATTTTGTATGCACTCGATAAAAGGATAAATGAACTCCAAAATTTATGAAATTTAATTTTAAAGAAGGTAAGGAGGTTGAGATAGTAATTGTAAAATAAAAATTAAAAAAATTATTGGATCATTATAGTTTTGTCGCTACCTCATGTAACTTTTCCTGAGCTGGCGGCTAATCTTTAGTAATCTCATTTATATTTATATTTATATTTATATTTGTATTTATATATAAACATACATGTGTATACATATAAATACATATATCTATACATATTATATATTATAAATAATAAATTTAATATCAATTAGATAGCTCAAGAGATATCCTTACTAAAACGATCGAAATTATAATTTTTAAATAATTTTTATTCAAAAGTTGGAACGGAATAACCTAATTGAACATAACCAAATTAGTTTGGTTCGGTTTCGGTTTCCATTTCTAATCACTCTATTTCGGTTTGCGAAAATTGCAACGAACTAAAACTGGCCAATACTCACTCCTACAGTGGTCACATTTGTTTTCGCCTTGGATTGCTATAGGGGAACCCTCTCTCGCCTTTTCTATTCATCCACACAGTTGATGTTTTTTATAAGATCCTTGACAAAGTTACCTATGATGGGGGACTTTCCATCATTGCATCATATTCTGATATACCAATGACACTTATCACTTGTACCAACAAATTCACTCTCTTGTACCAACAAATTCACTCTCTCCCTTTAACCTTGACATAATTTTGTATATGTACAAATATATAGCTATCCAATCTCACTATTAACTATTCTAAATCTTCCCCACATAAACTATTGGATTGATGTAGTGATGGTGTTCATCATTTTGCAGTACTATCTGTCATTCCGCCCCATTTTATGTTCTTCTTTCTGCTTCTACAATTGGTAATTGACAAGATAGATAAATTCTAGAAAATCTCCCTCTAGAAAGGATGTAGAAAAACTAATGATGGAGTGTGTCTCATCAATTGACTCTAAGTGTGCAAATTGAAATGTTAAAAAAGTCTAGGAATAAGAGATCTCTATTGGTTTACGTTCTCCAAATGGTGGTGGTGCCTAATGCAAAAAACTATTCCTTCACTCTAGAAACATCTAGTGCAATACAACTATTACCAAGATCATTGAATATTAGATTTATCTCCTTCACCCCCAATCTTTTGCTCCCCCTTATAGAAAGGTGTCCTCAACTATTCAGTTTGTTTCATACTTGGAATCCATCACATCTTCAATGGTATTGGTGGTCCAATCTACTTTTGGACAGACCTGTGGATCGATAATTGATTATTGTCCACTACCTTTCCCTCTCTATTCCAGATTACTGTCAACTAGACAGCCTCAGTAGCTTTCTGATTCTCTAATGTTAACTAGACCCAGACTTTAGATGTTTATTATCCCCTTCGATAATGCAAGCTCTTGGCACAATACTCCAGTTTCTTTCTCATATACTGCACATCTTTTTGGAGATACGTCTATTCTGATCCCTTAATTTAGTAGTGTATTCTTGGTGTCTCCGCTTTACCATTACATCGCCCCAAGTTTTCTATTCATCATAGCTACATTCAACATTTGGCCTGCATGTGTTCCTTTAAGGTCAAAATTACCACATAAATAGCTCTCTAAGATTATCTCCTCATTGCTAATATGTTGGACCCACGAAACATTGCTCAAACCTTCAACAGTGTCTTCTATTTGGAAACTCAAGATATATATATATATATCACATACTACTTTATTGTTCTCATTCCAAATAAGTATAGTAATATTTCCTCTCATTTTAAAATCTGCAGCACCATTGTTGAAAATAACACATTATGAAACCCTTTATATTGCGTAATGTAACTTAACAGAACTTCAGCGCTACGCAACAGCTGAAAATAACTCAGTGCACCGTAACAGTACGTTTTTTTATTTTATCTTACGTTATATTACATAACGTTATGTTAAGTTACGTTATTTACAATTATTTTTTAGTAATTTCTATATTGTTGTTGTTTTTTATTTTGTTTATTAGCGAATTAATGTAATTTTCTTGATTAGTTGTTGGTTTGTTTGATTGCTTGTAGAATGACTAATTTGTTAATTTGCGACTGTTTCCTTATTCGCTTGTAGTATTTTTTTTCCGGTTGATGAAATATCTTACTTGTTGATTTTATTGAATTTTTAACTGAATTGAAATCAACAATTACAAATAAAATAAATTGAACATTATAAAATATAAATTACAATAATAACAATAACTGGAATTAAAATAAAAAATTGAAATCTTATTTTCTTGTTTAAATGATGATTGAAATTACAGTTAGAGACTTAATATAATTTATAAAGATAAATATAAAAATTAATATAAAACTTAATATAAACTAGAATAAATTATGTATTACAAAATAGTTTTATATTCTTTTTTTAGGTATTTTAAATTTATAAAAAATATTTTATATAGTTTTAAATTTATTTTTAATTAAATAAATAGAAAATTGCATAACCTACGTTATGCGTTATGTTATATGCGACATAACCTAATAGAGACAAAACGTTACGTTATCGTTATCGTTATCGTTATCGTTATCGTTATTTTAAACATTGTGCAGCACTTTCCCTTTTTGATTCATGCCCTATCAATCAATGGCATCGCCATTGTGTCTGTTCTAAAATTTGTAGAGATTGGAATACCACCACATTGGCGATACTTTGTTGTACTTGGAAGAGACCTTGGTTTCCATGTAACTTTTTATTCCAAAACATGGCTCGAGCTTAGAATTTAGGCTCGTCTTACTTTCCCTTTTCTCTTCCTGTTTCTTTTCCCTATATTTATTCACCCTTTATATATTTCAATCACCATTGAAATGAAAAAGATGATAGTTTGTTATCTTTCACTAAAAAAAAAAAAAAATTGAGAATCGGATGAATTTACGATGATGTATATCAAAACATCATTATGCAAAAGATACCATTTTATTTGCAAGGAACAACCATATGGAGACATTGGTCATCAAATGAACTTAATGTCCATTTGAAGCTTCCTAACACAATATATAATATTAGGTTAATATAGGGATAAAATTTTCATAGTCGTAATATGTGGTACTGGGGAGTTTAGGTTTGACAATTCATTATATGATATTTTCTATGAGAAATTACCTATGCAGTTGGAGGTTGGATACACCATTTGAAACCTCTAATATTCCTTCAGTGACGCACATAATATATATTTTTTCTAATATACTTTTCTCTATCTTTAACTTCGTCAGTGCTGTGCTTAAAGATTTATCCTTTCACTGTCTGTCCCAAGCCAGATAAAGGAGGAGGGTTGTGGTAGGCTGGTGACAGCCAGCGTAAAATATTGTCACATATTATGACATGAGTCAGAATATGGATTTTGTTGTTGTTGTTATACTTTTCTCTATCTTTCTTATATCCATAATATCTAAGACGCAATGTGAGACATTTTATTTTAATATTGTTAGGGAAACAAAGTGAAGGCCCTAGCAATGGGAGATAATCTTACTAACGTCTTTTAATAATATCATGTGATATAATCTTATTCAACACAAAAAAAAAAAAAAAAAAAAAAAAAAACATTTACAAATATCTCTCCTTAAAAAATAAAAGTTTTCCAACCATAATTATATTTCTTGGTATCCTTTATGTTGTGTTTGGATTGAGGGAAAATGAAGGAAAGGGAAAGAGAAAAGGAAAGGGAAAGGATATGGAAATTAGTTTTCTTTTTTATGTTTGGTTAGAAAGAAAATGAAGAAGAAAATTTTAAGAAAATTTTAGAAGAAAGTAGTTTTTTATGTTTTGTTGATCAATAGAAAATTAAAAGGAAATATAATTCTAATTAAACTATAAAAGATTTTAATATTAATTTACATATTATTGATATAATTTTTAATTTTTAAATAATTAAGCATATAATAACCAAATGGTCCAAACTTCACAAAAATTAAAAATATCTTGGGACTAAAATTATAAGAAAATTTCTGCAAAAAATTTCTCTCCATTTTTCCTTCTCTCTCAACTTTCCTTTTCTTTCATTTTCTCCTGGGTTTGAGGAAGAAAAGGAAAAAGAAAAAAAATCTAATACATTTTCTCTCACTTTATTTCCCTTTTATTTTCTCTCTAATTTTCTCTCTAATCAAATAATGGAAAACAACTTTCTCTTTTTTTTTCTTTTCCTTCATTTCCCCTCAATCGAAACACAGCCTTACAGAGAATGTGTTATAACTATTTTGAAAGAAAAAGATTCATTATAACTTGTATCTTCTGTCTTAATGTATTTAATTTTTGAGACTCCAACATTTGTAAGAGTTTTGTTCTAATAATAGAAATTCTCACTAGGCGCATATATGGAATTAGGATGGACTTCCTATAAATAGTGTTGGTCCTTGGAGAGCATAAGCATCCCGATCAAAGAGTTTTTAAGAGAAAAATTGCTTCCTATTTTCTTTCCTCTTAATTCATAAAAAGAAACATTTTTCTCCGTGAAACCGAGTAGTAGATAAGTTCCATTCTTTCCTTTTATGGGAAACAAAATGCATATATTATAGTCTAGCTTTTCTTATATTTATACATAATGATCTAGCTAATGAAAGATTTTCCAATCTTTTTTAATTCTAAAATAAAAAAATTGGATGAATTTCCAAAATCAAAATTTGTAGCACATACATATCAATCTCTCTAGACCTTGTCATAATCTCAATGGCCACAAAAAGCACAAAAGCATGGGGACTGGTGGGGTAAGGCTGCCTACATAAGAAGAAACAATGACATGACACTCAAACTTGGGAAATTCTTAACGCGCACCTCATATGACTAGGTTAGCACCGTTTTCCCCTATGTTGATGTAAATCACTTTACTATAGGATGTGGTGCTCACTAAGTAAAATTTGGTGCGCACTTAGAATTTCCCCTCAAACTTGCAGCCACTATTCTCCTCTACAATTCAAATGGATATCTTCCCAAACTTTTGGGACCTATTTGCAACTTACATCACATGGAAGCTACAAATACACAGATCCCTAGAAATCACTCATATAAATCCAATTTCAGAGATACTAATTAAAAGTTAATCTGTCGTGAAGTGAGATAACTTTAGTTAATTGTTAGTGGCTGTGATCATTTTAACTCAATTTGGATCAAGTTGAGTAGTTTATGTTATGTTACTTTCTACCAAGTTTGAGGGGAGATTCCAAAGGAGCACACCATTTTTCCTAGTGAGCCCACTTAATAACTGAGCCTTAATAACTGAGCCCGAACAAAAAAAAAAACTAAGAAATAGGTTCACTAGGAAAAATGGTGTGCCCCGTTAGAAACTCCCCGTTTGAGATGGGAGAACCACTATCAGGTGGTGGATTTACGATATAGAAATGGGCTTTTTTCATATTAATCCCTTACATCATCTATATTTCGATATCAATCCCTTAAATCTTTAACTTTTGATATTAGTCCCCCAAAACTATTATATTATTCTACTTTAGTTCTTTCATTGGCTATTCCGTCCAATTAAATCTAGGAATCTAGATTAGACGAAATCAGGGATGCCACATGGAAGAAAGAGAGAAAACAAATTCTAAGCTAATGGAAGAGAGAGGGAAGAAAATGGGGTAAGTAGTTGCTTTATTCTGGTAGTTGTAAAGAGGGGGTGAGGGTATAACAGAAAAAATAGGCTAAAAAGTTATTGTTCCTAACAGTGCTGAGCCAAGAGGATTAAAATAGAATAACTTAATAGTGTTAAAGGACTAATATCGAAAATCAAAGATTTAAGAGATTGATACCAAAATATCAATAATTTAAGAGATTGATATGAGAAAAGCCCTATAGAAATTGTAAATGTGTAATATATACATCAATTATATTACTACTATACTACTACTATCACTGATATTGTAGAAACTTTATCACGTTGAATACTGTAAATCTAATAAGATATTTTTGATATATAAAGACGTTAGCCCTCACCGCTACGATCCCAAACGTTGGCTGGAGAGCAGGAGGATATCACCGAGCAGGCCACGAGAGATTGACTTGTGCCCCGGGAGATGAAATTAAATTCTAGCGTGATCCTCTTTAGAGTTACTTGATTGGGAGGCCTTGTCGTGTTTATATTTTGCTTTTTTTGTATTTTGTCTTTCTTTTATGGTCTTAACTCTTCCTAGTGAGCAACTCTAATATGCAATCTTTATTTGTTATTGTTTTGTAAACTGTTTTTAATGAAACATGGAGGACTGTACCCATCGTTTATTCTTTTTTAAGAAAATGATATATAAAGACAGCAGATAAATTTTTAAAACCTAGCTTCATTTCTACAAATATAATTGCAATGCATAGAAGATGAGAGTATCAAGTAGGTTATGATTGCTCTTATGCTTTTTTAGCTGCAGGCTTGTGGGCTTGTTCCCATCCAAACTCAAAGTTTGTTTTTTTAAGTGGATTTAGATCTAGATCTGTGTGTCACTAAAAATATATGGCATATTGTCACCTAATTCTTTCAGATTAGCAGCAAACTAGGCTTTGACACTAATCATGCATGCATGTTTGTTCTAACTACAGGCATGCATGATTAGTATAACATTAACCATCCTGTTCTTATCCAAATTCTAATGTTTTTGTCTTAACAGGGAAATGCTATTTGAGCACACCACTTTGCTTAGTGAGCCTGCCTCCTAAATTTGTAAAAATTTACAAGTTTGACATTACTTTTGTGATGCAGAAATTAATTCTTGAACGATATTAAATTTCTAAATTTGTAAAAATTTACAAGTTTGATATTACTTTTGTGATCAAGGAATTAATTTCTGAACGATATTAAATCTCTAAATTTATAAAAATTTACAAGTTTGACATTACTTTTATAATCAAGGAATTAATTCGTGAACGGTATTAAATCTGTTCGGCGACTAATTTTCGAAGAGTGAAAAACATTGTGAGATTAATCAAGATTGAGAAAGGTGCGCTCACAGAGAAATTGGTGTGCGCAAATAGAATTTCCCATCTTATCATACCATTTTTCATATCCCAAAACAGTGTTGGCTCTGCATCTCCATCTCCTCAACTAATGTTCATCCTCATCATTTAGGCAGGACTTTTGTGAGAAAAGCCAAAGTTTATGGGGAATAACTTTCAAGATTGGTGAAAAGTTAGTTTTGGAACATTATACTTGCTAAGATCTTGTCATGGGAACAATTTGATTGACCTTTATGGCCTCACATGCAACTTATGAAATGAATAATGAGAGCTTGGCCTTATTAGGAGCTTTTTGCAAATATTTTTATGGCATCTCATAAGCAAATAAGTCTCTTTGTACGAGCGGATCCAAAAACTAGTCATTCTATTCAAAATTTTAAATTAGAAATAAATAAATAAAACTATTTTAATTTAAAATTTTAAATAGAGCGATAAGGACAGGCATTTCGACCTAACCATTGTCATATGTGCTTAGGGGAGTTTCTAAAGGAGCACACCGTTTTTACTAGTGAGCCCATATTTTTTAGTAAGCTCACCGTCTCTTTTGAAATTAGAGGGTTTTCCAAGTGAGCACACCATATTTTTTCTCCATTATCCTTTTTTTTTTCTTCCCCCGGTGAACACAACACTCCATCTCCCCATTGCCCTAGGCCACCGCCCCGCCACCCCAGTGCCCTAGGCCCCCTACCCCATTGCCTCGCACCCGACGTTGCTTTCTCCTTGCCTGACATCACATTAATGTTTAATAATTATGCTAAAACAAAATAAAAACCTTCAATATAATTTAAATGACAACAACACGGGTGAAATATACTGTCCGGAGTTTAACTCGGATATTTAGATTCATGTTCGGAGAATAACCTCGAATGGAATTTTTGCTAGTTGGGATTAAACCCTGACCAGCCATCGTTCCGTCCGAACACAGAACCCACTTTTCCTTCCTTCTTCAATTACATTTCTATATACTTTTTACCGTAAATCTTAACTTAAAATTTTTTAATTTGTGAGGAAATTTAAGTAGAGGAAAATCAAAGATGAAGTGACTGTGGATTTAAGGATTAAAAAAAAATTGGGGAAAATTAACTCCTTCACTGGGTGTGAGAGAGAGAGGGGGAAAAGAGAGGTTGAAAATAAAGATATTACTATAAAAAAACGAAAGCAAACTTGTTATATTAATCAAGTTCTAAAATAGGCTCACCGGTAAAATTGGTGTGCAACTTTAGAAATTGCCATGTTTAAGGATCTGTGAAATTTTACATTTTAGTCCCAGTAGAAGCATATGAGGTCTTGCTACCTATGGGGATGTAATGCATGTGAGGTCTTGCTACCTATGGGGATGTAATGCATGTGAGGTCTTGCTACCTATAGGGATGTAATGCATGTGAGGTCTTGCTACCTATAGGGGTGTTCAAATTTTTATATAGAAAATATTAAAATTTGGCACGTAAACATGTTCGATACCATCCCTAGCTACCTACAACTTGATGTGTTAAGGCTTGAAGTGTCCTAGAACTAAGCTGAGGATACTTGTGTTCATCTTAAAACATGTGAGCATACGGCAATCCAAGGGAACTTCTAGAGGGGCACAGCTTTGTTCCTAGTGAGCACACTCTTTCTTTTGAAAAAAGTGAATTTTGCCTAGTGAGCATACTAATATTTCTAGAATACCCTTTGTCTCTTTGATCCGGGCTAACAGTCCCGGATCAGAACAAGTGATCCGGGACTGTTAGCCCGGATCACACTGGTTGATTCGGGTTGTCTAGCCCGGATCAAGGAGCATTCTCTCTCCCATTAAACCGTTCCTTCTCTCTCATTTTCTTCCCTTCCTCCTTCCTCTTTCTCTTTTCTTCCTTCCAAAAAATCTTCTCTAATCCAAACATCAAACTCCTCTTTTCTCTTCCTCTTCTCTAAACTCAACACTACTCACCCTCTCTTCTCTCTTTTTTTCTCACCGCCAGTTCAGACGCTGCCGCCGTTGATCCTCTTCCGTCACTTCTTGTGGGTTTTAGGGTTTTTTTTTTTTTTTTTTTTTTATTAACTGAACTCTCGTTTGAGAAAAGAAAAAAGGAGGAGGAAGACATGGGTATTTTGGTCTAAAAAATTTGATGGCAAAATTGTAATATAATAGAAGTTTTTAAGTAGGCTCACTAGGAAAAATGGTGTGCCCATCTAGAAACTCCCCAATCCAAGACTCGATCTTGGTGCGTTTGCACATCATTGACCTTGACCAGAACAAAACATGTGGGGGGCAAGTGATGGGCCACATCATTAGGCTATGTTTTTGTTTAGTAAAGGTGAAGGGCCACCATTGAGGCCCATTAATTATATATTTAGTCCAAGTGGATTAAGAGTGGGGTTGCAAATACCTTTGGATTCAATTAAAAAAAAAAAGTAGTGTTTCTCCCCAATTTTTGCTCCATTTTGATGTGTTGTAACACAAATAAATTGTTCTTCTAGGGAATTATGAGTTTATTATTCTTTATTTATTGATGGGAAAAGAGAAACCCTAATTTGTGAGTCAGACCCGGTGTTCTTTTGTTTCGACTCACCTTGGTTTCTTATAATTTGCAAGGAAATTGTTTCTCATGCTCATTTCGAGAAAGAAAATCTAAAGTCTTTCTAGATTATTTGTTTCCCTAAGGCTATGTTTGGTTTGCTAGAAAATGAAATAAAGAAAAAGAAATGGAAAAAGAAAGAGAAAAGAAAAGACTTGGAAAACGAAATAAGATCGTTATTTGGTAAAAAAAAAAAAAAAAAAGAAACTAAAAACATATAAAAGAAAAAGTAATAATAAATTAAAAAATAAAAAAGATATATTCCAAACTCTCTCCACTCTCTTAGTATAATCCTATGTGGTGAATATTTTTTATAAATCTATTATCTGAGAGAGAGAATGAAGAATAAGTTTGTATTCTGATGTGTATATAAACCGTTACAATGGTCATACTTTTATATATATGAAGGAAGCGAATATAAAAGGTAAAGACAAGAAAATATATAATTTGATCCTAATTGCATATAATCCTAAATTAGTATAATTAGAGATATTTGATAAATATACTAATTTAGAAAGATATTTTGAGATATACTAATAAATTAGAGAATTTGTCAAATATATTAATTTAGGAAGATATCCTAAATTAATGAGATATTCTAATATACCCCCACAAACTCAAGAATTTTATCTCGTTTTCTCTAGGAAAGACTAAAATAAAAGGAGATAAATTTCAAATAATATTTTTTCTTACTTTTTTACATTTCCTTTTTTTTAAAAATTTCTCTCAAATCAAATAGTAAAAAATATTTTCTTTCTTATTTTCTTTTCTTTTCCTTCATTTTCTGTCAAACCAAACAGAACGTAAGGACTTGTAGCCTAAACTTAAGAAAGAAATCTCTGTGGATATCGGATATCGATAAAAAATAAATTTATTTTCCTTATAAGTAATAATCTATTATACAGAGGCTTGGTGTGAATGGGCAGGTGGGTGAGTGTGAGTATGCTAGAATGACTTCAGTACATGCTTAAAGAACCCTTGCACGTAGGGATGATAATGAATATGTCCATGGGTCAATTTTTTGTTTGTCAAAACGAATGCTCGTTTTTCTAATTCAAAATTTTGTATAAAAAATATCAAAATTTGATCGACAAACGTGTCTATTAGTATCTCTACTTGCACTTAGCACTCAACATGCTATGCCCTTAAAGTGGGCTCTTGTAGGCCTGTGCCCTAATCATTTTAGGCCCCATAACCCTAGTGGGGAGCTCCCCAACAGCTGGCTTTGTTCCCTTTAGGGCTCAATGCAATATGCCAACTTGCCAAGGAACATTCCCTTTGGCTGAAGGGCAAAAGATAATAGTTGAAAGACTTTGCTCAAGAAAAAGAGGAGAAAATGCTTCTCTTTTGACATGGTTTGCAGCTATTCATTTAATTTAATTAGATTAGTGTGCTTTTGAAAAGTTATACAATTAGCACCAAACATCAAGCACCCAATTATCCCTTGCCATTAACAAAAAAAATAAATAATTTAATGTATTGTTATTCATATTAAACATGTGTTAGTACTTGTAATTAAGCCCCCCACCTACAAAAGGATGAAGCTAGTTTCCTATTTGGGTGTTTATTATTGTTGCTTAATGCCACTCTAGGTAATTAAAGAATCTGATTCAAAGATAGCCTAAATAATCATGCATATAATCTGTTTCCAGTTTCAACGCCAAATTTGTTTAAGTTAAATAAAATTCTCTTACCACCAGCACTTGTACTAAAAAGGATTAAATAATATTAATTCTCTTTTCAAGAATGCATAATACAACATTATGATAACTAGATTTACAATGAAAAAAAATAATAATAAAGAGAAATAAAACTATTGCAATCATGTTTATAGATAGAACAATTGCAAATATTATATATCCCATGGCATTCGAAATTTCTGATTGGCCACGTATTTTCTTTTTCTCTCGATGAGTAGAAGTTAGACCCATGAGAGAGAAAGTGAAAAATGAGGTTATTCGTGCTAAAATAAACATAGTCCTATCCGGAGAAGATGCTAGAAAATCATTTATAATGGTTTGGTTATAAAAATACTTATGAACAAGTTAAAAGAGAGAAAAGAAAAGTATGGATGTTAGAAGCTTAAATAAAAGTACATTGCTCGATAAGAATGAGTTGAAAAGGATCATTCATATGATCGATCCAGCATGATTCTCTTTTGGTTCACGTAGCATATCCCAAGTATTTAAGATAAAAGACTTGGATGTGATTGTTATTGTTAGATTAAATTAGAAGGATGCTGATATGTATATAACTTTGTGTCACCTTCAGTTTCTATAAATTATATTTTCGTATCACATTCACACCTCGTATCATTTTCGAAATAGAAACAATAATAATTAGAATATGCAACTCTCTCTCTCTCTCTCAAGCTCTTGTATTTTTGTGTGTGGTGCACTTTGAATGATAGCAACAATCAGTAGCAAGCATCACTGATCATAAGCTACAATGTTTAGAGATATCTTTGAGCCAATAAATGAACAATAAATCTCTCCAAAATTTCTGCAACAAATTCATTTCTGCCATCAAAAATGGAACATTGCCATCAAAAGTGCAAAAACCAAAAGAAAGCATCAAACCATATTCTTAGGTACCTCACTACCAAATGTCAAACATGATGTTCCCTAAGCAAACACATTATTTCTCAACTTCTTAATTAATTCTCTCAACTATTAACCCTTAAATTTAGTCAAAGGAGAGATAGTGGCAAAGAATAACAACAACATGCAAGATGAGACCAGATTGGAGGAGAGAGTTAAACAAAACAACATCCAACTTTGTTCTCCCTTAATTCCCCACAAGCTATTTGATGATTTGATGTGGAATCTAACAAGAAAGAGAAACAAACAAAAAAAGTTTGGAAAAAAAAAAGGAGAAAGAAAGCATGATAGCTATGAGTCAAACCTATTCAGAGGTCGCCAATGAGGGTTGGCTTTGATGCATGAGAACCCTATCCCTAAAGGATGTGATTCCCCCCCCACCCACCATGCCCACAAAGGGTTGACCTCACAAGAATCAATACACATTTCTAACCAAAATATCTCAAAGTGTAAGCTTTTCCTACAAGACACAACCAAAGGGAGAAATTCTAAATTGGCACACAATTTGTGATCACTATTATAAGTTTCACATTCTTTAGTACGTAGTTACCCTTTACCCTATTGCCTTCTTCACATTCTTTAGTACGTAGTTACCCTTTACCCTATTGCCTTCTTCTCCAAAACACCCCCCCACCCCAAGTACACACCCAAATGTATAAATTCCCAAATTTTTGTGGTTCCAAATCCTAAACACCAAACTTTATTCTCTTTAATCATGAATCTATTCATTAAACCCACTCATTAAAATATTTTTCTAAGTAATTTAATTTAAATAATTCATCAATAAAATGTGATAAACACATAAAAAATATCATAAGAAAAAAATCATCTTCTAACATAGTCTAAATTAGTGCACAATTTCTTTTAATTACTTAAAATCTTAAGTAAATTCTATGAATCAAATGAAAATGAAAGAGAAATTAAGATTAGAAATATTACATAGAAACTCCCCTAAGGGTTTGAGGGGGAAGGATAGAAAAGTAAAGAAGGGTTTGAGAGAGAGACAATACCAGAAAAATGAGATGCTCACGAAAAAAAAAACTCACTTTTTTTTTAAAGAAAGGTGGTGCTCACTAAATCAAGTGGCGTGCTCCTTTAGAATTTCCCAACCAAAGATTACATCACAACAGCAATGGAAATTTGCATGGCAAACTTCATTAGGGGGGGGGGGGGGGGGCGGGTTGACAAAAGTCAAGTGAGAGAGAGAGAGAGAGAGTCTCAATATATATTGAAAAGTCTAAATACATCCATAAAGAAAACAGTTTTATTAGATAGCTATAGCTAGCTTACCCCCAGCATAGAGAAGAACCCTAGTGAGTGCATGTACATGTATAAATCTCATGCACTGCACCCTCACCCTGATACCACCTAGTGATGAAGGTGAAGGGCAAGGTCATGGCAGCTCTGGGATCCATCAAGGACCAGGCCGCCATCGGTAGAGCGTCCGTCTGCAGCCGCAGCATCCTCTCCAGCATAGAGATCGCAGTTCTCCGGTCGACTGACTCCTCGGACGCCCCTCCTGACGACAAGTACATGAACGAGATCTTGTTTGTCATCTCCAACGCCCCAGGCTCGATCACTTTCCTCGCCAGGAGGATCTCCGGCAGGCTCGAGACGACCAGAGACCCCGTAGTGGCTCTCAAGACCCTTTTCGTCCTCCACCGCCTCCTGCGCGGGGGCGACCGATACTTTGAGCAGGACCTACATAACCTTTGGTTGTCGGGTGACCTCCGAATCGAGCCCAGGTGGATATCGAGCGACCATCCTGATCCATTCTTTGATTTCATCCTCAACTACTCGCGGTTTCTTGAGGAGAGGATGGAGTGGCTGATCAACCAGGCAGGCAAGCTCGAGCCGATCAAGCCAGTGTCGAGTTCAGGAGTGCTCTCTTACGATGAGAAGACTACCGAATCGATCCTGTATCGACTGTCCAAGTGCCAAGCGCTCACCGATCGAATCGTGGAGTGCCTGCCTGTGATCAACTCAAGGTCGAGCCATGCTATGCAGTCAGTCATGACGGTGATCCTGAGGGAGAGTTTTCGGGTGTACGAGAGTTTCAGCGAAGGCGTTGAGGTTGTGTTCAGTTCGTACATCGATCTTAAGAAGCACACGAAGGTGTTGGCTCTCGATATCCTAAGAAAGGCCTGCATCCAGACGAGCAACCTCAAGGAATTCTACGACAAGTGCAGGAAGTGCGTAGTGAGCAAGAACTTGGACTATCCTTCGGTCAGGATCATCACATCTGATGAGATTTCGTCACTGGAGCAGTTTGAGCCGAAGGAGTCGTTGACATCAGAGCAAGAACGTAAAGCCCAGATATGCGAGACTTCGAAAAATCCTTTCTCGCTAGGATTGGAGACGAAGATAAGCACGGTGTGGGTGGAGTTTGACGATGACGAGGGTTCAGAGAGCTCGAGCTTCTCCTTCGACAGCCTGACCGTAGCCAAAGGTGAGAGTTCGAAGGAGTCATGGAAATCTATGGATCTCTTATGATAGAAGATGCTAATGAGTTTTTTTTTTTTTTTTTGTGGCATGGTTTTGTGTTTAGTGTATGTGACTATGGTGTGTAGGTGTTTTTGTATTGTTATAATTATGATTATTCTTTTAATTGTGACATAGGGCTTGTGCTTGATGAAATTGAGTGATATTTCATGGAAAAAACTGAACTACAAGAAGTAATCTATTATTGCATATCGAGTCCTAGATGGTTTTTTCCACTTTTAATTTGAATCATCATGTATTTACCCTACTTTTTTTTTTCAATTCTAACTCGCACTCTCTCACTTCTTTTCCATCTCATTTCATCATGTTAGATGTTACTATCCGATCCAACTAAAACTTGATCGGATATTAATATCCGACTAGTGGGTTATAAAAAGACAACTTAATCATAAAAATTAATAACAAACTTGTAATTTTTTGAAAGTTTGAAAGGTAAGCATCTTGAGGAGCAAACTGGTGTGCATGAATAGAATTTCCCACTAAAATGGATACAAGTAATTCTTGTTATGTACCCAAACCAAACGAAAGTAAACCTATGGTTTAGAAAAGAAAGAAAAAAAATAATAATAACCACAGTTACAGATTTACTACCCACATTTACAATTCTTACAGAGAATGCAAGTAGGTCTGCAGAGATTTTTGATTTCTTCACGGGAAAACAAATGCTGCAGTGCTTCAAGGCAAATTGTAGGGTCATTCATGCAGCCAATGAATATAAACAGGCTAAAAGAGAACCTTTCAATGATGTGTGCAGGCCTTCAAAGAGATGATCAGAAACTTGCTGATTCTTTGACAACACAGTATTCAGGATCTACTGTTGTTTATGAAGAGGCGAAGCTCATTAACAGGTACAAGAGACACGATTGAGATGGCTCAGACATGTGCAACGGAAACCTAAATGAGTGCTAGGCACTTAAGCTCACATGATACTTGATGGAGGGAGTCTACATGTGACATGAGATAAGCCTAAATTGGATAAGTTTGTAAACATACCAAGCACAAACCTAAATTTGAATGTTGAACTGTAAGAATAACCAACAACAGCATATGAATGTGCATCGAGAAATTAAAAACACACCCCCTTTGTATCAAGTAAACCCCAAAAATATGAACTTTTCTAAACATACCTTCTAATATTCCTAATTAGCCTTCTCTATTTTCGTTTTTTTCCCCTCCTTTCTAAATGCCCCCTCCCTCAACGGTTTCTCCTTAAAAAAATTAATCTACTTTTCAAACAAAAAAAATTAAAATATTGAGATTTGTTTTTAAAAAAAGAAATTTTGAATAAATTATTTTTATTTATTGTTCATATTTTAATTTTTTATGCAAAAGTTCAATTATTTTAAAAAAAAAAAAAATCTACTTTTCTTATACTCTCAATCACAACATCTTTTCTTCGAATTTTTTGAACTTCACTTCTTTGTATAAATTTTAAAACAGATCAAGATAGACTTATTATTTAAATTTCAAGAGAACTATAGGAAAAGTCCCCCACATTCAATGACAAATTTGTAATAAAAGTGAATTTTCCAGAATAGATTATACTTAGAAATTAGACAATCCCATGTGCATTTATCAATTCAAATGTATTAACCTCTGAAAATCACAGATAAGAGTCAAAGATATACAAGTGTACAATCAACCAATAACACATCACACATGAATATGCACCTATCAACACAAATGACAAGAACAATAAATGAAATGAATTCAAGCTTGTCGAAAAGTTGAACATATGCTAAAAACTATACTCAACATAGCAGATGGAATCCAACTATGTAAAAACCCCACATTAGGCATGCAAGCAGCAGCATGAGAATGATTTGTTAGTACATTAATAAAAGTTCACTACAAACAGTAACAGTCAACAGGATGCAATCTATTAGAAATGCTGAGAAATATTCAGAGTTCAAGCAAGATCACCCCCATGAAGTTGCACTGTTAACACTAAAAAGGAAACAATAAACAAGAACATGCACAATGACGGAGCAATGTCTAGAACCTGAGTCCCGGAGTAAGGATGAAGAAGATTCATTTGACTGCTTGCATCCGCAATGACCCCCGTTGCCAAACTACTATCTAAAACCACCATAAACTTCCCGAATGTTCAAGCTCTGGCTCTCTTGTTGCTGCAAGCTGGACACTTGTACTGTTTGATGTGTTCAGCCCTTGCAGGAGTGATCCTCACACACTTACCATGGAACCATCTCTCGCAGACATCACAGCAAATCCAGAACTCGTCAGTGGCGTAGTTGTCCCCACAAGCGCCACATAAAGTGTTCCCGTGCTCATCCTCATCTTCCTCCTCTTCCTCTCCTCCTTCACTATCATCCTCGTCTTTTGGAGGAGCCATTTTTGAGGTCTTTATCTCTGATTGGCGTGATGGCTAACAACGGTACAACAGAAAAGAAAGTGTCAATTAATGTTAACAAGAAGAGTACATTAGATAAATGGAGGTAGAAAGCACCTTCGAATTTGACTTGTTGCTCTTGGTGCTGTTGTTGGGTGTTTTCTCTTTCATTTGCTTCTTTGCAGTTCCAGTCACAACTTCAAATATAGTTGGAAGGCCATTAATCATTTGAAAGAGCCGCCTCCTGTAAACATGATGCAACAACAGAATAAATAAAGCAGGTCTGATTGCTTTCTCTAGTTACATCATAAATAAACTAAATACACTTCAGTACTGAGATATAATGCATCTGAATTAAAAATTGGGTGCAGGAGATAAGCCACATATGTTAGACGTAAAATGTCCGTTCAACCAAAAACCCCAAATATACGAACAAAATATACATTTAAAAAAAAAGGGCCATCTTAAAAACTAAATTGGAACAGTTACTCCACGTCTGTGGTTGAGATATAGGCTAGCACAAATAGTGCGTACAGCATATTGCAGGCTACCACCAAGTAAATGTAACATATTTGTGGGGAAAAAAAATAGAACCGTTAATATATAAAATAGCACTAACATAAATATTTGATTAGATGGTGATTTAGAATCTGCTTGCTGAACTTAAAGGACCATGGCACGGCCAGGTGAACTTTAATTCCATATTTGCAGAAACATAATAGTCTAAAAAGAACAGGGCTTTTTCATATCGCATGAAACATAATGGAGGAAAGGAGCCTTACTAGTTATCATCAACGGAATTGCCATCACCCCATAATAAAAATGAAAAAATAAAAAATAACAACAAACTACAGCCATAATAGAAAGTAGGAGGATCTGAGTTCTGTAAACAGTTCATGAATTTTTCTTGCTAAATATCTTCATTACTTATTGGGAAACTTGTGTTGGAGCAGACGGAAATGTAGTGGAGTGATAACAAATTATTGAAGGAACAAGCTGAGATGAAAGCAATAAGAAAAAAATTTATTTTGCAAGAGGAAGAGAGAATGGCTATTTTGATTTTGCTCTTTCGCTTTGGCTCTTTGACTTACATAGTTTATGATTCAAAGCCTCTATTTAGAGAGATCATAATTCAAAACATTCCGCCCACTCTAAACTTATGAATCACATATTAAATATTTTCTTCACTATTCCTTGATCACCTCCAATTAATTTGCCTATTGCTTTTGTCTTCATATTTCTCACATTTTAAATGTAGCCTAGAAATTACAAATTACTCATTAACCCCCCCCCTCTTAATTTGTAATTTCTAACCATTCAATTAACTAAATATTTTTTCTATTTGCTAGTATGACTTTAGCAAAAATATCTACAAGTTGGTCATTGGTTGGAACTATCTCTAGCTTGATCTCCTTGTTTTCAAGCTCTCTAATGAAATGATATCGAATCTCGATATGCTTAGTTCTGGCATAAAATACCGGATTTTTTGTCATGACAATGGCTAACATGTTGTCACAATAGATTGTTGTAAGAACTTCTTGTTTTTGCTGCAAATCTAATAAGATCCTTCGGAGCCAAACTGCTTCACATGTGGTGTTTGTAGTTGATTTAACATCTGGCTATTAAGAGTAGCCTTTTGCAATTAGTCGAGCTTTTAGCTTCTAAACTGAGCCATTTTCATTGTATTTTGCCTTGCAGATCCATTTGAGTCCAATCACCTTCTTTCCTTCTGGCAGATCAACTAGCTTCCAAGTCTCGTTTTTCTTGATCATTGCAACCTCATTCATTGCTTTAATCCAGCCTTCATCTTTTACGGCTTCTTCAAATTTCTATAGTTCACAAGAGAAAAATGTCATATTATAAGAATTGTAAATATCTAGCAAAGAACGCACCTTCCTTGGTGGTGATTCTATATATGATGTTGTTTCTCCAGATCTTGAGCTTGGTGGGTTTGAAGTGGATCATTTGCTTTCATTTTCAATGATTTTTGGTGGTGTGACTTGTTCTTTTTTCCAACTCCATATTGTTGCCTCATCAAAAATAACATCTCTCGAAATAAGTTGTTTATTAGTTTTAGAATCAAATAATCTGTAAGCTTTGGATTCATTACTGTAACCAATGAGAATATATTTTTCTCCCTTTTCATCAATTTTTTTTTTCCTACTTTGAGCAGGTAGATGCGCATAAACAATGCAACCAAATACTTTAAAGAAAACAACTTTAGTTTTTCTTTCATACCAAGCTTTATATGGTGTCATGTATGGCACTGCTTTTGTTGGCGATCTGTTCAATGCTTCAGTCCAAAACTTAATTGGAAGGCTATTATCTTTTAACATGCTTCTGGTCATCTCCACTATAGATCTGTTTTTTCTTTCTGCTATGCCATTCTGTTGAGCAGTATACCTTGCTGTCAGCTCCTTCTTTATCCATTGAGATTTGCAATAATCTTGGAAATTTGCAGAAGTAAATTCTCCACCTCAATCCGATCTTAACACCTTCAATTTGCAGCCACTTTGCTTTTCCACAAGAGCTTTAATTGAACAAATATAGAAAACACTGCTGATTTTTTCCTTTAGAAAATAAACCCACATCACTCTACTTTAATCATAAACAAATAGTAGAAAATATCTTCTGTCACCTATTGATGGAGTTTGAGTTGTACCAAAAAAATAATTCAAAAGGTAAATTCGGCAGTAGGAGGCAAATTTACCTTTTGAAAAAATTTTGCTTTTCTCATACCTTCTTCCTGATACATGAACAATCTTCTTTTGCTTCTAGTCATCTCTCCATTGCTGTTTCTTTTGAAAATAAATCCGTTCTCTTGTTTCTTTTTCTGGTTATACTCCTCTCTTATCTGAGAGTTGCACCTTTGATTGAAAAGCATACTCCACCTCTCTGCTTGAAGATCTGCTCCTTCTAAGCTAGTGTTACTCCAGAGAAGCCATTAGTTTGTTAAAACTTAATTTTAACAGATCTTTAGATTCTTCAATGGAAGCTACAATATGGAACTACATTATGATCCCATGAAGATGGCAAATTTCTTAGCATTTTCTCAACAATTTTCTTTTCTTTAATTGTGTCCCCGTAACTTCTAATTTGATTAATTATAGAAGTTACTCTATTGAAAAATTCTTTCATAAATTCATTATCCTTCATATGAATATTATCAAATTCTCTCCAACGGGTTTGCAGTTTGATAGATATTACCTTATCGCAACCTTTAAATTCTTGATTGAGAATATTTCAAGCCTCCTTTAATTTGGAAGCAGCAATAATTTTAGGGAAGATAGCTTTGCTCACCACTTGCTGAATAAAGAGAAGCGCCTTTGCGTCCTTGTTTTCTTTGAACTCCTTTTGCTTAGCTGATGTCCATGTTCAAGTGTCGCCGAATCTTTAGCTTTCCTTATTCATCTTCAACAAATTCCCAAAATTCTTCGGAAATAAAAAGAGTGTTCATTTGGAGACTCCAATAATCATAATTTTCACCATCAAATATGGTAACAAGGTTTTGAGAATAATTAAATATGGATGGTGCAGATAAGAAACTCTGTCAGTATTGTGCTTAAAAATTTATCTTTTCACTGTCTGTCCCAAACCAAGATAAAGGATGAGGGGTTGTGGTAGACCGGTGACAGCCAACGTAAATCATTGTCACATATTATGACATGAGCCAAAATAGTATATGGAGTATAAATTTAGTAAACAACGGACCATAAACTATAATGCTATGAAACTGAATGGGCAAGAGATACAAATGAGCAGTCAGTTTAGATACTTGGGTTCTATTATTCAAAATGATGGAGAGATCGATAATGATGTCAACCATAGGATACAAACCGACTGGTTGAAATGGAAGAGTGCAACGGGAGTTTTATGTGACCGTAACATTTCGTTAAAACTGAAAGGAAACTGTTATTAGGCCAACTTTATTATATAGCACGGAATGTTAGGCTATAAAGAAACATCATTCACAGAAAATAAGTGTAACAGAGATGTGCATGCTCCGCTGGATATACAACACTAGAAGAGATAAAGTGAGAAATGAAGATATTCGTGCTAAGCTAGGTGTAACTCCCATCGATGAGAAAATGCGAGAAAATCGCTTACGAAGGTTTGGCCATGTGCAACGTAGGCATACAAATGCACCAGTTCGACGAGGAGAGTTTATCAATGTAGGACAAGCTACAAGAACGAAGAGAAAACCGAAGAAAATATAGATAGAGGTGATACGAAAAGATATGGATTCTAGAGGTTTAAATGAGGAGATATTACTTGATAGAAATGAATGGAGAAGGACTATCAAAGTGACTGATCCGGCCTGATTCTTTTTTGGTTCATGTAACCTATCCCAAATACTTGGGATGAAATGCTTAGTTGTCATTGTTGGATGGTGAAGATAAGAGGATGTTGCCATGGTAAACTAGATTTATGATGGAAGAAGAATGTAAGGCTTTTTGGAATGGGAACGAATCATGCTCTGCTACCAAATTTGTTGGAGCAGATGGAAGAGTAGTGGATTGATAATAATTATTGAAGGATCCAAGCAGAGATGAAAATAATAAGAACAAATTTTATTTTGCAAGAGGAAGAAAAAAATGGTTATTTTGATTTTGCTCTTTGGCTTACATAGTTTATGATTCACAACCTCTATTTATAGAGATTACAATTCAAAATATTCCACCCACTCTAAGCTTATGAATCACATGTTAAATATTTTCTTCACTCTCCCTTGATCACCTCCAATTAATTTGCCCATTGATTTTGTCTTCATATTTCTCACATTTTGAATGTAGCCTAGAAATTACACATTACTCTTTAACAATTTGCAACCCAACATACCCATCGATGTGCCCGGAGCAGCAACTGATCTCCAAAGTCTTCTATGTATAGACAGTTCAAAAAAAGAACAAATTGCAACAGCCAAACGAGAGAGCTAACACACTATTCTTTTTTTCCCTTCTTTTCTTCCCCTCCATTCCAATTTCAATTATCCAAGAAAAATCTTGCACTCTTAACAACAGTTATGGCAATACTTCTGCTAAGGTATCACCCTAAACGTAATACCCAGATGAACTCTAAGGCACTGTTTGGATAAAATTGTCATTTTTGAAAAATGTGCATGTAGGAGACACCCTGCTTTTGGGTGGCAAAGTAAAAGTTTTAACTCTATCCTTTGGTTGGAGTTGGTAACCCCAAAGAAATCCGATTTGCTACGATAGGACATACACTATAACACTATCATATGGATTCACACCCAACTCCACTTCAATAGATCATTCCTGTTCCTCTTAACTCAATATAAACAGGATCAGAGCCACCTCAATCCATGAAACCCAAACGGGACCTGAGCCTGTTCAATAAAGGAAAATCGTGTGCGATTTCATTATGACAAACAGTGTTATGCTAAGGGATGGTGCAAGAGATCTCTTGGGTTAGCAGTAGAGATAAGTTATACTAGATTGGTTACCAACAAAATGATGATGCAATCAGGTTGTCTTGCAGATATGGCACGTAGAGAGGTTCCCAAACTAACACGGAATCCAACATGCCACAAGCAATCCCAAACTACTTACCACAAGCAATCCATCGGGCAATGTGGATGTTGATCAAAAGCATCAAATTCACAACACCACTTGCAATCAGTAGGTTCAATCACAACAACCAAAACATCAAAAATTCACAAAGTACGGATACAGTCAGAACATTACTAGCAAAAGTTCAAACAGGCCCTAACTTAAGAACCCAAAAATCATTACTTTAGTTCCCAGCATAAACACAATATTAAGAATATTTTGATATGAAATCCATTTTTAAGCTTCTTTTTACAACTTCGTCATATACATTAATAAAAAGGAAACATAAGACGACAAGAAAATTCTAGAAAGTAACTGAAATGTGAAGGAAACATTCATTGTCATATTCCAATTATCACCAACACCGCCATTCAAGCCTATTTTCATCATAAGAAAATTGGTAACATAGGACCAAAAAAATCGCACAAAAAAAAAAAAAACAGTCAATTCAACCAGCTGATGCCAACCTTCATGAGTTGGTTCCAAATTCATGGGCCAAGATAACCATGCACAAGACAGGCTCAAGGCCGCCTTCCTAGTTATGCAAAACCATCTACGAGTTGGTATCAAATCACTGGGAAAGACGAGCACGAGAGAGAGACCCATACATAGAACTTCAATGACCTCACAACCAGGCATACCCCTCGTTTATGGTCGTTAAGCTCAATGCACGGTGAACAGGGTTGAGCAATGTTTAGTCAGAACCTAATAAAATGAACCGAGCCAGTAAGTTTGGTATTGTTCGGCGGGGGGTTTTGGTTCTTGAGGTAGGTAATTCGACCCAGACTGACAAAACTCCTTTGAAAGAAAAGTTTCAAAGCCACAATCCCGCAACTTTCCAACCAGCCTGCATCCCATGTTCCTTTTTATCCGATTCTACCTTCACCCCAAAACCTAGCTCCAGTTCCCTCATTCCACAATCACTGACCTCCAACCCCTCTTCCTCCTACAGTCTGTGCGCACCAAGGAGTCAAGGCCATTTAGCTCCTATGAGCTTCTTGATCTCAACTTCATATTTTATTGTTTCATTCCTTTTCTAATTTTTGTTAGTTCCATTTGAATTTCCATGGTTTTGCTGGATTTTGTTTATTCTTATTGATAATCAGAGAAGAAAAAGCAATTATGTTTATTCTTTCTTTATATTTTGTTTAATAATTTCAACCATAACTCAGCAAAATCTGCACTAGAAGTGGTTAACATTGGCCCATCTGTAAGGGTACTGTGGCTTCCAGTACAGTAAAACGGCCAAAATTTTGGAGTATAAAACAGGGTAACAAACCAAGACCCAAGCTAACAAATGCACCAAGCTGAAGGTCATGCAACCAAGAATCGACAAGCCTCAAACTTCTCTATCAGATAAATGAGTCTAAACAAATATGTAAATAAAGCTTCCTATAAGGTATCACTGCAACATGAGGAGGCATTCAACAAAATTTTAACTTTTTAGAAGAACATTTCTAAATAGCAATCTGGAGCTGAAACAAATGACATCACAAGCTAGCACCTTCTACATGCAAATGCAAAACAGATTAATGCTGCACAGCATCTTCTGTCTCAAATTTATGCCTCAAAAATTTAAATTCCATTGGTACCACCTTTCTACTGCAATGCCAGAGCTTCCATATTGAGGAGGTGAAGCCTAGAAAATGAGACTTGAAGAAAAAATGAATCACTTATTACATACAGATAATTATACCTATTTATATGCACATCTACAATATATATGTCTTCCCACATCACCGTTTACAGAGCATACTCATTGGAATTTAAGAGTAGCATATCAGAATCTCTTATCACATTTCATGTAATGCCTCCTATCGATACTAAGAGACTAGAGAAAATGATGCATAGGTAAACAGAAAATCCAGTCATTATCCATCCAATGACGTTTAAAGAGCTTGGCAGCTGAAGCTCCCACAAATAAGTCACTGTTGAATTCCACCCTAAGCAAAGAAGTTCATCTTGTCATGTACATCGCATTTTATGCCTTTCTTTACCATGAATATGTTTATTTATGAACCAATGCAAGAGAGAGCGGCCTTCAACTCCTCTCCCTCTAATAATTAAGCTGGCAAGAATGTATGTTCCTCATTCAGGTATTTATATGTTAAGAAATTACAATTTTCTCTTAAAAGCTAGAGTACTGCGATGGGAAACCTTTCCTAGACCCATTTTAATCTAATCTGATTGCAAATATTATCTAACTTGGGTGCACTCTAGAGTAAGGATATTTCTGTTACTAAAGCTAAAGACTGAAGCACTAGTACAGAAAGAATTATTCGTTAAAACACCAACAATCAGTACACAAATATGACAACCTGCTCAGGGATTTCTTGATCTGCAGATTTCACTTTGACAATTAAGATATTATACTAGATCAAACTAATCAAAGACAACGTAGCAATAACAGCCATATACAGTTACAGATATCTAACTTCCTCTTCCCTGAATATATGCACAAAGCCACCAAACCATGAAAATACCACTCAACCTTTTTCCATTTCGATCCATTAAATTTTGGAGAGAGGGAAAGAGAGATCCAAGTGATCAAGGCCAGCATTACTCAAACTAAGCAATTCATAAAATTGTTAGTGTAAGTTGTTATGGAAAGAAATAGACTACAGAGGGGAAACTCGCAAGTCGACATGACCAGAAAGATGAAGAATGAAAACTCCCATAACTGAACATTAACAATATAATGTGTATTGCATCCTTTAACAAATAACTTAGTACCATTCACTATATCATCAGCTAGAAAAGGGTTAAATGTAGGAAGGCTCCACATGCACCAAGACATGGCTAACTAATCTAAAACTGCCACACTAAAAGAAACTATATAGGAAAAGAGATGTGGGGTGAAGGTCATTCTCTCCTCTCAACAGGATGTAGAATAAGGTTAACATAGCACCCAAAAGTATTGATAAAAGGGGTACCTCAAAACAAACATACTAAGAACACTAAGACAATCCAAAGTAGCTAGGTAGTTTTCTAGTTTCTACCAGTAGAAAAAGAAAGCAGGTATGAGTAATTTGAAGAAGAGATCATAAAAATCACTTCCACATGCTTGTGTCCATCGCTATTTTGCATTTCCGTAGCTTACATTTAATTGATATTTTCTTCCTTGTCTCTAGATTCAACCACTGACGGCCCATAACTGAATTCTATATGTACCCTTCCAATCAACCCAACCCCTTTACTATTGAATCTCCATTTTGACTTATTGTATCCTACTATCGTTAGCAAAAGATGAATAATCATCAACGTTTAAGAGCAGAAATTCTGGGTCTCAGAAACAGTTTTGATTGTAAATCATGAATCTTTCAATGATTGCAAGAAACAATTAAGGTTCTTTAAAAAGGAAAAACTCAGCATGCACCATCAAATTGTTCATGGTCCTTCAAACAAATGACCTCTCGTGCATTAGATGGTTTGTTTCAAACTGACATATGCCAACATCAATACTTTGCAGGTAACAAACAGATGCTGGACAATACTGATGCTCATCAGCTGATCCACTTTGTAGCTCCTTGGTTTGCTGATCATCATCTCTTTCTTTTTTCCTTCTTGACTGTTTAGTCATGACTCATGGCAAAGACTAAAGTTCTAAACCACTCTTATACACAGTTGCATAAGTTCTTCCTTGTAGTTATTTCCTTTGGTCATTTTTTCTGATAGTACTTACAAACATGGGACTGGATAAATTCAATGAACGACCAAATCACAAAGACACAAACAGAACTATTAATCTCTTGGATTACTAAACAACCATTATAATGCAGATATCTGAGCACAAACAGCACTACCACCCCTAGGATTACTCATACAACCATTATAATGCAGATATCAAAGGCAAATATTTGTTTTAAAGTATAATAATTATCCATTCTCTATGTAAGTGTCCCAGTTCATTCTTTTTATTGCAAAACTCTATTTCTCGAAGAAAATGTAAAAAGTATCATATTGAGTCCACCTCCTTTCACTTCTCTAACTTGCCATTCGGTTATTCTAGGTAACTTTAAATTCTAGTAGACCAATTTACACTGTAATAACTCGTGACCATATGTGAAATCCAGATATGACACTTTTCAACAAGCACAAAAGATCATAGTTGACACATGCACTTAAATTTTTATATGACACTTTTCAACAAGCACAAAAGATCATAGTTGACACATGCACTTAAATTTTTATAAACACGTAAAAACTCCCAATATGTCAAAAACTCCAAATGCAGGTGTAAACAGCACATATAAGAGCTACAGTATATTCTTATACTGTACAAAGCAAATGAAGAACTTCATGTGGGGGTATGCAATAAAATCACAACCAATATTCAACATAAAACAACAAAGTAGATACTCTACAGAAAGAATTCATGAAAAATTTGGACTGTCACCAACTACTACACTGTGACAGAAGTGAAAACAAAAAGAACAAAACAAAGATAGTGAGTCCTCTATAGGTTTAAAAGCTGAAAAAGAGTTCAAACAGTATGCTCACCAAATAAATAAATAAATAAAAACACCGGTGACTTTTCTTGCTCTGTTTAATAGTGTATTCATGCACAAACTATTCTCCTAAATCCTTTTTGTCATTGGAGATTTGGGGGAAAAAAACACCGCTGACTTGTCTTACACTGCTTAATATTAGTCATTGTTCAGCCAATTTTCAGAGCCTGATTCTTTTGAGCATCAACACTTAAAATTGACACATGCGATGCAACAAAAGAACCAGAAACAGCCTACATGTGAATTATATAAACAAAACAAACCAAAAATAATAATAATACAAAATCAGTGTTAAACTTTCAATCTGCTACATACCCAAGTTCAAAGAAAACAAACAAATAACAAAAACACGTAATAAAGCCTTGAGGACTATATTAGAAAGACCAATCTATAAACAAAAATTATTCTTCAGACCATTAAGAACTAGCATATACGACACTAATAAATTATTAACAAAACAAGCCAAAAGAAAATATGCTTATACTCAAGATAAAAGAAAAAAGAAAATTAGTATAAATGTAGCAAGTTCAAACAATCAATTATCAACAAATATTACCTGGCATCCTTGTCAAAACCAAAGCGTGCCCCAAAATAGAAGGCCACAGCCAATAACCAAGCATCACTGTGAACTGCAACTAAAGACAGCCAGTCCTTTTCATCCATGCCATCTCGAGCGAAATTTATTCCCAGTGCGGGTTCAGGAAGTTCAGGAGGAACCTCCTCAGCAGGCAGGTTAACTTCCCAAGTCTCATTGGGAAGCCCATACAAACATAAGTTCTCTTTCTCTGCAAACACAACCATGTTAATAGTGAAAACATCGCAGTACTGCAAAAGATATCTATTATTGTAATTAATCTGTAAATTGCAGCAGGAAATTGGTGTTTCCTTCAAAAAAACATATGTTTCTTAATATGCCTCTCCAGGCATGTCAAGAGTCTCAAGACATAACAAGTCTAGTATAGCAAGTTGTTCATAACTCTTGTTTCTCTACACAGCTACAAGTAAAGATGAACTAGCTCCTAACTAAACCCTTCCATAACACTTCCTCGTAAGTCCTGACCCACAATTTCAGGAAGGTATAAACAAAGTTCACGAACTCACCAATACTATGAAAACCATGTAAATGACCAAGTTGAAGTATAAATGCAATCTTCCACAGTAAACGGAAAAAATCAGCAACAAAAACTATAAAGTTTATAATTGAATTATTGAAAAGCAAAAAATCAGACTAATTTTAAAAGACACATAAGTCCTTGATTAGCCGAAACTTCTAAATAACAGCAAAGTTTGACTTCCTTCTGGGTTAAATTCAAAATTCCCCACAGCAATCTGAACTCTTAAACTGACGTTGGCAAGGGAAACACACTAATCAAATGTCTCAGATATGATAGACACGTGACAAAGAAGAGAATAAAGAACTGAATACTAGTAGTCTACTATGAGTCAGTTAGAATAATTGTAATTGGGCACTCAAGTGCTTATGAAATTCATGAAATTGAGAATAGTCATGTTAGAAACCCACTATCATTTGCTTATTTGTTACTGAGATGTATGATTCATCAAAATTTTCTTGCTTGGTAGCATGAAAATAGAATATCAGCTTCAGCAAGCTATGTCATATGCTAAATTTAACTTGTTTGATATAATCATCAAATTAGTTCACATGTTTTGTAATAAATTCAATTCAATAGATAATGTTGATAGCAACATTCATTATTGAAAATCCACATATACAAAAATATTAAAAAACAGTAAATCTCGCAAAATAATAACTGAAATCCATGACATCTAACCAAAAGGTAACCAAATAGATTGTAAGAAGAAAGACACCAATCCATACGTTCAAAAAGAGACCAACTAGACTTTGTAGCAAAATATGATCAGTATCTATTATCCAAACAAAAGGAAATGCCCAAAGGACTATTGCAGTAACATATACCCTTATATGGAATTAGAACAAGTTTTAAAAGGGTAAATAGTACTGTATCTTATTACAGATATTGATCATTTGCCTTTTATTTCAAGTTTTGCAAAAGGTAGTGGCTTTCTTATTGTACATATCAACTCGAAACAAATTGAGAATAACGACAAATCCAGTTTGAATGAAAAATAATGGAAACCTCACAACGGTAACTATAACCATTTCAAAAAGGCACCTCAGTGACTAATTGACGGACGTCTGCTCCACAATTGTTGTTCATTTTCCATTCTAAAAGAAGAAATCTTAGTACAGCTTTCTAACTTTCTTTAAAAGGTAATGGGGTGTACTTTGAATAATAAGAAAAAGCATAAGCAATAACTTAAGCTTGACCCCAGCAGGCCATGAAACTAAAGTGGGTCACTAACACAAACGAATTATAGACTTCAGTGAGATTCACTATAAGACCATAAAGTCATTAACATAACAGAAAAACCCAAGTTCAGAATTTTCTTATTTTTAATGACTAAAATAATCAATTCAAAACTTGTCCGTCTCTTCCCAAACAAGAAATCTCAAGACAGACCATCCCAAAAACAACCAAAAATATTATCTTTTCAAGGGTTTCCAAATACCCAGCCATCTAAGCTAACAAAATCCAAAACAATCCTGCAATCAACACCACAAAACCGAAACCCTAACATCGCAGCACCCAAAATTCAACGAGAAAAGCAAGCTCACCGGGATCACAGAGCTGGTAGAACTTCTCCACTTCTGAAAAACAAAAGAGACCCAACAAATCAGCACCAAATAACACCGACCTTATCATTATAATTACAAATTTCACAACTTTTTGAGAAGATTAGAAAGGATTAGGTACCAGTTGTGAGAGCCTTTATCATGCCAGCTCGCCTCCCCCTAAAATCCCTGAACACCTCCTCCGCCGTCCTCGGATTGTAGGCCCCTGCTCCCCCGTCCATTCAAATCCTCCGTTCAATTAGGGTTTCCTCTAGGGTTTAGATTCGGTGCCTCTGAAAGCTTCAATTTTTGAATCGCCACAAAGGAGGGGGAGAAATTGGAGAGGAGGAGAAATGAAAAAAAAAAAAAAAAAGGGTGAGGGTTTTGCTTGGGGTTTTTTCCTTTTCTATTACTTTTATTTTATTCTTCTGTTTTTTCCCCTTCGCTGTGGTTTTATTGGTGGTGGTGATGTGTGTGAGTGCGGTGCTTCGCGAGGTGAGATTACCTCCGGGTAACAATTTGCGGGTTAGGATTGTGCTGGGTTTGTGAGGATCTGGTCACCGCTCATGCTGTTGACATTGGATGGGTATGTTTTGGAGACCAGGGGAGCGACCCCGGAATGGGACCAGGAACGTTGGCTTGGTGGGGCCCAGTCTGCTGATATGGATCTGAGAGATCTGGAAAGGTTTTTTTTATTAATGATAAAGGTTTTTTATTGGGCAGTTATTCTTTGGAGAAATCAACCATAAAATGCTGACCTATTATTAAAAAATTTAAATTTATTGTAAATAAATTTTATTGGTAAAAGTCGTTGGGGATTGCACGGAAGTAGAATATAATTGTGAGTGCAACGGAATATAGCTATTTATTGGATCCGCAATTTTAGAGATTAATTAAGAGGAGAAAGAAAGTGGGAGAAAAATAAAGTAAGAAGGTTCAGAGATTAATTAAGAGAAGAGGTGGGGGGAGGGGGGAGAGAGAGAGAGTAAGAAAATGAGAAAGAAGGAAGAAGTAATGGAGGACTAAAGTAATTTAGGAGAAAATTCGGATAAAAAATATGACTGAGAAAACTAAAGTGAGATAATTTAAATTATTTGAAAACTAAGTTATAAATACGAAGATTTAGTAATTAAACTCTAATATTTAAAAATGTAAGGGATAATTTTGTAAAAAACCCTTCTTTAATATATAGTGGGCAGAGTAAAGTCCACACAGTCAACCAGACGAGATGGCGTTCTTGTACGTTTCTAAGCAGTCAAGAAATGGTTTGGCAAAAGCCCTTTCTTCTCTCGCCAACCAACAATTCCTCAGATTATGTCATTCGGCCAATCACAAGGTATTTCTTCTTACATTAATTTTTTTTTGACTTTTCTCAAAATTTTAATTTTTTCCTAATGCTTTCCATTTTTTTTCGCTGTTTCCATTAGAAGTGGAAAAAAAAAATTAAGCTTTTTTTTTTTTTTTATCGCCGACGAAGCTGATGACAACCATTGCATTTTCCCTAGAATTTTGTTTCTTTATTTGTTTCGATTTTTTTTGCAGGAAGCACCAATGCTGAAGCTCTACTCTTACTGGATGAGCTCTTGCTCCCATCGAGTCAGGATCGCGCTCAATCTCAAAGGTTGGATTTTGATGCTTTAATTCTTCGAAATTTGCGATTTTGTCAACTGGGTATCAAAGATTCTGCCTGATTTTGTTTTTAATTTTGAAGGGTTGGTGTTTGAGTACAAGGCCGTCAACCTTTTGAAGGGGGAGCAGTTCACTCCAGGTGAAGAGAAATTGAATTATGCTTTTTTTAAAAGAAAATTTATTGATTGCCCATTAATTTTTCCCTCATTTTATGGTGGTAATTTTATGGTAGTGTCTTATGCTGGGTCTATATGCCAGACTATGTTGACATGTAATGATGCAATTGTATAGGCTGAGAAGCTAAGTCGGGTAAAAACTGTGTATAGTTGCTGGATGAGAATTGCATTACCTGTTTACAATCTTGATTGTTTGTTACAAATCAATATCTTTTGTTTATTTTTTTTATAGTGCTAGTAAGATGATATTAGTGTTCATTACGGATCTAGCATCAAGATTTATGTCCCGGTTGAATTTGAATCTAGACTCAAATTTGAATTTTCTTATGTTGAAATGACTTGCTTGTAGAGTTTGAGAAGTTGAATCCACTCAAGTATGTCCCAGTATTGGTAGATGGGGATGTAATGGTTGGCGACTCTTTTGCTATCCTTATGGTTAGTGGGTGCACATGTTTTTTTTCTTCTTAGAAATATGATTGATTTCAAGTGCTTGATTTCTATTTTGTTGATCGAACTTTTGTTTTAATTTACCTTGAGCAGTATATGGAGGATAAATATCCCAAATGTCCACTACTTCCTCATGATCTTCAGATGAAGGCACTGAATATCCAGGTAAAAAGCAATTTTATGCTCACAGAATTTTCTGAAACGGTTGATACTTTGACTTTATGTTTTCTTTTGTCAACGTCTATCATTACTTTCTATCCCATAAAACACCTGGATAGGATAATACAGCTAATCATCTTATCTGTGTATATGAGCATTCCTCTATAAATTAGTAGTAGGTGTTTTTATAGTTCAGCTGCGTATATTGATATTAAGGATATCCTACCTTTAGCTCTATGGCCCATTACATTTAAAATAAATATAGCCATGAATCTTTGTTTGTTAACAATCATTATAATGTAATGTGATGATAAGTGTTCTTTAGGATCAGTGTTGTTTCCATGTGGGTAAGTGTGTTGGTGTTGGATACTAATACGTGTTGCTCGATTCTATTAAAACCCCAAAACGTGATTTGAAATAATTGTTACATTATGTTAATGTATATGCAGACATGCTTCAGATGTCTGTCCTCATAACGTGCAAGGCATAAGATGTGACGTGATTGTATGAAATTAATGTGCCAAACTTCTGAGTTTCTAAAAGATTCTGGATCACCCATTATCTATTAGTAGGTATCTTTCCTAAACATGCTAATGGTCATGCATATTATGAATTTGAAGGTAATAATTGAATTGGATATTTCCTACTCCCGAAATAGGAGACCACAAACACATTTGAATGTATTTCCTCAGCAAGTGCCAATGTAATATAGTGGTATGGCCTCTTGACTATGGGCAAGGGACCCCTTATGCACCCGGCAATGACTTAATATAAAAAATATATATATATTTCCTTATAAAATAATAAAGAAGGTGCAGTGGATAATACAATAAAATAATGGAGGTGTAGATTATTCTTTTAATTTTAGGTTATAGGGGCTCGCTCTGTCTTAATTGTTGATTCTGATTTTTTTTTTTTTTTTTTTGTATAGGGGAATCAAATAAGAATATTAATTTCTCCTAATATAAGAGTGAATAATTCAAAAAGTTAGCTCATCTTAGACATTCTAATACAAACTTGTTCAATCCTTTTCAAGGTTTTAAAATCCTGGAACCAGTATCAGATATCAGCCTATGGTCTATGGTATTGGAATCGGTAGTATTGGCATCATGTGAGTAATATTAGAAATATCAGAAAATCGGATTAAAATTATAGGGTTATATATTGTAACAGATACTTTAAAATCAGATATGACGTGCTCTACATGTATATTACTTATATTGGTATCGAACAATATTTAAAACCTTGGTTTTTTGTTTTTTTTATTCTTATATGGCAATATATTATCTATTTATAGAAAGTTAGAGTTGAATGGCTTGTTAATAGTCTCAAGAAAAGGAAAGAGATTGTTGACCATTTATAGGACATTGTTTTGCATGATTATTAATTTCATAAAATTTTCTTGGCTTTTCCATGTATTGAAAAATCTGAATCAATGTCCACATGAAAGAAATAATTGTGTTTTTTCTATTTGTATGGTTTCAATCCTCTCCATTTTGTTATTGGTCTGGATCTCCTATGCCTGTTGTAAGAAATGGTAAATTGAACCACATGCTCGTGATAGAAGTCAGAGGATTAGAGAAGCCACCAAATACCAACATGTCTTGAGCAAATTTCTCCCTACCTGGGAGGGGGTGGGAGTTTCCCCATGATATTCATTCAGAAAAGAGAAGGTTAAAACTGCAGAACTGAAATGCTGTTACTTATGGATGTAGCTGCCAGATGACATTAAACTCCTATGTTTGCCATTAAGCTATCTCTCTGAAGCATATATTTAGGGTCTAATTTTGACATTTGCATTGACCTATTCAGTGGAGGTCTATAATAAATGTAATTTCCACAAGGTTCTTATGTTTCTCTTTGCAATATGAGCATTCTTTAATCTTCTGGAAATATTTTTTATTTGTTTATACCTCAAAAATGAGCAATTTTTCATTAGAGTCATAGTAAGTAGTTTGGCCATGATAGCCATGGGTAAAATAATCTAGCTGATTTTCACTAGGACTACGCAAGCAGAAAATAGACTATGAATCAAGGTTTTAAATATCAACAATAATGATATGAATCCCAAATATCATATGAGAGGTATCTCGTACGATATACATCCTATTAATTGGTACCAAAATCGCAATTGTTGAGTTATTTTTCTGATAATTTCAATATTGCCATATTATATGTTTGATATTCTCGATTTTTGATATCATAATCTATCATATGATACAGATTAATGAGGCAATTAGCACATTAATGTATTTGGTCAGGAAGTTTGTGTTCCACATGGTAGTTTGGGCGTCGCCACTCCCTTTGGCAGCATCTACTAATTCGGAACCTAAAAGATTATTATCCAATTTAGTGGCTAGGGTGTAAATAGTGGGGTTTAAGCTTTAAATATCTGAATCGGTATCTGTATTATATCAGCTGAAGGTCTATGGTATCGAAATAGGCAAATTCTGGGCATATCAGGCGATATCGGAAATGTCATATCAATATTATATGGTTCATCACATTTCAGGCACCTCATAAACTGAAACAATATTTGCTATATATAATAGCATTGGTGGATACTTAAAACCTTGGTAAATAGGACTCTTTTTGCCTGCATACATATAGCCAGTTAAGACAGAATAAATTTCTTTCTGTCAGAGACAGTCCTTTCATTTTGACTTCCATATGATATGTATATGTGTGTGTGTGTGATATATATATATATATATATATATATATATATATATATATATATATATATATATATAGAGAGAGAGAGAGAGAGAGAGAGAGAGAGAGAGCAAACGGGAAATTCACCTGCAGTAAAGGGAATTCCTTCACTGCCGCTTAGGTGATCCAATAAAATTATTATACGTGGCGCCACTCAAAAAGTGGTTAAGTGAGTTCTTTTATTTGTTATCTTGAGTGGCGCCACCTGTAATAATTTTATTGGGCCACTTAAGCGGCGGTGAATTTCCCGTTTTCTCATATATACATATATATATATATATATATATATATATATATATATATATATATATATATATATATATCAATGTTTATTTTTTTAATATTATCTAGATATTGAACCTTCCTGTCCAAAACCAAGATATTATCTGCATTGTCTGATTTGATAAATTATTTATTCATTTACTGGAAATCTCGTGTTCAAGATTAGGACAGGCTTTTGATTAAAAAATTAGATTGATGTGAAAATCATTAAGTTGTCCACAGATTTCCTTTTTCAAATTTCTATCAACATAAAGAGATCATTTCCTCTTTTTTTTCTTTTTTTTCCGAAGAGAGCCAACTACTTATGAGCGAATCTCTAATGTTCTCTATAGATTTCCTTTTGCAGTATTTTTAACTACATGAAAATGTCATCTCCTCTGATTTTTTCTGAAGAGAACCAATTACTACTTAAATTATGAAATAATAGTATCTATAAAGGAAGATTACATTTGGATATTCAAAATGCTCTTTGCGCAATTCTAAACTACTTACGAGGATTTTTATTATGATCTTTTATCACAGGCAGCAACCATTATTGGTTCAAGCATTCAGCCTCTTCAGCAACTTGCTGTCTTGGTAAGTTGGATATTCCATCTACTATAAGAAGTTTGTTGCTACATCAAGTCCTTTGATGAGTACTTTATTCACTTAAATGTGCTGTTGACATCCTTTTCTCTTTTCAGAATTACATCGAGGAAAAGGTCAGTTCTGATGAGAAGCTAGCATGGGCTCGGCTATGTATCGACAATGGTTTTGCAGGTTGCATTAAATTATTATAGAATATAGATTCGTCAACTCTACCCCCTCTCAAAGTTATATCATTATTGTTATACTCTGGAGCCTTTCCCATCAAAGTGGGGTTGACATGGAGCATGACATGAAGGCTCTACAAGAGAGCTGAACAATCCTGATATCTACTATTTTATAAATTTGTGCCAAGTTCTTAAACTAGGAAACTATGGAACAGAAGAACCCTGCCATTAGATCTCGTCGGCCAGTTGAAACATAGGAATTTGTAGTTGTCTTTGTTATGTATTTTAAGCTGATTCAATGAAGATGAAGCTCACGGAATTTGTCATATTATGAAACAGTAAATGAAGAGGTAAGATGTTTAAGTTCTGTTATTTTATCTGCACGGCATAGCATCAGCCATAGTATAACAGAGTAAAATGCAGAATAACCACAAACAAAGGGCTAGCAGCATGCCTCATTTCTATCTCAACTTGGACAAAATTTAGCAGTGATACGTATGAATATGAAAACTTTCTTATTCTTATGTACTTCCAACTGTACAGTACATTTATTAGATATTCATATCAATCCATATATTGCTGACTTCGCACCAAGGATATGGACTTTGAATGCAATGATGTTTGCACTGTTATCAAATCCAGGAGGGATGCTGAGAGGAGCATATAGCATTCATTTATGATTCTTACAGAAGCGTCTCCTATAACTGAACCATATGCTTCCAAATACTCTTCCCAAAGTAATGTACAGCAGTAGCAATTTCTTGTTCTTGAATATATTTATTCAGTTTGTTTTCGTACTTCTGATATGTTTTTTTGGTATTATACTCAACTTGTGCCTTTTTGTATACACAAACTTTGGATGCCAAGGGGTTCTTGATGATAGCTTTAAATAAATTCCACGGCGCTTGGCAATTTGTATTCTGAGCCTTTTCTGTTTGTTTGTTGATTCAGCACTTGAAAAACTGTTGAAAGGTTATGCACGAAAATATGCAACAGGAGATGAAGTCCAATTGGTTTGTCTTTTTCTCCCCATTTCTTTCTTACTATAGGAGGACATGTTTCAATTCTAGCACTTCGCAACATATGTCTTAGTGATGGCTGCAACATATCTGAACATTTCACTTTGTATCTAGACTCCCTCATATAGTTTTGCGTATAAAGCTACTATCTCTTGCACATGTAAATGCATGTCTATATAATTTCAAATGTGTGTTCGTTTCTTTGTCATTTTTTAACAATTTAATTTTTTTATGTAGCATTTTGAAAAGAATACATCGACAACAGGTTACAACCTTTGGCTAGAAGATAAGTATGCGGTGGTGTTAATTCTGAAAAAAATAAGTGGGTTAATGGGTCTATCAATTTGAGAAGTCCATTTTACATAGGGGTGCCCAGTGGGCCGGGCCAGGCACGGCACGGGCACGGCCCATGCCTGGCACGGGCGTGCCGTGCCGCACGGCACGCCTGCCAAGGTTTGGCCCACCGAGCCCGTGCCGTCCCGTGTCAGCCCATGTTATTAAAAAAAAAAAGGTAAAATTTGGAGATTACTTGGTTTCAATTAATTCCATCATGGCAAGAAGTAATAACAGTAAAAAAAATTTTTATTATATTTAATCTCATTACATTCATATAATTGCTCTATAAATCTCTTTAGAAGTTATACAAAGCCCGAAAAGAGGAGAGAGGATCTTAGCCGTCACTCTCAACTTGCTCTTAGTATTTTTTCTAAGAGATTTATGAGTTAAAAATTATAAAAAAAAAATTAGAAAATACATAAAAATCCAAACAAATGTAAATACTTTTAATCATGCTTCATCTTCTTCTGCTAAGTCTTAGGTCTCTACTACTAGTTCATTAGCCAAATATTTTTCCCTATCTTATGCGTCGTACCAATCCTTCAAATAGACACACATCTCCAATAAAATTTGCAACCCCCCCCCCCCAAATCCCCCCAACGGCTTTTTAAAAAAAAAAAAAAAAAAATTACGTGCCGGGCCGTGCCTGCCTGCAGGGCCAGCCTCGGGCCCGAGCCGAGGTGCCGGGCACGTGCCCGGCACGTGCGGGCCGGGCATGCCCAACGGGCCACCCGGCCCACTTAACAGCCCTAATTTTACATTCCAGGATGCTATGGCCTTATAAGATTTTAGTTGTATAGTTTTTTTTAATATAGTATTAAAGTAGTTTAATTAAGCAGGCATTGAAAGTTCTAGTTTTCTATTTTCTCCAAAAAATTCCAAAATATCTTGAATGCAAATTTAAAATATCGCAAAATATACTTCAGAGGATAACAAATACTTCGATATAAATGTGGTAAATGATCATTATAAAAATAAAAAAATTGGGTTAGAGATGGCATCGGTAAATCGTTAGTAGATCATCATTAGTAAGAGAGCATCGACAGATTGCTATAAATAAATTGCAATCAGTAGAACAGTGTTGATAGGTTCTCGTTGGTGCAGGCGTAGGAGTATGTCATGTCAGAAAGACAACATACCTATCTAGGATTTTCACATCTTATTTGTATATTATAGAACATAGAGAAACATTATAAATCTGTAGTATTAAATATTTATAACAGACAACTTTACCCTCTGTCATTCTATTTATCCTCTTCCCTCCCCAATTTTCCCGCCCATCACCACCATTACAACCCTCTCTCACTATCTTCATTGTGTCCTCTGCCCTTGTCATCCTCTTTCTCATCCTTTTCCCTCCTCACCACCTTCGCCTCCCTCTCTCCTCACTATTGACATTACCTTCTCTCTCCCCCTACTGTTGCTGCCGAACCCCCACCCTCCTTTTGGATTTGCAATTTGCCACCACAAATCCTACCATGGTCATTACCATGCCACCTTTGGCCATTTTACTCGTGGTGCATTCATGTCTTTCTCCTGTTTCCTCCTCCCTCCCCTTCTCCACCAAGCCATCAAGTCTTTCTCTTCTCCCCTCTCCGACCTTGAGTTCATGAACAAGCTCTTGTCCTCTCCTCCCTTTGCCCCCTCTCGATCATCATCTCCTTCGGCTTAATGCAGCCACTGCCCATCATCTCCTCGTCTGCAAATTCATGTCCAAGACCAACCTGTGAGAAGCCCTCTTTGGCAGTGACTGAGGAAGTGGTGGAATAGCCATGAGGAAAATGAACGCAGATGAGAGGAAGAAACTACGGAGAGGGGAGGAGTCAACCGAAACTGAAAATGGAGGGAAGACACAGAAAAACGAGGGGAAATATTATAAAACTGTTTATTGGGGTATTTTAGTTATAAGAATTAGGTACGTGCTAAAATCTAATACCCAATTAACTACCTCATAGCAGAGTACTCTCATTTGAATCTAAGTTCGAAAGCTGATACCCAAACTTTAAAAAGAAAACATTCTGAAACCCTAGGTGACACATGTAGCTCAGCTCCATACTCAACCTGTTTTATAGGGGAATGGTCCGAGCTAGAACAAATCGACCATATATGTTTGCTTGTTTGGTTTTCTCCATCTCTCTAATGCTGAAATTTTTTTTGGGTGGCTTGAGTAACCTATAGACCTGAACTGAAATCTCCTACCATATTGTTTACTTGTATGTTTTTTCTTGAACCATAAAATCGTTCAGATTCGTTGATAGCATCACGATACTCCATCTTTTCTTGTATCTGTGCATAATGTGCTGTGGATCCCTTAGCATCATAGCGATCAGGTTGAAGCTGATGAACGTGGATGGTTTTCGTGCGCAGGCTGATGTTTTCTTGGCTCCTCAGATCGAGGGAGCACTCAAGAGGTTCCAACTTGACATGGTAACTTCACTGGCAGTACTCTAGCATGCAGTGCACACACAAGCACATGCTTGTGCACATAAACATGCTCATCCTGACAAGCTTTTCAATGTTATTTGCAGTCTCCTTACCCGACTCTAGCAAGACTCCGCGAGGAGGCATATGCGGTGCATCCAGCATTCCAAAATGCTCATCCTGACAATCAGCCTGATACGCCCACAAGCTATTGACAATAGAGGGAGAGATGCTAATCATATGTTTTTTCTTTTATCGTCAACTGTGATGTGTTCTTGTCACCGGCTGAATCTGCCAGAGGCTATGTAGGCTAGTAGTTCTGCAATAACTGGTTGTATGCCAATGAGCCTCGTCTCTGCTGATATTATCTCTCATCAATTTGTGGGAGGTTCCAAGTTCGACTTCGCAATTTAGATAATGTTGCAAAAATATGAGTTTGGCTAGCCAAAAAAAAAACGGGTTTCTTTGTAAATTCCATTCAGCACAATGGTAAAACCTGCAATTGGACGAAAAGCAGCTGGTGTTCCAAGTCATGCTTGCATCAGGCTTCCGCTTATTTTGCTGGTAATTTTAATAGCTTCTGCTGGTAATTGTAACAGTTATGGGGGCGCGACAAGATATGTTCGGGCCCTCAACCCAACCAATGGCTCACCTGGAACGAGAGGGGCGAGGGCCGTCTAGCCGCGCAACAGGGTGGCATGGCCTGAGATTGTACTTAAGCCAGCTCACCGAGTGTAGTGTCTATCTATTGTGAAGCACAATTGGGTCCTTTAGAACTTTTTCTTTCTATTTTGGGGTTTATATATATATATGTATCTTAAATTTTTAAAAATTATAATTTAGTCATCCAACATATATATAATTTAGTCCTTCAAATTTTTTAAGTTACCGTAATTTAGTCCTCCAATCATATTTTTTGTCCAAATTTTCCGTTATACTTCTGAATTGCTTCACTTTAGTTCTTCATTTCCTCTTTCTCTTTTTATTGGGTTTTCTCTTCATTCTTCTCCTCTCTCTTCGCTTCCAATTAATTTCTAAAGTGAAGTAACTTAGCGAAACTCAATAAGAAGAGGGAAGAGAGAGAGAGGAGAAGAAGGGAGAGGGGCACCCAATAAGAAGAGGAAGAGAGAATGAAGAGGGAAGGGAAGATCAAAGTGAAGTAACGTAGGGGTATAATAGGAAATTCGGGTTAAAAATATAGCTGAAGTACTAAATTATGATAACTTAAATGATTTGGGGACTAACTTATAAATAAAAAGCTTTGAGAGACTTTTTTAAAAATGTAAGGGACAAATATGTAAAAACCTCTTCTATTTTTGATGTTTTTAGTATGTTGTAGATGAATTTGAGAGTACATGGGTGAAGAAGAAATTGGGTAAGAATTTAAGGTGTTTAAAGAAAAAAAAAATCTATTTTCTTTTGCATTTTCTTTTCCTCCATCCACAAAATACAAAATGTCCACCTATTTAAGATATAGGGGTTACAAGTCTATCCCAAATATATATATATATATATATATATATATATATATATATATATATATATATATATATATATATATATATATATATATATATATATATATATATATACATGCGCACGCGCACACACATATATATATAGAGAGAGAGAGGGATTGCTACAGGTGAACCTCCAGTTTAGGAAAATTACGTGAGCTGGCAGCAAAAATATAGAAATCTAATAATTTTTTTTCTAAAATTAGGATCTCCCCATTCTTAATTCTATTTTATGAATTTTGGAATTTATTTACACTTTTATGAAGTGGCTACAAAATGTTTATTCATTAGAAACTATTAAACTTATTAAACTTTTCGTACAATCAAATCAAAACTAAAACTCAAGAAATTAGATATTTCATAATCCAAAAGAAAATTTTGAAAAATATTTATTTGAAATAATAGAAATAAACTGCAGCTCGAATAACTAGAGTAAGCTGTAAGCTCATTTCCACTTTTTTCATATAGTAATGCCATAAATATTTAAAGCAATTTTCCATAATATCTGAAGAAATTTAAAAAAAAAAAGGCATAAATCGGTTTGGAAGGAAAAAAAAAATTCAAATCAAAACCAATTAGGACTTGACAAGTTCCGATTTGGCATTTTTGCCATATCCAGATTCTTTATTATTAGTAATACCTACAATTTATTAATTTTAATTTTTTATTAATTACAATTTATTTAATTTGATTATTATTAGAATGTATTATTAAATCATTCCTTCTCATTGTCATTGATATAAAATTAGCAAATCAATAAAGTATAACTATTTATTCCAAAAATATTCCTTTTTTACTGAAAATAAATTTTCCTCTTTTTTTTTTTTTTGCATATGAGTTAGTTGTAATTATAATTTACACCAATACAAAATTATAATTTACAATATTTTTGATGAATCAATAAGTTGTTAAGAAATCCCGTACAATACATTAAGGAATAAATTTAACATGCTAAGGTAAATAAAGATTCAATCCTCTCCTTTTGCAAAGTAGGGACACTGTGACCATTGAAATTAATCATAAAACTCAGATTAAATTGAGTTTTAAGTGATTAGAATTTTTTTTTTTCTTTTTTTTCCCTGCTACTGTTAAATATTCTTCCAACTTCTCCATTGACTTTTTTTCTATTTTGATTTCTCAATTTGGATTGTGCATATCTTGCCAATGTCTATTGTTGTGTTTGTTTTACTACTATGAAAATATTTAACTCCCTCATTCAAATGAATTTAAAAAAAAAAAAAAAAAAAACTTAAAATGCTATCGCTATCATAACATATTAAAAAAAATGTGTTCTTATCATAAAATGTAGGAAAGAATAAAAGAGAAATGTAAGGAAAAATATGAAAACACGAAAGAAGATCATCAAAAATGCAGAAAATTTTTACATTGAAATCACATATATTTCTTAAAATATTGAGAATTCTTTCTTTAGTTGGGCAGTTGTAATTTTGCAATAAAAAAGTTACATATTAAAAAAATATAAAAAGTAAAATCAGTGGAAAGTATTAATGGTGAGAAGAGAAAGATCAAGGAACTAATAAATATTACATTTTATGTAAACTATTCAAACCACATTTCAATCATTGTTAACTTAGTGGATGGTTAAAAGGTTTCTTAAACGAATACACTGCATATCCCTTATTATTTGCATTAATATGTAATTTTATGCTAAAAAAACATTTTAACTGCTCACCAACTTAATAGACAGCTGAGATTGTGCATTATACGATCCTTATGGTCTTATACTTTAGAGAGAATCCAATAGAGTTTGATCTGCCTAACTTTGTTCAAATTATGAAGGTGTATAAGACATTTCATTTTTTTTTTCCTTTTTTTTTTGTGCTTGATCCAATTGTGATTTGGATTCTTCACAGAGATTTAGTAGATTTCTAAAAGTTCTTTTGTATATCCATTGAAATTGTAAAATTATGTGATTTCATAGAGAAATAAAAAAAATATTCATTATATTTTCTAAATGAATGTCTGATCATGATAAAATTACGAAAATCTCCAAAAATTATGATATTAGATATTTATTCTGAATAGAAATTTCAAATTTTATATTTTTTTTAATCTCTTATGAACATGGTTATTCCTTTCAATTCTTGTGATATACGTTTTTTTATTCTATTCTTGAATTATACTTTTGAAACCAAACCATCAAGAAATATAGTTTTTCTAGAATCTTGTGACTTATCAATTAGTTAAAAAAAAGTCAATATAGTTGGTGTACCTATCAAGTTTAGTTACCTAAAATTTGAAATATAGATGTACGGTACAATAAAATGGGAAAACAATGTTATTTATTTATTTGTAAATATCCTCATCTTTATGGCCGTTTTATATAATCCAAAGTTTCTGGCCTTATATATATATATGAGAAAAATCTATAAAGTACATAGGTTCTTACCAATATTTCGGAGATGGTATTTACACAAAACCCCATCACTAGATTTCATAGCAAATGGCTGAAAGTTTTTCTTTTTGATAATAATGTTGCAACAAGATCAACGTTTTAAATATCGCCCGTTGCTGATATTTGTCGCAAGTATTATTTTGAATTCTAAGAAACCTAATATGATATGAAGCCTATAATATCGATATGAGGTTTCAATATTGTCAGTTCTAATACCATAGACTATTGACCACACCCATACTTGTATTGAAAATCTGGTATTTTGAATTTTGATCTTTATTAATTATTCAAGTTAAAATCCTAAAATTGATATTACTAGAAATAAAATCTAGAACCATTCTCTTGGGAGTCTTGCTTATTACCTTAAACGTAGTATTCTCACGTCTCTATAAATTCTTGTCATATTTTCATTTTCCCATTTCCAAAATACATAACTAAGCCCAAGTCTATATAAGTTTCAGCCATGGGCGGGCGAGAGAGATTGAGAGGTGGTGATGGTGCCGGTGCCACGAGCACCATCAAGCAAGTGAAGCTTCTCAATGCCAATGGTAACACCTATTTCAGTTAGTATCCATATTTAAATACAGTCGTATATTGAGATTGAGATAATTAGTAGTTGGGCTACGAGATAACTGGAAAAAAGAATGGGGACTTTTCAAACTCTACTCTTACTAGAGTAACTGCATTCTTCATTTTTAAAAGAGTTAAAACTCTTTTGATATTTGAAATTATGATATCAACAAAATTGACTATTGCTAAAATTTTGTAGCCACTTTTAGCGGGAGTTTCTAGATGGGTACAATATTTTTCCTAATGAGCCCACTTAAAATTTCTATCATATTACAATCTTGCCATCGAAATTTTTGGACCAAATTACTCTATCTTCCTTTTTCTCCCTCACTCCGACCTCGCTCCGCCCTTGCTCGCCCTGCTCCGCTCCGCCCCTCTCCGCCCTCGCTCGCCCCCGCCTCCGCTCCGCCCTCGCCTCCGCCCCGCTCTCGCTCCGCCCTCGCCTCCGCTCCGCTCCGCCACGCCCTCGCCTCCGCTCCGCCCCGCCCTCGCCTCCGCTCCGCGCCGCTCCCCCGCTCCCTCGCTCAGCCCGCTCTGCTCCCTAGCCATCCAGACTTGATCCAGTCTGCTAGGCCGAATCAAGACTTTCTGATCCGGGCTAGATAGCCCGAATCAAGGCTTCTGATCTGGACTAACAGTTCTGGATCAGTCGTCTTTGATCCGGACTGTCTAGCCCAGATTAAGGAGTCAGAATGCGAAGGCGGTGATATCCGGCGAGGTCCTAGCGAGCGGCGGCGAGAGGACTTGGGAATGCGGCGGCAAGGTCCTGGTAGACGGGGTCAAGGGAGAAGGGGAGAAGAGGAGGAGATAGAGAGTATTTTTGGAATATTGGTGTACTCACTGGGAAAAACTCTCTCTTTTCAAAAGAGATGGTGTACTAACTAGAAAAAGTGGGCTCACTAGGAAAAAAGTTGTGCCCATCTAGAAACTCCCCTTTTATTGGGATTTCCAAAGAAGCACACCACTTTTGCTAGTAAACTCAGAAAATAGTTTATTTTTTATCTGGAATTTCAGCCTGGACTCGTGGAAAGTGGACTCACCAGGACAAATGGTGTGCTCTTTAGAAATTCCCCTTTTATCGCCTTAAGATGACGACGCTGATGACAATATGACAATAGTACCCAAAAAAAAAAAAAAAATTAAAAACACCGCCCACAAAAGAGAGAAAATGACAGGAATTTTCGTTTGAACATCGATATCATAAATATTTTTTTTGAGGAAATTGATATTATAAATAGTTTATCATAGCAAACTATGGGGAATTTCTAGATGGGCACAGTTTTTTTCCTAGTGAGCCCACTTTTCCTAGTGGGCACACCCTCTCTTTTGAAAAGAGAGGGTTTTTCCTAGTGAGCCCACCAATATTCCCCAAATACCCTCGTCTCCTTCTCTCTCCTGTATGTTCTTAAAAGAAAAACCCATCTCTGTCCGCCACTTCCACTAAACCCCCACTCGCCCTCTCTCTCGCTAGGGTTTTGCCCCCAAACCCCCCAAGAAAATGCCGCTCCCGACGGCGGCCGCAGCGATCATCGACCTCCTCCTCCTGCTCCCTCTCTCTCCGGCGGCGTGGGCTGCCACCTCCCCGGGCCCACAGATTGCCGACCTCAACGTCCTCCTCCCCCTTCTCCTCTCCATCCCCGTGGCCTTCCGTTTACAGGGCTCCGACGACTGCTTCTCCTGGTCAGTGCTAATTCCTCACCCATCTTGAACTATTTTTAACGATTTTTAGCTCGATTTTTGATTTTTGGGGAGTTCTTGTTAGGTCATGGGATCATCACGATATCTTGTCGGTGAAGCCGGAGTACAACGACAGTGCTCGACGAGTGCGAGGCTGACTTCGATCGCGCCGTACACTCGCCGGAAGGAGACGACGGTCTACGCCACTGATCGGTGGACTGGGATTACAATCAGGTGTAAGGTTATCATTGATAAGATATCGAGGATTCATATATTTCATCACGCGGTTAAGATTGATCTGGATGAGCTCGCGTCTCTGAATATTAGGGCGTTTGATGATGAAGGTATTGGGCATTTAATCACTTCTACTGGAGTATAGTTTTTTTTTTCCGTGCAGTCCCGCTAATTAGATTATGTTCGTTATGTATCCAGGTTGTAGCTTTTATTGATTGAATGCTAGTTCTTGCATAAAACGTATTCTCATCATTGGTAGGCTTGAAGTTTCGATGGCAGCTTGAGCCAAAATCTTCAGAGTCTCCTGCAGTTCATCATCTTGTGCATGTTCCGCTGAAGGAAACACCACTGAGTGACTGTGGCGGTTTCTGTGGTGATTTAGATACTCAGATAGAGTTGGAAAATAGAGTGTGTAATATATTTACCACACATCAGAATTTGTTTTTCTTCTAAAAAGTAAAATTAGCATATTATGTTCTATTTGAATGGTTTATTCTTGCTTTGGCTATGCAACACAGGGCTTTGGCTCAGACTTGTATGTCGTAAGAGGGACTGAAATTGGTCATGAGTATGTGAGTGCTCAGTTGATGGAGCCACAATTTGAGCATGTGATGGAGAAAATCATTCTTACTGTAGCTGAAGCTATGTCACTGGAACCTCCACCTACTGACAGGGTGCACACAAGCTGATGTTAACACAGCATTACAACCCATATCGCAGACCCCTGCCGAAGGCCCCAGCTCTGCAAGACACCGTCAACTCACTAGGAAGCAACCCGCTCAGAAGCAACGAAGATGCTAGAATTCGTAGGGTTTTTTTCAGAGTACAAAACTGTAGTTTAAGATATTTGTTCTTGACAACATGGATATGAAGTTGTTATGCTGTAACAGATATTGACTTTATGTTGTCATCTCTAACATGGAGCAAATCATGGAAATGAAGTTGTTATCATGGAAATTAAGTTGTAGTCTTTGATATCACTATTTAACTATATCTTTAAAGTTATGAATGGATAGTTGAAATGTTGAATTCAGTTTGTCGTTGTTCTTTGTCTTCCGCTCTATATGTTCTAGGTTATGGAATTCAATTTCGGATATCACTACTGTGTTCCGAGAGCAAAAACAAAATTGAGAAATACAACCGCAATGCCTCTTCGCCAAACAGCAGTCGAAGTAGAATCACTTGCATTAGAAAATAATGTATCAAGAACAAGCTGATGTCTCATCTGAAACCTCAATATTGAAAGGTCTAATGGGCAAAACTAGCGCAAATTCACCACTGATACCTGGCCGCAACTAGAACATCCTCGTATCGTTGAGCAGCATTGTCCCAGCTGAGATCTCGCATCATCCCTCTCCTCTGGAGTCCCTCCCAACTGTCCTTGTAATTCCAATACGTATTCAAACAATTCCCCAGTGCATCCATCAGGCGATTAGCCTCCGCCCTCTCGAAGGTCCACCCGAGCCCTGATTCACTGTAAGGATCGAACTGCTGCACCGTGTCTCTCAGCCCACCTACGGCATGCACCACCGGAACGGTCCCGTACATCATAGCATACAGTTGGTTGAGCCCACACGGCTTGAACCTTGACGGCATCAGCAAAACATTAGCACCTGCGGTGATTCTGTGCGCCATTTTTACGGAAAATCCAACCCATCCCTTGACCTTATCGCGGTGTTAATTCTCGAAATTTCTCAGCATGTCTTCGAGATCCGGTCTTCCCGTGCCTAACATAATCAACTGTACGTCCTGATCCGGGCTAACCAGCCCGAACATATACCCACTGTCCGGGGCTGCTAGCCCGGATGAGAAGGTTTCATCCGGGCTGGCTAGCCTGGATCAGGATTTCAGATTTCTGACTCTCTGATCCGGGCTAGCCAGTCCGGATCTTTTTGGTTAATCCGAGTTATCAGTCCCAGATCAACCAAACTGATCCGGGTTGGCTAATCCGGATCGGCCAGAGATTCTATTTTTTAGGGTTTTTATTTTTTAAGGTTTCGCAATGAAAGAACCGATTTAATCAAAAAATAAATTTTAATTTCCGTAATTTTTTACTAAAAGAAGTTAATATTAAAGAGAAATAGGATTTGGATTCTAAATGAAAATTTTCTCTCTTTGCATTGCTTTCGCGGAAAAAAAAAAAAAAAAAAAAAAAAGCGCAGGGGATGAAGGAGGAGATGAAGAAAGGGTATTTTTGATCAAAAAAAATAATGGCAAAGTGGTATATAAAAGGATCTTTTAAGTGGGCTCACTAGGAAATTTGCTGTGCCCATCTAGAAACTCCCCAAACTATGTTTTGACCAAAAACTTCATCTTTGCTTTCTCATGGCGACCGAAGCGGAGGCAATCCCAAAATCTCCCTAAAATTTTGATCAAAATCCACCCAAAAATCTCTTGGTAGTTAATAATTGTGGTTTATTTGCACTTTTTCTTTTAGCAGGTGGCACCAAAGCTGAAGCTCTACTCTTACTGGAGGAGCTCGTGCTCCCAGCGAGTCAGGATCGCGCTCAATCTCAAAGGTCGGATTTTGATGCTTAAATTCTTCGAAATTTGCGAGTTTGTTAACTGGGTTTTGATAATTTCTGCTGATTTTGGTTCTTTTTTTGAAGGGTTGGATTATGAGTACAAGGCTGTGAACCTCTTGAGGGGGGACCAACACACTCCAGGTGAAGAGAACAAACTGTTGCTATTGATTTCTACTTTGTTTTGAGTTGATGAGCATATTTAATATTTATTAATGTTTATCTCGTTTTTTGGTGGCAATATTATGATATCTTTTTTGGATGCAAAGGCAGAAATTCCGTGTTATTCCATTAAATTGCCAAATGAAGATATTGTCTTTTTTTATTGACTAAATTAAAGAGTCCGTTAACTCCGGTGAGATCTCAGCCAAATCTCCATTTATATGAACCGATAAATTGCAAAGCTCTATTTCTTCAAGAAAGATAATAAAAGTCTTAGAAGCAAAATCAGATAAATCGTATTTCACTGTTGGTTGATGAGAATGTATTAGTTTTGTACACTCTTGATTGTTTAGTGATATGCACACAAACACAAACATTTTTCTTGAAATCATGCTTAAATATCAGACTGGGGATTTCTTTTGCGCATATTACTATTTGATATCTCCTTTTTTTTTTATGGTATAGGTATGATGATATTAGTGTTTAGTACGGATATAACATCAGGATCGTAGACTCAACTCTCAATTTCTTGTGCTGATCTGACATGCTTGTAGAATTTGAGAAGTTGAATCCACTCAAGTATGTTCCAGTATTGGTGGATGGGGATGTAACAATTGCCGACTCTTTTGCAATCCTTTTGGTGAGTTGGTAGCAATTGTTTCAGTCCCTTAGAAATTTTTTTCTTTGGTTTCTCAGAAGGTATGTAGGATGGAGTTTTAATACTTGATTTCTATATGGTTCATTTTTTTTTTTTTTTTTTGATTTATTTTGGACAGTATTTGGAGGATAAGCATCCTGAAAAGCCATTGCTTCCTCAAGATCTTCAAAAGAAAGCCCTGAATCTTCAGGTAAGAAGCAATTTGATGTTTACCTGAATTTTCTGACTTGGTTAATAATTACCTTGAGTTATGCTTCTCCACGAAGTTTACTAGTACTTTCGAACACTTGTAACTACTGGGATATTAAACTAATCATCTCAATATATATACCGATGTTGTCCAAAAATTAGTAATGGGTATTTTTATGGTCGGTTACATTATACAACTAATCATTTTCGTCTATAGGAGCATTCTTCATAAATTATTAATGGGTATTTTTATCTTAAGCCCTTCTAAGTGAGACCCATTCTAAAAGCATTTGATATTGTAGGTATCACATCTCTAGCTATTACTAGCCCACTGTTACAAATATAAATGCACCATAGCCGTGACTTTGTTAAAAAAGGATCAGATATGTTTCTTCTCGTAAAAAAAGAAGAATATTCAATCTTACAAAACAGTTGTTTTATACATAATAATGATGTTTTTTTCCATAAAATGCAAATAGGCATGTTAACGGACCAGATATGGAACTTAGCATATCCGTTATGTTTTCCAATCACGAATACGGTTTGGTAAGGAAAACTCAGACTGTATCTGTTAAAATCGAAAAGGGATTCAGAGCGGACATTGAAAAAATGGATATGGATAAAGTTTGGATATGAACACAAAAGGAATACAAGAAAAAATAAATACAATGTGAATAAACGTATGATGTTGAGTATGGTCAGTCAATATAATATGTTTATTATTATGATTTAACTTTGAAAATAATTAAATTGGATTATTTAAGTTTTGTATAAGTAAATAATCAATTTTAAGATGTTAAATTTGAGTCCTATTATAATTAGTTCTTAATTTATTTATAATATACAAATGGGTTGGTCTAAAAAAAAATTAAACTTTACTATAGTGAGTAGAAGATAATTATCTATTCTTATTATAAGTTACAAATTAGAAGTATATTGGAATTTAAGCATGAAAAAATTTCATACAGAATTTATTAGGTTTTGTTGTATTTATGAAAATTAGTGGGCTTAAAAGTAAATCAACTTTAAAAAGTAGGTATATAAATAGTTTCTCATATTTTGGATATCCGGATATGGATCTAGATTTTTTTCTCACATATCCGTATCTTGTTATGGAAAAGATATGAGAGTATCTTGTTATGGAAAGATCCTCATATATGTAAATATTAAAATACAAAATAATTTTCTTCAACCCTCACCACAATTTTGGAGTTTTGGTATAATGGAAGGGATTTTCAATATGATATCAATCTAACGCAGAAGCCTCAACCTCACCCAATCCATGGAGATGGAGACGAAGATGGCGACCGAGATGGAAACCGAAACCCTAGACTCCAGTCCCTCTTCCTCCACTGCTAAGCGATTCAACATCAAGAATGCGATCCAGACCAATTTTGGCGACGACTACGTCTTTCAAATCGCTGTGGGTCATGATAGTTCGACATTGGCGGTGTCCTTGTCGTCCAATGCGATCAAATTGCACTCATCTGAAATTGGGCAGTACTTTGGGGAGTGCAAAGGGCATCGCGGGACAATTAATGAGATTTCATATTTGATCCTATCTTCGCCAAATGTCATTTGTTCTTGATCTTCCGATGCCACTATCAGAGCTTGGGACACTAGGACATTTAAGCAGGTTTCTTCGCTAAAAGCTGGTTCTTACCAAGAAATATTTAGCTTCTCTTTTGGTGGCAAGTGATAATCTTCTTGCTGCTGGATGTAATACACAGATATTGTTTTGGGATTGGAGGAATGGTAAGCAGGTGGTGTGCTTGGAGGAATCCCATATGGATGATGTAACACAAGTACAATTTGTTCCTGATCAACAAAACAAGCTAATTTCGTCTTCTGTTGATGGTTTGATGTGTCTTTTAGATACTAATGGGCAAATTGATGATGACAATCATTTGGAAATGGTAATGAATGTGGGAACTGGGAACATCTATAGCAAAGATTGGGTTCTTTGGACAGATGAATCAAAAGCTATGGTGTTTGACCATATTGAAACATTAAGTATCTGGGATTGGAAAGAGACAAGAAGGGACCTTCAATATGGTATCAGAGTAACCTAGTTTCAATTTCTGTCGGGCACGCATTTAATTACGAGTTTAAAAAAAAATAATACCGCTGCGTAAAACCCAAATTCCTGCCCAAAATGGGCCTTCAACCTGTGGAGGCGTGTTAAAATACAAAATACTTTCTCTCAACTCTCACCATAATTTTGGAGTTTTGGTACAGTTGAAGGAACTTTCAACAGTAACCATATCCAATCAGCTATGAGTTTTTATATCTGTGGTTTGAAAAGCTGATATGGACCCAAATTGGACCTAGGTTATCTGCATTGGGTGACGCCCCTAAATGCATGGCGTACAATGTGTGTGTTTATATCACATTAAGGTGTGATATAAACGCATGGCCAACTTTGGCCATCAATGGGCCTATGGACCATTGAAGGCTGTGGCTACTGTCCGTAGCAATTGCCTGTTGCAGAACAACCCACCATCGATGGCGGATCGGCTCCATCGATTGTGGACACATTGAAATGCAAGTTTTTGGGCGTTTTTTGGACTCGTGAGTTGTCGAATTTAACTCTATTTGACTTAGGATTTGTGCCTAACAACCTTAAACTAAATAAGAGGTTTAGATAGGACCTTTGTGAATATCTAGTTTTGTGAGGAGAAAACTCTTTTGTACTTTTCGAGAGTTTCAAACCGTCTTTTCACTTGAAAGTGATTTCTTTGTAAGTTTGAGAGATCCAAAATCTGCAATTGTAATCATCATCAACAGTAAAGTTTGATTTGGCCCGTGGATGTGGACTTGCTCCGAACCGCGTAAACTCCTCGGGTTTTTAGATTTGATCTTTCGATTTATTCTCTCTTAAAGTTTTGATTTTGTCTATTTATCTTGAATCTCAATAATTCCTAATTCTCTATTTGAAAGACTTCCGTTTGTGCAACAAGTGGTATTAGAGCTTTACTTTATGTTCGCAACAAATGGTTCCTCGTGTAGAAGAATCACACAAGAATCTTACCTTTCCCTAAAGGAAGAGTAAAGAATTCAGAAATGATGTTTAGGTTGCAAATCTTAATTTATACTTGTCTGATTCTTCTGTTTTGCTAGTCTTACAAGGCTGGAAAATTATGCTTATATATAGAGCTGTAGCTAAGAAGGTGCTGGTTGGACATATCTAGGGTCTTGTCTCCGTGCTTACTAGGCTACTGGCGTACATAACTTATTTTTGATTCCACTTTATCAACAAGTCTGAATCAATGTTCTGCAAGAACGAAATAACTGAGGCCCTGCTATTCTGAGTGGTCTCAGTCCTCTCATTTTAGATTTTAGTCTGGCCAGGCTACATAAGCAAAGAATGTCAATGCCAGTTGTAATGATAGAAGAAGTCATAGATTTTGGAAAAATATCAATATCCTTCAAGGAAATTGCTCCCGTTGTGATGTGTTAGGAAAGGTTGTGCGCTATCCTCCCTTATTCACTCAAAAAAGGGGGAAAAAGGAGTAATTACCTATGGAGGCAAGCTACAAGAGGCACTTTAATTCACGTTTTTGCACTAATTTATTTCTTTGAGGTCTATAATAAGTTCAATTTCAACAATTGCATTAACCTGTTCAGTAGAGGCCTATAATAAATCTAATTTCCACAATATTTTTTGTTTATTATGTTGAAATAAGACCATTCATAAACTTCAGTATATGTTATTTCTTTATTTATATATCCTACAAATTAGCAATCATTTCTTGCATGAAGACAGTTTAAGTACTATGGCCTTGTATAGCCACCAGTATGAAGGCTTATAAGCAAAAAACCAACGATTGCAGTAATATACTCGTCATGGAAGTTTCAATTCCACAAAATTGCTTGGAAAAGAGTATTTATAAAGCTCATAAGGTAGGACATAAATAGGTTTCTTTGACACACATACACATGACTTGTCGATTATCTAACCAAGATAGAAGCAACATTTTCTTTGTACGAGATTATACTCTCAGTTCATTGTACGAAAATACTTATCATCTATTTTTGGTCAAAAGCAAGAAGATAATCTGCGGCCATGTCTTGCCATTTTAATACAGAGAGGGAGAAAAAAATATCTGATTTCTAGGTTTCTTATCCAAAAGCAAAGTTGCCTTGTACTTTTTGAGCTAGATGATTATGATGTCATTTTAACATACAAGCAGAAGTATTATGTGTTTGTTTTTAGTACTGCCAGTTTTTATAGGAACAATTTGAGGAACAACCAACGTCAGCGGTAAGGGACTAAGGGGTGGGATCAGGTTATGGAGGTCTTGGGTTCAAGACCAGGCTATGGCCTTTGTTCCAAAAAGAAAAGGACAAAAGTTGAACGAATATCTAGTGTTCTAGAACTTTACTTTTTTCAATACTTTAATATACACAAAACGACATGTACTTTGTTTTCTGGTGAAGCGAGCCAACTAGCAGTTGAATCCTGAATATGCCCTCTCTGTTGACTGAAGACTGCTTTCGTATCTGTCAAAACTTTGTTTGCATACAATTCTAAACTGCTAATGAGCATTTCTAATGACCTCTTATTTTAGGCAGCAAGCATTGTGAGTTCAAGCATTCAGCCTCTTCATAATCTTAGTATCCTGGTGAGGTTAACATCGCATATATTATTTAGAAATTTAAACTGTGGTTCTACAAAAATTTGTTTGACTGGTATCGTATTCTATTTTCTTCATAAGTGTTGCTTTTATCTCTTTTTCTTTCAGAATTTCATTAAGGAAAAGATCAGTTCTGATGAGAAATTGGCATGTGTTCGGCTCCATATTGGAAACGGTTTCGAAGGTTGAATATTCACTTGTCCCCCGTCCAGGCCTTCCCTTTCTTTCTCTCTAAGTAATATCATCTTCATCATCACTTGGAGACGTTTCCCATCAAAGTGGGGTTGGCTGCGGAGCGTTGCTCCGTGATGGGAAAGCTCGTAATGGAGTTGAACGAATCTGATGTCAACCATCCATAGGTTGGTGCCAAATTCTTAAACATGGAAACTATGACACAGAAGGGTGCCAACCCATTTTGGTCGTTCAGCATAAGCTTATGCAATCATTGAGCCACCAGTTAATTTTGTCTTAGTAAAAAAATAATACAATGAAGAGGTAAGACATTACGTATCTTCTATGGTATAGGGAACCAAGTTCATCTGCAAGGCAGAGAATCAAGCGAAATAGGCAAATAGAATCAAAGTCCCTAACTTTCCAGTAAATCGAACAATTATTTTTTTTCATGGAAACATTATTTTTTTTATCTAATACATTTCCATCTATAGAGTTGACATGCTCTTCAAAGGACATTTGGTTGTTGCAGTGTCATATGCCCAGTGAAAATAGAGAAAATGAAGAATAATTACAAATGGAAAAATAATAGTATGCCTCTTTAATATTTTCCATGTGGATTAAACATATGATGCAGTGTCAATGAGAAGTTCTTATTCTCTTGAATACCATGTCCTATGTGCTTCCAACTGTAATGTTCACATTTTAGATTTTCATTGAACTACTGGTGCAAATAGCGGAACATTTTCTAAGATTATGACTCCCAATTTGCTCCTCTCCTTTCACCCACCCTCACTTGATGTTCCGCACTTATTACCAGAATCTGAAAAAGTTGCTTGTAAGAGCATATGGTGGAAGTGTATAGTATTCATACAAGATTCTTCGAAAAGCTTATTTATCGCCCATAATTGAAGCATTTGCTTCCAAGACTCTTCCTAAAATAATGAAAAGCAGTAGAAAATTCTTATTTTCTTAAATACTCCAACATACTTAATTCAATTTTTCTTTTACACTTCATATTCGCCGTTTCTTCCCATGTACTATACTCTTCATTTTTACCGTGCAGTTATTTTGGTTGCTAAAAGATGTTTGTTGTGGGATTAGCATCGTTAACCCTGATATTGTTCTATTTGATTTTGATTCAGCACTGGAAAAACTGTTGAAAGGGTATGCTGGAACATATGCTATGGGAAACGAAGTCCAGCTGGTTTGTCTTTCTCTGTCTTTGTTTCTTTCTAGTTATGAAACAAAACCGATTCTTATGGTCAGTGTCTTTGGTTGTCTTTGCATATGTGTAAGCATCAAAATATTTCCTTATTCTGTTCAACAACTATCTTACTCATCATTTAGTTTCTGGAAAATGGATGGGGACATGAATCTCCCGATCCCCTATGATCTCTTTGGAGGTTAACATGTTTCGATGTTGCCTTGAGACACCTTGCCTTTAGAATCTTGACACCTTCCTTTTTCGCCTTGACTCGGATATAGCTCTACATGTAAATGTAGACTGCAAAATTTAGTTTTTAAATGATGCAAATTTATTTTGATTATGGAGACCTATCTGGAATTGAAACAGGCTCATCCATGAACTAGGAGACAAATTGGTTTACTTTCCTAAGACGTATTTCAAGATAGCAAATATAATATATATTTTTGTCAAAGAAAAAAAATGCATATCTACAGAGAAAACAGAGAAGATGGGATGTATCAATGACAAATCTAGTACAAAGGAGACGATTATTAAGTAGTTTCTAATTTAAGCTTTCTATTAAGCTCTTCAATTGTTCAAGGTGGATTATTCTCTATGTTCTTTTGTAGGCGTTTACTTAATTTTTTTTTTTTCTTCACCTCTTTTCTAGTTATATACAGGCAATTATATGGCATGCACATGAAGGGCGTAGTGCCGATGTTTATAGAGGGGCTTTTTGTATTTTAACTAATTAGGGAGGTTTTCGCCATTATAACTAAGTTGTTTAGGGAGGGACTTTTTGAATTTTGACTAATTGGGATGGCCCTTGTAAGCTTCTTTGTTGGCTGTTGGCAACCCGTCCAAGTATTGATTGTCTGATATTTTACTCATCTTTCTTGGCTTTTGGAGCTCAAATTGGGCATAATTTATTGCTTTGAAGCAAGAAATACAACTAAAATTAGAGTTGATGATCCATCCTTAGAAAGGGCGATGTTGGAATTGAATTCTTCTTCATGTTGGCTAGTTGATGTTTTCGAGTCAACCAAGAAGCTCTGGGATAATAAGGCTATGGGCAAAAGAAAGATGCTGTTTAATAGTTGCAAAACATGTGATACAAAACATTAAGAGGGACAAAAAAAAGAAATTAGAGAGGAGAGATAAAAAGCAGTGTGTGCATGTGTGCGCGAATGTGCGTGCACACACGTGCGAGAGAGAGAGAGAGAGAGAGAGAGAGAGAGGCGTGCGTGCGTGCGTGCGCGTGCATGCGTGAGAGAGAGAGAGAGAGAGAGAGAGAGAGAGAGATTAGATTAGAAATGAAATGGGGAAGAAGACTTCAAGGATATTTTAGGGACTAGATAATAGGTTCTTAACTGAATTAGGAGAGACAACGGTCGAGGGGTTAGATTAGAAATGAAATGGGGAAGAAGACTTGAAGGGTATTTTAGGGACTAGACAACAGGCTCTTAACTGAATTAAAAGAGACAACGGTCAAGAGGGTTAGTTGGGACCAAAATAACATGGTTGCAATCAAGGCCAAATGTTAAGGGGATTTCCACCATTTTACCCTTCTCTTTATCCATCATCTCTTATAATGCTGGAACGATGTTTTTGTTGCTCGATATATATTATATATGAACATTGAACACGTGCCATATTGCTTATATGTTTTTCAATATTTACTCGTGTATAAATCTTGAACCTTTATATCATCCGTATCTGCTGGTAACGTATCATATAATATTCTGTATTTTATTGAACTGAGCAAGGGAATCCCTTGATCATCTCTATTCTGTAATGAGATCCCTAAAAAAAATCTGATGAATGTGGATGGTTTTCATGTACAGGCTGATGTTTTCTTGGCTCCTCAGCTTGATGCAGCAATGAAGAGGTTCCAACTTGACATGGTAACGTCCCTTGCCATACTCTAACAGGGGACATGTGCGCGCTGCTCAGACACACCAACACATGCTTGTGCACATACACGCGCACACAACCATTGTGTTGAACTGATTCTAAGACCAGCTTTTCAATGTTATATGCAGTCTCCTTACCCGACTCTGGCAAGACTCCACGAAGCATACGCTGTCCATCCTGCATTCCAAGCTGCTCATCCTGACCGTCAGCCTGATAAACCTTCCTCGTCATGAAAGTCTCGACTCAAGGTAGATTCCCTCTGTCCATGGGCAATCAACAATAAAGGGAGATATGCTGCTGTTTGTGTGTTTCTTTTTTATCGTCATATCATAAACTATGATATGTTCTTTTGTTGAGCTATGATGGAGCTTTCTTCTTTAAAATGTTCTATTAAGCTTGTTTAATGGAACGCAGAGGGATCACACCCACCGTTTTATTTCAAAAAAAAAAAAAAAAAAAACTATGATATGTTCTTGTAACCGTTTGACTCAGCCGGAGGCTATGTAAGCTATAGTATCTGTGCAGGAGTGGGTATTCTCTATATGTAGTTTTACGGTATGCACGTTTCCTGTACTCTCTAGAAGCTTCTATTACTGAGAAGAGGTCTCCTGTTAGAATCTTGCTTGTATCATTTTGCTGAAATCTGCTCATTATGCAGATGTGCTTGTTTTTTTTTTTTGTTTTTTAGAGTCCGCAGATGGTTGAGTTGGTCTAAAACTATTTAGAAATTTTCTATTATCATGTTAGAATCTGTTGTCAGTTAATTGTAACATGCATAGGGAGGATGAATAGAGTTGCATTATATGGATACAATTTAAAATATTTGACAAACTCACGTGCATAATTCTAGTGCATGTATGTCTGTGGACTTGCTTTTAAGTCTTTAGGAGTAGGTCAATATTGGTCGTAAGTAATTGGAGAAAATACGAGAAAAATTATTTTATGAGTGTACAATAAATTGAACATTTTACAATGTTAATTGTTTTTTTTGCAAATTCTAAATGAGTCTATTTTTTTTTATAAGTACGCTCGTTTTTCTGGTTTATTTTGAGTAGAGGTAAATTGAGAATGTTGGGGGTGTACTTCGTAAAATGTTTGTTTTTAAAATTTAGGGGTTTTTACGTATCTGTCCCTTACATCTTTAAATATTAGAATTTAGTCCCCTAAAACTAAATATTTATAATTTAGTCTTCCTAATCTTTTGAGTTACCACAATTTAGTATCCAGCAATATTTTTAGCCCGAAATTTCCGTTATACCCTTGAGTTACTTTAATTTAGTCATCTCTTTCCTCCTTCTCCTTTTTTCCTCTTCTTATTAGGTTAATCTCTCCATTCTTCTCCTCTCTCTCTTCCCTCAGTTAATTTCTAAAGTAAAGTAACTCAGGAGAATCCAATAAGAAGAGGGAAAAGAGAGAGAAAGGAGAAGAATGAAGAGGAAATCTAATAAAAAAAGGAAAAGAAGAGGAAGAGTAGGGATGATAATGGGTTTGGGTCTGTCCAAAACTCAATCAGGCCAACCCGAAAAGGCTGAATTTAAATCCGCCCGTTTTACAAATGGATCCAATTGGGTATAAGGTATTTCAGTTTTTTTCTTATCGGACTGGGTTTGGACATGTCCAAACCTGTCCAAAAAATAACCCAAACGAGCCCAATCCCCTTCCCAAAATATCTGCGTTCATTCGCTCTAGATCAATTATTTCGCCGACGCCGCTAAGGGATCCTCTCTCTCCTCTCGCTCACTCTCTCTAATCTCCTGAAAACCCTTCTCTCTCTCTCTCCTCTCCATCCCCTTCGTCACTCTATCCCCAAATACCGAAGGATCCTCTCTCTCTCCTCGTTCGTTCGCACTAGTTTGTTCGCCCTAGTTCATTCGCCTGAGCTCGTGATTTTCAGCAGGCGCGGCGGTTCGGTTACGACCACTTCCATCTTCATCTACCCAATCAAGTCTTGCAGCGGCATCTCTGTCCGACTGTCCCTCGTGCTCCCATCACTCTTCTGGTAAAAAGATCGATAATTTCTTTGTTTATTTGAACCAGTGTTGCGTGAGAATTTCTTAGTATTTTTTTTAATTTTTGGAATTCCTCTCCTTTAGATTGGTGAGATTTCTCTCAAATCTCTTTTAATTTCTTTTTTCTATTTTTTAGGGTTATTTTTCCTTTTCTCTGCTCTACTATAGAAGTTCACCCATTTTCTCGTTTTTTTTCAATTGAGCGCTATTAGTGCTAAAATTTATGAAATTTGCAATTTTGTACTTTTATTAGGCTTGTACTTTTATTAGGCTTCAAAATTACATTTTTCAATGAAATGTTATTTTTTTAAAATTTATAAAAGAAAGTTTGAGTTGCGGATTTTCGAAATATTGCATGCTTGAGACAAAAACAATTTCCTATCAAAATTTAGGCAGCTTTGTTGTATTTGTAGTTGAATTGCAATGGTGATATTAATAATTGGTAGTAATATTGTATATATGTATGGATATTGGGCCAATTAACTACGACTTTTCAATAATTTGTTTAATGTAGTCCTTGAGATTTTTATATAAAAATGTTAGGAGTGATCAGGTGAGGCTGCGGAAGAATATGTAGCTTTTTTTATCTTGAAACAAATTCCTATAGAAAAGTTTCTCATTTTCGAACATCTTAGATGGTTTAATTGAAGACTTCTAGTAAGTCCAATATTTCTCTCATCATGATGATTGATATGCAGGAATCTGGTTCAACGGAAATATACACATTATAAGTTCAGTCAAATTTATCTTCATAATATCACAGTGGCATCCACTATATTAGAATTGTAGACTTCTGATATTCTTTTTCTTGTTATGCATGATTGACATACATGAGTCTAATTCAATAGCAATAAAATAAATCATCGAACATATTAATTAAAGTTGAAAATGTAGATTATAAAAATCAATAAGATTCAGGTACTGCGAGGATAATAATTGATACAAATTGGAAATAATATTAGTACTTCAATGTATATAGTTGACCACTATACTCAAAATAACAAGAAAATATGCTTTAGGCTTATTCGTCTGCAACGTCCCCATCCGAGCTCAAGGAATTGACTTTAGGCCTATAAAATTTCATTAAAGATTCATGGACTTGCAGTCTGTCACCCTTGTATCATAAACCACATATTCAAGTTGTAATTTAGGAATGCATCTTAATTGTTTGAACATTTTCTTTTTGAATTTCATCCATTATTCTATCTTATTGAGGAAGGGCTAGATTAAAAACTATGGCAAGAACAAGCTCAAAAGAATTTGTTGTACATTCATAGTTTTGTTAGGAATCTTGTACTATGACAAGGACAAACTCTCGAACACCTTCTAATTCAACAAATCTTTCTATTCAAGATTCCACATAGGTAATTTCTTATTTTTTTTGATATCAACATGAATTATTTGTTGTTTTTTTGAGTTGCTATAGCAAATAATATATTTATACAAAAATATGCATTTATATGATCTTCTTTCTATAGATGTATGAAGATACTGAAAGTGAAAGTATTACAAAAATCTTTATATATGAAAAATAAAAGGTCTGAAGTTTAGAGTTATTTTGTAATTGAAACACAAGTAGATGGTACCATCAAAACAATATGTAATTATTGCGGAAAACCCTTGGTTTGCAAGAAAAATTCAGGGACAACTCATTTAAATCGTCATATCAAATTCACTTGCAAAAAAAATCCTCATAAAGACATGGACCATATGATTCTTAGCAAATCTCCTAGATCTGATAGTGTAGTTTTTACTTTTGATCCAAAAGTAAGTAGAAAGTGCTTAGTAAAGTTAGTAATTTATGCAGAACTTCTATTTAAAATTGTAGAACATTCAGTATTCATTAACTTTGTGAAGATGTTACAGCCTTTATTTATTATGATTGGTCGTTATACTATTAGAAATGATTGTATAGATTTATATCAAGAAGAGAAGATAAAGCTTCAAGAAAAAATGAAGAATTTAAATTAAAGTGTGAGTTTACTTCATATTTATGGACTTCTAATAAAAAACTTGGATACTTAGTGCTGACTGCTCACTATATTATAATGATTTTATTTTGAACAAGTTGAATTTGAATTTTAAGAAAGTTCTATATCCTTACACTAGCTATGCCCTCAATGATATAATTGGAAGTTGCCTTACTGAATGAGATTTGGATGAAAAAGTGTTTGCTCTTACACTTGATAATTCTACCACAAATGATGCTTTGGTAAGAAACTTCAAAAGAGATTTTGGTGAAAGGTTACTGTTTAATGGTGAACGCATTCACATGAGGTGTTGTGCACATTTTTTAAATACAATGGTGCAAGATGGAATAAAGGTGATGGATGATTCTATTAAACAAATTCGAAATCTTACTACGTATGTGGTTAGTAGTCCATATAGAATGCAAACTTTTAATGGAACTACACAATTATTCAAGTTACCTATTAAAAAAGGTTTGGTTTTAGATGTGCCTATAAGATGGAATTCTACTTATCAAATACTTGCCAATGCTTTGTCATACAAAGACGCCTTTATAAGATATGCACAATTGCATTGGAATATTGCTCTATCTCTTGATGATTGGAGAAAAGCCGAAGTGGTAACTAATTTCCTGCATATTTTTGTTGATACAACTCAAGCATTTTTGGGTGGAAAGTATTCTACATCTAACTTGTACTTTAGAAAAGTTTGGACCATTCGGTGTGTGTTGCAAGAAGTATCTAATTTTGGCGATGATATTGTTAAATATCTGGTATTGGAAATGCAAAAATTTTTTTTTAATAAGTACTGGGAAGAACCAAACATAATGTTGTCAATTGCATCAGTTTTGGATTCTAAATCAAAATTGGCATTATTGAGTATATTTATGTATTAGCACTTGGGGAGATAGAGAGCAAAATGAAATGTGAAGAAATTACCACTCTTCTTAAGAAAATTTATGGTGAATATGAGAGCATTGTTACACAAAAGACTATAGTGATGGATGAATTAAGTCAATTAATAAGTGGTGGCTCAAGTACTCCTTTAACTTCTTTGGGTAAAAGAAAGTTAGATTTAGATTTTTTAGACTTTTGGGCTCAAAGTTCAATGAAAAGGGTTAAGAAAAATGAAGTTGACAGTTATTTAGATGAAGATGTTCTTTCTCCGATGTTTGATGTGGATTTCAGTGTTTTGGAGTGGTAGAAAAAGAATTCTATAGTTTATCCCGTGCTTTCAAAAATAGCTGGAGATATTCTAGCTATACTAGTTACTATTGTTTCATCAGAATCGACTTTCAGTACTAGTGGCAGAATTGTGGATCAACATCGAAGTCGATTGAGTCTCTCGACCATAGAGGCTTTAATATGCACACAAGATTGGCTTCGAAAGGATTATTATATAGGTATTCTTATTGAATTTATATTTGGCCTAATCTAGTCTTTTATGTATTTATCAAATCATTATTTTATTGCTTAATTTTATGCCATGCAGATGAATGTGTAGATTCTTCAAGTTTATCCAATTTAATGAATGATGAAGAGTTAATTGTAGAATGCTTAGGGGAATGAAGATCGAGATGGTATGTAATGTCAAATTCTAAATGCAGAATTATCTTAATTTTCAATGGCTAAGTTTATATTTGACTATTGTTTTCTCAACAATTGTTGGCATTTCAAAGTACCAAACTCTATAGCTTTAAGTATAGTTGGCACATCCTCATAGATTTTGATACAATTGCTTATATTTTATTTACAGATGTTGTAGTCATAGTTTCCATTCATAATTCTTGTGGCCTTGTTTAGCATACAGAGTTTTGGGTCTGACAAAGTTGCCTTCATGTTTGTTTTGTTCTAGCAATTTGGTTCTTCAGTCTGGGATCAATTGGAATATATAACATACTTAAATACGATATTTCTGGTTTGATAGCATTCAACCCATTTTATATCTATTTACTCTTCTAAAGGAACAACAACATGGCATGGTCAGCTCTTGGTGGTTGTGTTTGTGCATCACAGGTTGCATAACTTCTCAGCCTTAAAAATAATCTTTCCTTTGTCTTCATCAAAGTTTGTAATGACCTACAAAGATTGTGTCCGTTTTCATGTTCAGGTTCCTGAATAAAGCTGTCGTCATATCTGGATTTCTGCTATTGCCCATGGAGGTACGTCGATGTTATTAGTCCTGTGGCTCGTTCCTCAGCTTGTTCTATGTGATATTAAAAGATTTATTAGAGATGTTTGATGATATAAAGATAGTTGAGTTATGATGGAACTTGAAAATGTTGATTATTTTTCTAGTTCCATTGATTTTTTTTTTTAAGTTTTTGGTAGCAAATGGAGTTGCACTGCGATGTAATTAAGAAAATGTAGTGTAACATAGATTAATCAATAGATATTTGATCCTATTATGTACTCTGCCAAAGTTTGTATTGCTTCGTTTCTATTATCATTTGCAAGAAAACTGTGTTTCCTATTGAGAAGGTATGGACTGATTTCTTCGCTATATTTTCGTTAAAGGCAGTATGAATGATACTGTTTTTTCTGGCAGAGAAAAGTTTGTTTTTAATGACTTGTCCATTGCTTTGTTTGTTAGTTTCAACTTTCATGTTCTTGTTTAAGTTCTACTGTTACTGTTTTGGTGCTGGAATTGATCAATTGCTATAGAATTGCTTCCTCTGTCTGTAACTCTTCAACTGTTGTCTTCATCAAAGTTTCGTGTTTTGTGAATGTTTTTATGTAAACATGATGCTCTGTTGATTGTTAAGCATCAGATACACCCTTATAATCCAGACATTTATAGTTGATATTAATTCTGGCTTTGTGTAGTATTGCGCTGTTGTGTATAGAAAAGGCAACATTCTACAGCCTCAATGGGTGATATATACTGATCTCTCTCTCTCTCTCTCTCTCTCTCTCCATATATATATATATATATATATATATATATATATATATATATATATATATATATATATATATATATATATATATCTTTTTGCACCTGTTCAAATGTACAGCCAGTAACGAGTCTGATAGTGTAACACCCCAAAATTATCATGTTTATTAAATTATAAATTATCAAGTTAAAAATTCCTTTCTATACCCTTCAAATTTAATTAAGTTTCCAAGGGCACCCCTTTGGCATTTTGTGGGGATGAGTTATTAGAAGAGAGTAAGAGGTGACACTCTAGTTGACATTTGTCATGCATGCAAGAAGCCTTAGGACTAGGCTAGAGGATAAGGTGACCAAAATGCCCTTAGGTATATATAACCTTATTCTCTCAAAGAGAATTCTTATTAAAATAATAAAGTAAAAATCACTCTTTACCCTTGATTCTTCTAGTTCGTTGAGTAAAGGAAATAGAAGGGAGGCTTTGCTAAAACAAAGGAGGAGATTAAAGGGAATAGAGGCAAGTATCACCTTATTCTTGTTCTCTCTTTGAATTGTATTTGAGTGCAAGTAGCAAGTATGATCTTTCTTGGAAATTATTTGATTTGTATTATGAGTACATGATTCCTTTTTCTTTATGGATAATTCTATATCATTTCGGATCTGCATACTTAGCCTAATTTACGGATGTTGGCAGTGGAAAATTTCTGAGTAAATAGAATTTTCCACAACAGAATGCGGAGCTAACCTTTCAGCTTCGCGTTTGGCTATTTTCAGCTTCGCGTTTGACAATTTTTAGTTTCGCGTTTGGCAATTTTTAGCTTCGCGATTGGTTATTTTTAGCTTCGTGTTTGGTTATTTTCAGCTTCGCGTTTGGCCATTTTCAGCTTCGCGTTTGACAATTTTTAGCTTCGCGTTTGGCAATTTTTAGCTTCGCGATTGGTTATTTTTAGCTTCGCGTTTGGCTATTTTCAGCTTCGCATTTGGCCATTTTCAGCTTCGCGTTTGACAATTTTCAGCTTCGCGTTTGGCAATTTTTAGCTTCGTGTTTGGCTATTTTCAGCTTCTCGTTTGGCCATTTTCAGCTTCGCGTTTGGCAAATTTTTAGCTTCGCGTTTGGCTATTTTCAGCTTCGCGTTTGGCCATTTTCAGCTTCGCGTTTGGCAAATTTTTAACTTCGCGTTTGGCTATTTTCAGCTTCGCGTTAAAACTCCGCGTTCAAGAGAAACACGGATTTATACACTTGGCATGATTCGCGGATTTATGATAACATGACATGTGAATATCAACATGATACATGAAGGCAAGATTATTCATGAGAACAAATTCTAGTATCTTTATTTCAAGACATGATAACAAGTTCTAATATCCTTATTACACGACATGATAACAAATTCTAGTATCTTTATTACACGACATGATAACAAATTCTATTATCTTTATTACACGACATGATAACAAATTCTAGTATCTTTATTACAAGATATGATAACAAGTTCTAGTATCCTTATTACATGACATGAAGTATTCTTATGATATATGTACACATGATTCCAAATCTTGATTCCTGAACTCTTGATTCTTGTGAAATGATATGTATACAATTTGACATGAAAGTCCACGTGTTTCCTTTAATTCACGTATATCATATGCATTACTAACATGGAAAAAACTACATGATGGATAGATAAGTACTGTATTGTACAAGGATCTTTTTGGCCAACTTCTTGATTAGGTGCTGAGGGCCTTTTACTAGCAGCACTGGGTGGTACTGAGCCACCGTCTGATACATGAGTCACCATATGGGTGATGCCCGGTACTTGTTTCATTTAACGGGGTCTGACTTGTAGCACCTAGCGGTGTGTCATGGTTCAGCGCCATGAGTTAGAGGCCGGGTCCCGGGTATGCACGGACATTTGTACAATATGAGAAACTGCGCGCTATCTTATCCATCATTGAGTTTCAATTCCAACACTAATATGATATAGACCTGTTAAATTTTACACGAAGCTTGTGAATGACTTACATATCTGGTTACATGTAACATGATTGATATTACTTCGCTTACACTTGTCACCTTTACATGATTTGTTTCTGCTATTTGAATGAATAGTCTTACTCAATTCATTTTCAGTATTCTTAGGATACATTTGTACCAATGCAATTTATTTATTCTTTTATTTATTTGTACTATAATAGTACACGTGTTTCTTATTTTTGTGTTACTTGCTGGGTTTAATCCCCTGGGTTTTCTTAAGCCCAGATCACGAAAGTAGAGAAGGGGAGATTGCTCCAGACAACGATCCTTACTTCACCAACCAGGTCGAGTAGAGGATACTACCACAATACTATTTGGGTACTTCGCACTTCTTGTTCTTGTTTTCTTTTTCTGGGCACTGCTTTAACTTGTAGTATTTAACTCCTTTGTGTAAATATTTAGAGCAGTGTGCCATTTTATATAATCAACTCTCTGTATAAATGAAATCCTTTCAGTTTCAGACATGGTTATTCATCTTGACATGGCAGTAGTTACGGTTATTCCAAGATCATGGGACTGTTGGGTTATTTATAGTATTTAAGCAATGTCACCCACTTAGGAAAAAAAAAAAAAGCAAAAAGGTAGAGCCGAAGTGGGGGCGTTACAGATTTGGTATCAGAGCCTAGGTTTAGGTGGGAGACCATATGACTACTGCCACAAGAAAACATTTCTAAGATGCACTCTTGACACTTCTTTCTTATCTTTGATATCCATCAGATCTAGTGTCGTGCCTATTTTATTGTTTCTAATTCATTTGGAATATCCATCTTAAAACTCCATCTGATTAATCTTCCTTGGTCCGTCACAGAATGATGACGACCCAATCTTCTACTAGCGCGAGCCCAAATCCAATGAGTGAAGAGTCTGAGCTTAGAAATATGGTACAAAGGGTAGCACAAACGCAACAAACCACAATAATGATATTAGAAAGGATATTGTAGTGCCAAAAATAAGAGAGAATCAAAATGGTGAACCTTTTAAGGGTGACGAATAAGAGGTCAGTAGCATTTAAAGGGTCATATAGGCAAGGAGCAAACCCATCGGCTAGGAAATTTGATGGCACACCAACAAGGAAGCAGGTGATGCCGAATCGAGGTATAGTAATATGTAATTATTGTCATAAACCAGGACATATCAAGAAAATGTGTAGAAGAGCTCAAGGGTTGTGTCTGGTATGCGGATCCACTAGTCATCAGTTGAGAGATTGCCTAAAAACTCAACAGTCGGCAAAAGCTAAGGTCCCATGTCAGGCAAAGGACAGACCAACAAGTATATCAATCCAGAAGATTTCAGGACCAGATCAGAAAGGGCTTTTGGAAAGCTAACAACAAACTCATGCCAGCACCCGAGGAGGAACAGAATGGAGGAAATGGTAAGTTAAGCTGATGAATGTGGAGAAAGTTCAAACCACTGTAGGAGTCGTGGCAGGTATAATTTTAGTTGGCAATATACCGGCCATTGTTTTATTTGATTCCGGAGCATCACACAGTTTCATCACTAGCATATTTGTTTCTCGCAATTTTATCGATTTTACTATCTTACCTGCGAGGTGGGATATTAAGACCGGGAATGATAGTATCATAACCAATAAAGAGTATAGATTGTATTCCTTGGTGATTAATGAATTTTGTGCCAACTTATTAGTTATTAGTGGAGGATAATATGATGTTATCTTAGGTATTGATTGGTTGAGTACCTTCCATGCAGTATAGGTTGTAGAAGAAGGAATGATCTCAGTAGTGTCAGAATTCTTAAATATATTTTCTGAAGAGATACCTGGACTACCACCAGCAAGGATAGTAGAATTTACTATTGATATTATACCTGGAGCTGAACCAGTTTATAAGCCACCTTATTGAATGGGGATTGCAGAACTAGTCAAGAAGCAAGTGGACGAGTTAATAAAATTGGTTTTTATAAGACCCAGTGTGTCACCTTGGGGAGCTCCAGTATTATTAGTATGAAAGAAGGACGGGAATAAAAGGTTATGTGTAGACCATAGAGGATTGAATGCAGTAACAATTAAGAATAAATTTCCATTGCCAAGAATAACTGATCTGTTCGATCAACTTGGAGGAGCGAAGGTATTCTCAAGAATAGATTTTCGTTCAGGATTTCATCAAGTAAGAGTCCGAACAGAATATATCCCAAAGACTGCATTTAGAACCAGACATGGTCATTATGAATATTTAGTGATGCCATTTGGGGTAACTAATGCTCCAGCGGTGTTTATGAATTTGATGAACCATGTTTTTGCTCAGTATTTAGACAAATTTGTGGTAGTGTTTAATGATGATATATTAATCTACTCTACGAATAGAGAAGAGCACGTTAAACATTTGAGGATAGCTTTACAAACTTTAAGGGAACAAAGGCTATACGGAAAATTGAGCAAATGTGAATTTTGGTTGAATAAAATTGCTTTCTTGGGTCATATAATATCTGAAGATGGTGTATCAGCAGATCCTAAAAAAAAAAAAAGATAGAGGCTGTGATGGATTGGCCTGTACCGAAATCAGTATTAGAAATTCAAAAATTTCAAGAGATGACTGGTATTACATAAGGTTTGTACAAAATTTTACAAAAATCATATCTCCTTTGACTAAATTAATTAGGAAAGGAGGAGAATATGTCAAAGTAGAGGAATGCGATAAGACATTTGAAGAATTAAGATGGAGACTGACAGCAGTGTCAGTGCTAGTAATTCCGGACAATACTGGAGGTATGAAAATTTGTAATGATTTTTCAAGTTAGGGATTATGATATATGTTGGTACAAAGTGGAAAAATAATTAAATTTGGATCTTACCCTTAAGTTTCCAAGAAAGGTAAAATAAATATTGTTCGTCGCAAAGTTCCTTCGCTTTCTTCCATTGAATACATCTTAGATTACAATAGAAGTAAACAAGAGATAAAAAGAACAAACGAGAGGATTTTATATTTCAATCTCTCTCTTTTACAATATTGTGGGATCTGTGGCGATGGGATCTGTCAAGGAGCTCCTTTGGACGATCGGTACGTTGAAATCTTCTCTTTTAAAGATATCGGCCGAATATAGACGATCTTCTCTGGTTTTGATTTGTTCAAGGCTCTCTCACGTAACTCGAACTTCTCAAGAACTCCAGAAAGAAAACGGTGGTTTTCTCTGATCTTCACGAACTCAAGGCTCTATGCGTAACTTGAATTCTCCAAGATTTCAGAAGATGATCAACAAAGGCTTCAAGGCTCTCTCGCGTACTTGAATTGCCAAAGGATCGATAGGAGACTTCCGATGCCCAAAAAGAAGACCCCTAGGGTTTCACCAGGAAGGTATTTATAGCCCCAGATTAATGCAAGAGTTTCTATCTAAATAGAACTCGCATTCATCAAGGATTCCAATCAAATATCTTAGTTTTAATGGAATTCTGATTTAGACTTGATTCGGGTATTTGGATAAGCCCAGAATCATAATCTCAATCAATTTGAGATTCTGGTTATCTGCTTACGCGGAGCTTTAATCGCATCAAAATGCGACGCTAAATAACCAAAACGCGGAGCTATTGATCATCTCCGCGTTTTACTCAAACGCGAGGCTAATACAAGCCAAACTGCGGAATCAAAGCGGAGCTATTAAATATCTCCGCGTTTTATTCAAACGCAGGGTTAATATAACCAAACGCGGGGCTATTGAATTAGCTCCGCGTTCTGTTGTAGAAAATCCTTTTAACTTAGAAATTTTCACTGCCAACAGAACCCCCTCCAAAGTTTTCAAAATGGCTTAGACTTCAGCAGATTTTGAAATACTTTGGATATTTAAACTGAAACGCGGAGTTAGAATACCAAGTCTATCTCGCGTTATGCTCACTTACGCGGAGCTAATCAGCTTCACTTCATCTTCAGTGCAATGAGTAATTACGTCATTAATTACCCCGAGCTTCCACGCCGAATACCAAGCGACGGAAATTCTGTTTAAATAGAGCTCCCGACTCATCTTCTTCTTCATCTCATCCGAAGAATTTCTGAGAACTCGAGTGACTCACGAATGATCTTCAACTGATCTTCGTTCAATTCTCCATAGATTTTCATCATTAGGATGTCTCTCCAGAGGAGTTTGGCTTTTCGCAAGTTGGCCGGCGTTAATGGCAGCAGCCGTGAAGGTAAACGCGACGGCGAACCAGTCTATGTAGCGTCTTCCGAAGGTAAAAACCTTAACTCTTGGGCTTCTAAGAACCATTCTTGAGATGTTTCGTCTTGGTTTATTCTGGACGATTGCTTATCTTGTCGGCGAGATCGCCGTTTTATTGTGTCGTCCCTGCGCTTGAAACGCGGGGCTTTACTAGTAGTCTCAAATGAATCCGCGAGGCTATCTTTGATTAGCAGTCGCGATGAATTGCGAGGCTATCTTTGATTAGCAGTCGCTATGAATTGCGAGGCTATCTTTGATTAGAAGTCGCGATGAATTGCGAGGCTATCTTTGATTAGCAGTCGCTATGAATTGCGAGGCTATCTTTGATTAGCAGTCGCGATGAATTGCGAGGCTATCTTTGATTAGCAGTCGCTATGAATTGCGAGGCTATCTTTGATTAGCAGTCGCTATGAATTGCGAGGCTATCTTTGATTAGCAGTCGCGATGAATTGCGAGGGAAGGAAAGAGCAGAAAGAAATCTTGTCCCCTTTTCGCGAAGTTATTGCATCATCCTCTGCGTTTAAAGCGCGAGGCTATTTCTTCAACTGTGCGCGGAGTTAGCTTAGCTCCGCGTTTTCACTCTTTTGGAAACTCTGTTCCTTTTGCAGTAAGTTCAATCCTTTCTGAAGAGGAGTGTATGCGTGTCCATCGATCTTCATCAGCAAAAGTAACTCTAAGGAAGTCAGAAGCATATGCTTTACAACATGGTTGCAGGTTTCAAACTCTGGCTCCGAGAGATAAACTCCTGAAGGGGCTGTAAATAAGGAGCTGCAGCACTTGCAGTGCAGAATTGCAGCACTTGCAGTTCAGAATTGCATTACTTGCAGTTCAGCTTGTGCTTCGATGCAACACTTTCCTTTCCTCTCGTGCTTCATTTCGGATGACAGATCCTAGTTGACATTTGCAGAGGAGATCTTTTGCATGTAAACCAGGGAACTGAGCTTCAACACCCCGCAGAGAAATTTTGAATTCTTTTGCATGTGAACCAGGGAACTGAGCTTCAATACCCCGTAGAGAAATCTTACTGTTTGGTTATTGATGAGTTGATCATGTAAAAGTTTTTGGGAGAGCTATAACTCCCTCTTTGTAATCTTTCCTTCTTTTATAAATAAAGGCAAATTATTTTCCTCTCTATCTGTCAGCTTCAATAAACTTGCTTGCTCAACAAATAGATGGTCAATAATTTTGGTAAAATAGTCTAAGGCTCTACTGCGTAACTTAGATCATTAATACCGATTTGATCGGATACTGATCATCTTTTAACTTAGCCAAAAATCCAAGTTCTTCATGAGAACGCGAGGTTAAAATACCAAGTTATCCTTGCGTTTCGCGGAGTTAAATAACTTCGCATTTTCCATCATCGCGCGAGGCTAATAGCTTCGCGTGTTGGAGAGTAACTGACCAGTCACTTTCTCCGAAATTCGCGCCGAATTCCAAGAGGCGGTTCCTTTCATTTAAAAGAAATCTCTATTTCTTATCCTTCTCACTCTATTTGAGAATTTTCCAGAAACTTAGAGATTCAGGCGATCAGAGTTCAGACGACCCGATCTTCTTCCGACCGAGTTTCTCCAGATTTTCAGTCGATTTTTTCTCAGCAATGGCACCCAAGACTCGCGCTACTTCTCGAGCAGCTCCATCATCGGCGACTGGCGCAAGCAGTGGTGGCGGCGGCCAAGGCAGCGACGCGCCAGCCCACATTTCGCCTATCGAGGGTAAGAATCTCTCCATTGAGACTCTTTAGAACATTTCTAGAGTGATTTGGCTTAAATTTAACTGATCAATCAACTCTTTTACCAGCGAGATCGCCGTACTCCTGCCGTAAGGCTTGGAGAAGAAGAAAAGTCTCTGACTGCCTTCTTACGCGAAGTTATCGCGTCATCCTCGCGTTTAAAGCGCGAGGCTATTTTAAGTAGCAGTCGCGCTGAAACGCGAGGCTATTTTAAGTAGCTGTCATGCTAAAAACGCGAGGCTATTTTAAGTAGCTGTCGCGCTAAAAACACGAGGCTATTTTAAGTAGCAGTCGCGCTGAAACGCGAGGCTATTTTAAGTAGCAGTCGTGCTGAAACGCGAGGCTCTTTTAAGTAGCAGTCGCGCTGAAACGCGAGTCTCTTTTAAGTAGCAGTCGCGCTGAAATGCGAGGCTCTTTTGAGTTCTGCGCGGTCTAATTTTTAGCTTCGCGCGGCGCTATTCTTAGCTTCGCGCGTTCTAATTTTTAGCTTCGCGCGTCCATACTTAGAGAATTTTTCTGTCTTATAGAAATTTCTCTCACTCTGCTTTCTTTTTGCAGTAGGGTATTCGATGGAATCTCTTCCCCACAAGAATTACTTCGGCTTTGCTGGGGGTTCTGATCCCTCAAGCCAATTCCGTTTCACTACTATCTTGGCTTCATATAAGCCAGACCCGAAGGAGCGCAAGGAGAAGTTGATCAAGTACCATCCCACTACTGCGCGAGAAATGATAACTGATGCTGCTTTTGAAAACGCGAACAGAGAGGCGATGGAGAAACCCGCCTTCCTCTTTGGAGACTAGATGGATCAATCAGATGAGATCCTTTCTGAAGAGGAGTGCATTTGGTTATATAACTCAGGCGAAATGCTGATGTTTCTGCCTAGAATGGACCGTAGCTATCCTCTGGTCTATCTTCAGAGGCTGGAGATACCTCGGGAACTAAAGTGGGGATTGACTCAAGAGCAAGATGGCGTCCCAACAGGCAAGTTTGGTGCAAAAGGGGTTTATCAAGACGGTTCCCCCAGATGCATTACTGGCTTGCTTCCAGGCCGATTTGGCAAGGAGCTTCCTATAGGAGAAGTCCCATCTCGTGCCCGAACTTTCTTAAGTGAGTTCCTGGCGAAGGATGGTCAGTACCCGGCTAGCGACTTTAGGATGCCTGGCTGGGTTCATTCTTCTAACAATATGTCGTGGGCACGCCTTGTTCAGTACATGTTGGATTCCCACGAGCCCATTTTAAAGGATATTGGCTTGTATAAAGCCATCAGGAATGTCCAATTCGGGTTTCCCCAGAGTGCTTATCACTTTTACTGCCTTTTGGAGATGTATAACCCTGAAACCTGTACTTTCTTTACTCCAGTGGGTGAGCTAGGGTTCGCTCTCCACGAGATGTTTGAGGTTTCTGGGCTCTCGATGGGCGAAGTCCCTTACGAGGAGTATATCCACACCACCGAGGAGCTGAACATGCTACTGGCGAGGGATGAGCGCATCCATGCCACATACTGGGAGATGATGTGCCATTATCATATTTGCGCTGACTTGACGGGTGCGCGTAACTACGGTATTGGTCATAAGAAATGAGCCGAATACCTTTTTGCCAACTTGAATTCTAAGGATAGTTCAACGACTATCCATGGCCATCCACCCGTCTATGACTCAGAGATTGAGCACCGCATTGCTAAGGGCTGCCATCTATTATATTATACCACTGAATCCAATGAGAATGGATACGGTCCCGGTACTTCATTCAAGAGCTATCACTATCAAGCCCAGTTTCCGATCTCCAACAGAGGTCTCATTGCCGGGTTTTTGATGTTGTGGCTCAAAAGATGCGTCGTGCCGTCATTGCCCAAGGAAGCGATTGCAGTGACCGTGGTATATCCAGCGGTTCTTCTCGCATATGGCCGACCCCTTGGACTCCTTCCCGCCATGGTGTGTAATTTGCAATATGGACTGAGGGTGCTCTGTCGTGATTTCCTCCCTACTATTAAAGTCAAGGGGAAAGGAAAGGGCAAGTCGAAGGAGACTGCCCTGCCAAAAACTCCAAACCCTAGGGTGGAGATGCCCTACACCTATTTGATGGCGTGGCTCGTCTTGCACTGTCCCTCCTTAATGAGTGCACCAGAGCGTCGTTCGGGCGAAAAGTGCTTCCTTGTAGAACTGTATGAATGTTCTTCATGGAGGCAGAATTATATGTCCCAGATTCGGAAGACTCTTCGTAGCTTTCAGAATTACGAGATCTTCCGGTGTTTTCCTGACTTTCCCGGCGGAGGATATGGGACGAGGCTGAAGGATGCCGTGGGAGCAGATAAGTTCACTACTTTATCTGCAGGAGCGTTCTGGTGGCTTCTCAACATCCGTCCCGGACACTTGGTGTATCGTCAAGATCTCAGGTGTCAGATCGAGCCATATACTCCGAGTCGCTTTGCTTGCCAGTTTGGATATTCTCAACTCTATGTGGGCAATCCAAATAAAGATCTCGCTCACGAGGGGAATTTATACGAAGGCGCTCGTGGCTGGTTCCATTTTGCAGCGGGCGGGACCGAGGCTGAATTCTCCTTGCCCCAGAAGGTGCCAGAATTGGCCATGACCCTTAGCTCCTGCAATTTGTTCAATATTGCGAATGCTGACGTGCCCGGCTTCTCTCTCAATCGCAGTTGTTGCAAAGAGATTGAAGCCCTCTATATTAGCCGCCAGGGTGCTTCTAGGGTAAGGATAAAAGGAATGGAAGAATTCCTTGGCGCTGCGGCTGAGCTTTCGGATGTCAGCGAATCAGATGATGATGCCGGTGATGATGACGACAATACTGGTGCTGGTGGAGCTCCTCAGCCTGTTGTCAGTCGTTCCCTGAGTCCAACTCTCAAACGTCGCGGCACTTTAAAGAAAAGGCCGGTAAGAAGCAAAAACTGGCACAAGAAACTTTGATAGCCCCCCAAAAAGTGGCTATCAAACTTGTTTCTGACTTGTTGGCTTCAGCTCTACCCCCAGCATTGGCAAGGGATGATGAGCCTGCTAAAACTCCAAGCGTTGCTGAGGTTTCGGCTCCTTCGGCCGTAGAGCCTGTGGCAGAACCCGGGGCGCAACTAACGGGTAGTGAGACGGGTACATTGCTGGAAACGACAATGGCTCCCCCTTTAAGTCCGACAACTGGACTTGTATCGCCTGGTATGGCCCTTAGCATTTTATCTTTTGCCCGTTATTTATTTTAACGTAACACTGCTTTTCTGGTTTTCTAAAATGTAGGTGATCAACTTCTCTCGCCAATGCACTCGACTACCCAAGTAGAGTCTGACGATAGAATGGACCATTCCGGCTCCGTTGGTGGTGTGGGTAGCTCTGCTGGTGAGTTTGCGGCTGATTATTCCACACCGGCTCTTGCCTCTGTTTCCTCTTCAATTCCCCCAATTGACGAATTGGGAAGTGACGAGAGAACTGAGATTATTATCGCAGCTGCTGCTAATGAGGCTACACCTTCTCCTAGCATGTCATCTCCAATGCCAGTCTGTTCCACTGAGACATTTCCCACAGTCGTTGGCGTGCCTTCTCAGTCAGCGATTTTAACGTCGTCTGTTGTCGTGGCTGCTGAGATACCTGCAACTCTTCCGACTTCAAGCCTTCCAGCAGGGGAGGAGAATAATTTGAAATTCTCGTTCGAGGATGCTTCTCCCACCAGAGGAGCTTCAGGCGAAGTGATCCCATCTTCTCTTCCTGTTGGTGGGGGTACCCAAGTGATCTGTACTGACGGTACTTCGTCTGGGGTCTCCAGCTCTTCCAGATCTGCACTGCCTCTACTGGTCCACCATATTATGAATTTAATACAGGGACGGGCTTCTTCTTCTCCAATTCCAGCAACTACTGCTCCCTTTCTTACGACACCTTTCTTGGCATTACCTACTTTGCCTATCGACAGTGCAAATCCTCTTGAAAAACTTTTCGACTTCACTGTCGAGGATTTTATGCATTTGTTAAGAAGATGTGTCGAGATGGTTCTTGCTGGCCATGATTTCTTCAACTTCGCACGTCCATTGTTACTCCGCTATCTAGGAAATATTGAAGAATTCGGTGGACAAGATCGAGCAGCTCCATACCGGGCCCGCCTTGCAGCCTTAGAAGAGCAGGTGACCACGCTACACACACTCCGTCAAGCGGATGTGGAGGCGATCACTAAGATAGAGCTGGCGCGGCTTCGGGCAGAATCCTTATCTCGAAGAAATATTTTAAGGCAGCAGGAGGAGAGATGGTCTCAGGAGCTGACAGAGCTCCAGGCCAGTCGGGAATCCGTTCTTGGCGACCTGCAGAGGGTAAACTTTGGAATTGAGGAAAGTCAGGCGGCCATCTCTAAAGCCCAGGAGACGATTGCCAGAGCTCGGGCCACCTTGATAGAAAATGAACTCCGATTAGGAGAATCTGTCAAGAAGCGGGAGATGTTGCTTGTCCAGCAGGAGCAGATTCAGCAGGAAGAGATGGCCAGGAATCGTGCCATAGAAGAATCTCGTCAGCAACAACTTACAATAAGTGATGATGAGTTGCGTAGGCAAGCTCAGCAAACCGTGGAGGCTTCTCATCGTAGAAATTTGGACGAGATAATAAACCAATTGAGACTCCTGAGAGGCCAATAGTTATCTTCCTTGTAATAAGAACTTCGTAAACAGGAGAGAGATAACCTTACGATGTTTCTTTGAAATTCTTTTTGTATCTTCACCTTTTTAATAAAGATGATTCTTTTGATTCTTTTATTTGCCGGCTTCAAAACAGATTTGCTTGCCCAACAAATAACCTGTCGTCAAAACGCTTTATCTCGGTATTGTTTATGCTCAATTTCTCGAGCCGAAGTAAAAATTAAAGTTTAATATGGGATTTTTAGCAAACCCCCAGCTATTAACGGATTTGATTAGTCTTTACCGACTACCGTTTGAGTTGGGCTAGCCATGTTATTCCCCTCAACATGGTGAGTTGTCGAGGAGTACGTTTGGGCTTAAATGCCAAACTTTTCCTCTTCTCTTTACTTTATCGGTATTGGGCGATTCATACTTTCACCCCAGTATGATGGGTTGGCGAGAAACTAGTTCTCTTCCCATTGCCTAGTTGGCGTTGGGCAATTCATACTTTTACCCCAGTATGATGGGTTGGCGAGAAACTAGTTCTCTTCCCATTGCCTAGTCGGCGTTGGGCAATTCATACTTTTACCCCAGTATGATGGGTTGGCGAGAAACTCGTTCTCTTCCCATTGCCTAGTTGGCGTTGGGCAATTCATACTTTTACCCCAGTATGATGGGTTGACGAGAAACTTGTTCTTTTCCCATTACCTAGTTGGCGTTGGGCGATTCATACTTTCACCCCAGTATGATGGGTTGGCGAGAAACTCGTTCTCTTCCCATTGCCTAGTTGGCGTTGGGCAATTCATAATTTTACCCCAGTATGATGGGTTGGCGAGAAACTAGTTCTCTTCCCATTGTCTAGTCGGCGTTGGGCAATTCATACTTTTACCCCAGTATGATGGGTTGGCGAGAAACTAATTCTCTTCCCATTGCCTAGTCGGCGTTGGGCAATTCATATCTTTTAGGTCAGAGGCGCTTAATTACACATGCCTAAAAGAAAGATTGGGGGCTGTTCAAACTTGAGAACTGAGCACAACAGGTTTGGGTCAGAGGCGCCAAACTGCGCATGCCCAAGAAAAGACTGATGGTGGTTCAAACTTGAGAACCAAACTGGAGGCGGTTCAAGACTCTCTTGCGTAACTTGAACTGGGCACTCCAAACACACCAGGTTTAGGTCAGAGGCGCACAATGCGCATGCCTAAGAAAGACTGGAGGTGGTTCAAACTTGAGAACCAAACTCACCAGGTTTAGGTCAGAGGCGCACAATGCGCATGCCTAAGAAAGACTGGAGGTGGTTCAAACTTGAGAACCAAACTCACCAGGTTTAGGTCAGAGGTGCCAAACTGCACATGCCTAGGAAAAAGGCTGGCGGTGGTTCAAACTTGAGAACCAAACGCACCAAGTTAAGGTCAGAGGCGCCAAACTGCGCATGCCTAAGAAAAAGAAGACGCGTATCTCCAAGGGTACTAAGAATAGTATTTCTTCAGAAATTTGCCATTGATTGGCATCATCATCCTGTCGCCGTCTTGATTCATTAAGCGATAGGCTCCACTGGAGTATACTGTCTCCACAACAAACGGTCCTTCCCACTTGGGTTCAAATTTACCCTTAGTCTTGTGGGTTAGCACCATTGGCCTCTTAACAGCCAGAACCACGTCTCTTTGCTTAAAGGTCCTTGGTTTGACGTTCTTATTGAACGTTTGAGATATTCGGGCTTGATACAACTCAATTTGTTGTTGAGCCCTGAGACGTTTTTCATCTAACGCCTCTAGTTCTTGCAATCTTTGCTGATGGCGCTCTTCTGTCGTCATCTTTGTGGCTAAAGCCACTCTTAATGATGGTATCTGGATTTCAAGAGGCAGAACAGCCTCACTTCCATAAACCAAAGAGAACGGGGTAGTTTTAGTCGGGGTGCGAACGGTGGTGCGATAAGCCCACAGGCATTCTCCTAGCTTTTCATCCCAATCTCGTTTATTAGAAGAGACGAATTTCCGAAGGAGTTTAATAATCGTCTTGTTGAAAGCTTCAGCTAACCCATTAGCCGCGGGGTTATACGGTGTTGAAGCGATATCTTTGATTCTGAACTTGTTGCAGAATCTAGAGAATCCCTGACTAATAAATTGCGGACCATTATCAAGAATGATCCGTCGAGGGACGCCAAATCGGTAAATGACATGATGCTTGATAAACTTGATCACATCTGCCGTTTTCACCTCTTTCATGGGCACGGCTTCGGCCCATTTTGAAAAATAATCGGTTATTGCAAGAATAAACCGATGTCCTCTGGATGACGGGGGAGTTATGGGCCCCACAATGTCCATTCCCCAGGCTTCAAATGGCCAGCTTGCGACGGTATTGTGCAAGTATTCTTGGGGTTGATGAATAAAATTGGCATGTATTTGGCATGCATGACATCGTTTAGCGTATGCCATTGCTTCCGTAACCATGCTCGGTCAGTAGTATCCTAGCATTCTTATACGGTCTCTAAGTTTAGGACCGGGCTGATGAGCTCCACATATTCCATCATGTGTTTCTTTCAGCACTTGTTCTGCTTCTGCTTTCGATATGCAGCGTAGCAATAGACCACCTCTTGACTTTCTATACAAAGTCTGAAGTTTCCGGTCGTAATAAAATCTTTGGGCCTTCCTCTTTATTGAGGTGACTTCCTTAGGATCTTCTGGTAATATCCCATGCAAGGCATAATCCACAAACGGAAATCGCCAATCACGGGGTTCTAGCTTTAAGCCAGTCTGGCATACCTCTTCGGCTTGAGATACCACGTCTGGGTGGAGGAGTTCTCTACTACCAATGGTGATGCTTTTAGCTTCACCTGGCGGGATTGCCAGTGTTGCGGCTAATGCGGCAAGAGCATCTGCATAAACGTTTTCGAGATACGTGATATATGTAGAATTGTTCAAAATATCCTGCTAGCTCAATAGCTAGCTGATGATAGGGGATGAGGGCTTCATGTCTGACTTCATACTCACCTGTCATCTGATTGACAATGAGTTTAGAATCTCCATATGCCTCTAGATGGTTCAGCCCCAGTTGCAGAGCTATTTTTAAGCCGATAATAAGCGCGTTGTACTCCGCTACATTATTCGTGCACGGTTCTGTTAATGAGTAACCGTTAGGCAATATATGTTTATGTGGGGATATTAGCACAACCCCCACTCCAGCAGCAGATCGTCTCGCAGCACCATCAAAGAACATTTGCCAAGGCTGTTCTCTGGTAACTGTGTTGACTTCTGATGTCTGCTTTAATTGAGACCAAATTGGATGGTCTGTAAGGAAATCAGCGATTGCCTGTCCCTTCATGGCCTTTTGAGGGACAAAATGTATGTCATAGGGCGATAGTAAGAGCGCCCATTTTGCCAATTGGCCATTCAAGGATCCTGATTTTGTCATCAGAATCTTCAGGGGATTAACCCGTGATATGACATGAATTGTTTGCCCCGAAAGGTAGTGTCGCATTTTCTAAACAGCAAACACTAGGGCTAAACATTCTTTTTCAATCGGGGTATACCGCTGTTCGGCCCCAATCATTGTTCTACTTAAATAGTAGAGGGCATGTTCATGGCCGTGCTCATTATATTGAGCAAGTAATGCTCCTAAAGCATTATCCATGGCCCTTACATATATAAGGAAGGGCTGCCCAGGGGCTGGTGCCATTAGTACAGGAAGCTTAGTAAGGTACTCCTTGAGGTCATCAAATGCCTGCTGACATGCCTCATCCCATATGAAAGACGCTCCCTTCTTCATAAGTTTGGAGAATGGTTGGCATCGTCCAGATAAGTTGGATATGAAGCGCCGAATATAAGCGAGCTTTCCTTGTAATCCCCTTAATTCCTTAAGATTACGGGGAGGCGGCATTTCGCTAATCGCTTTTATCTTTTCCGGGTCGAGGAAAATTCCTTTTGAAGTTATTACGAACCCTAGAAACTTCCTGCTGGATACCCCCATGAACGACTTGGTAGGATTCATCTTCAAGTGATATTTCCGCATAAGATCGAAGACCACTCTTAAATCGTGAAGATGATCTTCTTTGTCTTTGCTTTTGACTGCTAAGTCATCCACATAGCACTCCACTGTTCTGCGTAGGTGTTCTTTGAATATGGCGCTCATTGCGCGTTGGTAGGTGGCACCTGCATTCTTTAATCCGAATGGCATCACCGTATAACAGTATACCCCCTGTGGCGTTCTGAAAGCTGTATGTTTTTCATCATCCGGGTGCATCTTGATTTGGTTATAACCTGAGAAGCCATCCATAAAGGACATCCTCTCATAACCGCAAGTATTATCGATCATCACGTCGGTGATGGGAAGTGGAAATTCATCCTTGGGACATGCAGCGTTCAGATCTCGAAAGTCAATGCATATCCGGATTTTGCCATTCTTTTTGCGAACTGGCACTATGTTTGCCACCCAATCTGGGTGTTGTTCTTCACGGATGAACCCGGATTGTATAAGCTTGTTGACCTCAGCAACTATTGCCTCCATCAATTCCGGTCGAAAATGCCTCTGTTGCTGTTTAACAGGTTTGACATCTTCTTTTATATTTAACCGGTGTGTGGCAATTTGAGGGTCAAGCCCAGGCATCATCTTGAGCGTCAATTGGTTTCTCGTCGCTTTCTGGCGCGGCTGAAACTATATTGATTGTCAAAAATTGAAACCAAGCACCAGTGCTTATATCTGAATCATGATCTGGTGAAGATATTTCTTCTTTGGCCGAAGGACTCTCTTCATCATTTAATGGTGACGAGGGTGGAGTAGATACATAACCCAACCCCCTGCGGGTCTTCTGATAATAATCAGGGCTCTTTCCTCTCGGTCTAAACAGGGTATGAGATTCCGCCGCCCTTTTCCAAAGTTTAATCCCGGCTTCTAGGTAAAATTATATCCCATTTTCTCCATCATCTGTCGGGACCTTTGCTCATATAAGTGAAATTGAGGTGATGTTTGTTCATCACTTTCATTACTTTGTCTCTGTCGCGGCGACGTGGCTACTTTGCCGAACATGATCGGCCTTTAGGATCCTCTTTGAGGAGGCACTTCTAAGTAGTGACCTTTCTCCTCAGCTATTTTAGACTGAGAGAGGAGGGATGACCTAAGTGGCAAATGACATGCTGCCAGAACTTCAAGTTCGGATAGGCCATCCACTTCGGTAGAAGTACAAGAGGGTTCTGATTCAGTAGCTACAGCATGCTCGTAGACTAACTTTACATTTTCATTAATAACCCATTCACTTTCTATTACATCCACTATATTATTAAGACCTAAGCTAAGATCTAGGTGAGGGTTGATTTCGTAATCACCCCCATCATCTTCTCCAAGGAGCTCGTACTCAGTGTCGGCTTCATTGCCACTGTCGTCGGGCTTTGGAGACTTGCTAAGATTGTCATTGGAGGCTTCATGTGCTGGCTTGTAGAGTGCAGCATCTGTGAAGTAATTTTCCAACCCTTTGAATGGCTGCTTGTCAGCAATTAGTGTCCAGACCTCTCCTTCCTTATCGCAATATTTCATGCACTGGTGAAGAGTCGACGGAACTATCATATGAGAGTGGATCCAAGGTCGCCCCAATAAAATATTGTAGGAGGTATCAGCGTCAATTACATAGCATGTAACCTCCATTTTCAAGTCTCCAATTTGACACCGCAATCGGATCTTACCAAGAGGATGGCTATTATTAGCGTTGAATCCATAGATGGTAGTGTGTGTAGGTGTCAAGCGATGAAGGGAAATCCCCAACAGCTGTATCAATCTACTGGGCACGACGCTGAGTTTGATAATCTCAACAATTCGTAAAGCGTTACTCCCGCTGGGATGTTAGCCAACTGCGCAATTATGTTAAATTCGAAGGGAGTTTCTTTGGCTCCTTCATCTCTGGTAGGATTCTTCTGGAAACGAAGTCCTTTCTGCTTCGCAGGCTTTGCGAGTTCTGCATAGATATCTTTTGGATCCACTCTAGTGTAGTCTTTAAGATATGTCTTTCCAGATCGAGTACCGGAAGGGCCTGCCCCATCTTGATGGATGGCCATAGTTTCGGGTTCTTCTTCAGAATCTGTGAAGGCCCCCGAAGCTATATATTATTTCTTTATATCTGCAGAAATGACATTAACTGCCCATTTCTTCTCTTGACCTCTTGAACTAGTCCATTGTTCATCTTCCAGCAAATCGGGGTGAACCCACATAACTTCCCCCTTTTGGGTTGTTACGGGGACAAGTCCCTATTGGGCTTTGTTGTGCGGATCAAGATTCTTCGTGACCATCTTACCCTTAGGGATTGGGGTCACTCCTGCGGGAAACTCGTGGGTTCCGACCATTATGGTTGTCATATTGGCAGTGACTTTCTTCTGCTCTTCCTTAAGCGTCAGAACTCCAGCCTCTATTAGTGCTTGGATTCTGTTCTTAAGGGGAAAACAATCCCTGGTAGGGTGCCCAACATTCCGGTGATAAAGACAGTAATTGGGGTCTTTAGTCTTACCCGCATCTTCCGGCTTCTTATTCTCGGGAAGTTTTAGCATTCCTTTCTTCTGGAGCAGGTGAAAGAGGATATGTGTCTGTTCCGCCTTGAAAGTGTAATTCCTTTCTTGTTGCGGTCTGATTTGCCTTGATCCTCGCTGACCTTGAGGCTTTGGCTCTGGCGGAGGACCGGTTTTCTGAGGAACAACTTCTGACGACATGACTGCTTTCCCTTTATTCTTATTGCTGTTGTTTTGGGTATATGGCTTACTACCCCTAGCGTTTCTTGATCCGTGAGATTCCTCAACTCGGCGAATCAAGTCTTCAGCTTGCTCTCCTTGTTTGAGTAGGTCCCTCCACGTCTTAGACTCTACGACCCCCATTTTGAGGAGCGCATTGGTCTTAAGGTTGTGTCGACAGGTCTCGACTAGAGTTTCCTGGATCATTCGGTGTTTACAATGTACGGACTTCTCCCGGAACCTTTCTATGAAATCTTTAACCGCTTCTTGTTCTCCTTGCCTAGTTGCAAGGAGGGAATGAACCGTAATCTCGGTGTCATCCTCGAAGAAACGTGAGAGAAATAATTTCTCAACATCTAACCAGGTATTAATAGTACCTGGGGGCAACTGCATGAACCAAGTAAAGGCAGGCCCTCGCAAAGTACTTGCAAATACTTTGGTCATGATGGGATCATTACCCATTTAGTGTCCTGCTTGGGACAAAAAGTAATATATATGCTGACTGGGCGATCATTTCCCGTCGTATGGCTCTAACTTGAGCGGCTTATATTTTGGTGGGTAAGGTATCATATCCCATTCAGGAGGATACGGTCTAGAGACCCCAGCTTCTTTCAACTCCTTTTTACGCATTAAAGCTTCGAGTTGACTCTGCAGCTTTTCTATCTTTTCGCCATGCGGATTATGGAAAGAAAATCTATCCTCTTCCTCATGCATCGAGTGGGCTTTCTCTTCCTGTTCTTCTTCATTCAGAGTTTCTTTGCCCTTTTTGGCATTATCTTCAACAAACCTCGATAGCATGATTTTGAGTCCTTCAATCATCTTTCGCTGCTCTCGAATCATCTTTTCTTGAGCTTCAAATCTCTGATTGATATCGTCAGACTTATCTGCCATATGCGATGCTGACTTCTGTAGCCGAGACGATATAGAGGATGGGGGCGAGGCTATAGCGGAATTATCGCTGTCCTCGTCGTAAGAACCCTCTGCGAGCTTCTTATAATTTCGGGGCGGGACGGCTCCTGATCTTAATCGAGTAATACGATGAGATTCATCATCGCTCGATTCTGAATCATCATCCGTCTCTGCAATTTTCTTCCCTTTTCCTACCATGTTGGAAGTTACAGCTCTCCCTTGTTTCAGGGGAGTGGTTCTTGTCTTCTTAGCAGGATTCTGGTTTGACTCGTTTAATCGGTCGAACACAGATATCCTGTTCTTGCTGCAGCCACAGTTATTCATCACGGCTGATACTGCTGTCAAAAGTTGCTGGCAATGGCAAATATGTTCAACTTGAAGTTGGTCTATGCCTCTCTTCTTAGAGAGATGCTCCCTGAGGTCAGTGCCTCTAGCAATGGAATCAAGAGGTCCATTCAACTCTTGAGAATGTTTAGGAATCCACTGAAGCTTCTTTGATTGATCAACCCTGACTCTAGGGTCGGACCGATCCTCGCGTGGCTTAGGAATAGCCTCGCGTTTCACATTGCGGGCCTGAAGAATAGCTCCGCGCTTATCCACACTAGCCTCGCGTTTCTCGCTGGCTTGGTGTGTCCTTGGAAGTTTAGCTTCTGGAATAATAGCCCCACGTGAAGGGAAGTTCTTGCACGCTGGCTTATCTTTGCGATTAACGCAGATCACAGCTTCGCGCTTAGCGCGATTTTTACGACTGACGACTATCTGCCAATCATCTTCCCGTTCCTTGTGGGTGTCAGAAGTCTTGCGTTTATTGTAAGTATCACTGGCTTCGCGTCTCTCGCTAGGCACAGTAATAGCCTCGCGTGGAGAATCACACGCTGGCTTTGAATAATTTTTATACTCGCATAACTCGCGAGTGTTGGGTATTTTGCGACTAGCGCAACCCTTACTGGCTTTGCGTCTCTCGCTAGGCACAGTAATAGCCTCGCGTGGAGAATCACACGCTGGCTTTGAATAATTTTTATACTCGCGTAACTCGCGAGTGTCAGGAATCTTGCGTAACTCGCCAGTATTACCAGCCTCGCGTGGAAAATCACACGCTGGCTTTGAATAATTTTTATACTCGCGTAACTCGCGAGTGTTGGGTATTCTGCGACTAGCGCAACCCTTACTGGTTTCGCGTCTCTCGCTAGGCACAGTAATAGCCTCGCGTGGAGAATCACACGCTGGCCTTGAATAATTTTTATACTCGCGTAACTCGCGAGTGTCAGGAATCTTGCGTAACTCGCCAGTATTACCAGCCTCGCGTGGAAAATCACACGCTGGCTTTTCCTTGCTTTTAAGGCAAGTTGTATCTTCGCGTTTAACGCGGTAGAGATTGGTCTCGCGGGTAGCGCGAGCCAATTTGCGAGGGACCATAGCCTCGCGTCCTCTAGAGTTAGCTCCGCGTCCAAGGCGGGCTTTGAGGGCTCTACGCCTCGCTCTCCGGTTCCTGTTCCGGAGTTGGGTCCTGGTCAGTCCAGTTCCCAAGTCTTCTTCGGCAATCGGAAGCTCATCCGCGGCTAGGATTTCTTGTGTGAACTCCGGCTCTATAGCCGCAGTCTTCAAGGATCCCCGTCTCTCGGTGGATACCTTTCTACCCGTCACTCGGGCATTGGAGTACATGCGACGATAGTGCCGTGTCTCATCCAAGTCACCTGATCCGGAGGAGAGGAACTCCTCGTACTTCTGCTGGTCGATTTCAACGACCAGCGTGTCTACTTCGGATCCGATCAAGTCAACGTCCGATTGCGCCACAATCTCTTCATCAGTGAAAGAGACGGCTCCCACTGTGGTCGCCAGTTTGTTCGTCGCAAAAGTTCCTTCGCTTCCTTCCATTGAATACATTTTAGATTACAATAGAAGTGAACAAGAGATAAAAAGAACAAACGAGAGGATTTTATATTTCAATCTCTCTCTTTTACAATATTGTGGGATATGTGGCGATGGGATCTGTCAAGCAGCTCCTTTGGACGATCGGTACGTTGAAATCTTCTCTTTTAAAGATATCGGCTGAATATAGACGATCTTCTCTGGTTTTGATTTGTTCAAGGCTCTCTCGCGTAACTCGAACTTCTCAAGAACTCCAGAAAGAAGACGGTGGTTTTCTCTGATCTTCACGAACTCAAGGCTCTATGCGTAACTTGAATTCTCCAAGATTTCAGAAGATGATCAGCAAAGGCTTCAAGGCTCTCTCGCGTACTTGAATTGCCAAAGGATCAATAGGAGACTTCCGATGCCCAAAAAGAAGACCCCTAGGGTTTTACCAGGAAGGTATTTATAGCCCCAGGTTAATGCAAGAGTTTCTATCTAAATAGAACTCGCATTCATCAAGGATTCCAATCAAATATCTTAGTTTTAATGGAATTCTGATTTAGACTTGATTCGGGTATTTGGATAAGACCAGAATCATAATCTCAATCAATTTGAGATTCTGGTTATCTGCTTACGCGGAGCTTTAATCGCATCAAAATGCGACGCTAAATAACCAAAACGCGGAGCTAACGCGGAGCTATTGATCATCTCCGCGTTTTACTCAAACGCGAGGCTAATACAAGCCAAACTGCGGAATCAACGCGGAGCTATTAAACATCTCCATGTTTTATTCAAACGCAGGGTTAATATAACCAAACGTGGGGCTATTGAATTAGCTCCGCGTTCTGTTGTGGAAAATCCTTTTAACTTAGAAATTTTCACTGCCAACAAATATAAAAAAAAAATGAATGATTCCATACTTGTGTTTCTTTTAGAAGATTGGGGAGACTAAATATAAGAGATATAACCTTGAGTATGCAGTTCAAAAGGAAGAAGAATTATTAAGAATAATTGGTGTTTGTAGACTTGGCGGAGTAAATATAGTTGATGAGATTAAATAGGCAAGCGAACTAGAAGATTTGGAACAATTCACGGAAAGATAAATGTAAGGATACAAAGAGATCTTAGAAGGCTGCGAATTAGTCGATTGAAAGTAGATGATAAAAAGTTGATAATAAATTATAATTAAAAAAGACAAATTTTATCAAGTCAGAACATGAACATATATCTTGGTACTCAAATTAAAACTTATCTTCCCAAACGATTGTCTTATTTCATTACTTTTGTTGATCAATCCCATTTGACATTTTAAATCTTCCATCTGCACTTTATTTCAATGTAGTCCATGTTTTCAAATTTTTTTTTATATCACAAGTCTTATCGAGACAGTGAGGCAATTGTAGAGATTTATTCTCTGGCGCCAACAATTGCAGCCACTTGATAGGACAATCTTGTGTAATTGAAATTTTGTAATTAACCATGAAGTCATTTCCAATCTTGTATTTTTACCATTCACTACTCCATTACATCAACATGTAATAATTGAGGTTCATTTTCTCTTCTAGAGTCTGTCACAACTAGGTAATAGGACCACATAAGATCTTTATCACTTGTATCTCTCCCATTGATTAATCAGGATAGCGTGGCACCCTGAATTAGTAGCAGCTATTCCTGATTAAACTTTATCCTGCATTTATACATAACTTGGAAATCTTGTCTATCCAATATCATTCCTATCAAAAGACAGAAAATTATTCATCATGTATTTTGTGTATCATAAATAAAGAGACCCTTAGATGAAAGTCCAAAATAGTGACTCTATCAAAAGTAGACGAATTCTAATATGGGATGCACGATCACTAAGGGACTCTACTCAAGAACATGAGGACGACATCAGAACTATTTCATGATCATGCATGTTACTTGAATATATTTTTTTTTTACATGACAATAAATACTTGGGTACACTGACATAGTTTTGAATTGGAATTTCGAGGACGAAATTCTTTTATTAGGTGGGTAGAATGTAACACCCCAAAATTATCATGTTTATTAAATTATAAATTATCAAGTTAAAAATTCCTTTCTATACCCTTCAAATTTAATTAAGTTTCCAAGGACACCCCTTTGGCATTTTGTGGGGATGAGTTGTTAGAAGAGAGTGAGAGGTGGCACTCTAGTTGACATTTGTCATGCATGCAAGAAGCCTTAGGACTAGGCTAGAGGATAAGGTGACCAAAATGCCCTTAGGTATATATAACCTTATTCTCTCAAAGAGAATTCTTATTAAAAGAACAAAGTAAAAATCACTCTTTATCCTTGGTTCTTCAAGTTCGTTGAGTAAAGGAAATAGAAGGGAGGCTTTGCTAAAACAAAGGAGGAGATTAAAGGGAATAGAGGCAAGTATCACCTTGTTCTTGTTCTCTCTTTGAATTGTATTTGAGTGCAAGTAGCAAGTATGATCCTTCTTGGAAATTATTTGATTTGTATTATGAGTACATGATTCCTTTTTCTTTATGGATAATTCTATATGATTTCGGATCTGCATACTTAGCCTAATTTACGGATGTTGGCAGTGGAAATTTCTAAGTAAATAGGATTTTCCACAACAGAATGCGAAGCTAACCTTTCAGCTTCGCGTTTGGCTATTTTCAGCTTCGCGTTTGATAATTTTTAGCTTCGCGTTTGGCAATTTTTAGCTTCGCAATTGGTTATTTTTAGCTTCGCGTTTGGCTATTTTCAGCTTCGCATTTGGCCATTTTCAGCTTCGCGTTTGACAATTTTTAGCTTCGCGTTTGGCAATTTTTAGCTTTGTGATTGGCTCGCGTTTGGCTATTTTTAGCTTCGCGTTTGGCCATTTTCAGCTTCGCGTTTGGCAATTTTTAGCTTCGCATTTGGCAATTTTTAGCTTCGCGTTTGGCTATTTTCAGCTTCGCGTTTGGCCATTTTCAGCTTCGCGTTTGGCAAATTTTTAGTTTCGCGTTTGGCTATTTTCAGTTTCGCGTTTGGCCATTTTCAGTTTCGCGTTTGGCAAATTTTTAACTTCGCGTTTGGCTATTTTCAGCTTCGCGTAAAAACTCCGCATTCAAGAGAAACACGGATTTATACACTTGGCATGATTCGCGGATTTATGATAACATGACATGTGAATATCAACATGATACATGAAGGCAAGATTATTCATGAGAACAAATTCTAGTATCTTTATTTCAAGACATGATAACAAGTTCTAGTATCCTTATTACACGACATGATAACAAATTCTAGTATCTTTATTACACGACATGATAACAAATTCTAGTATCTTTATTACAAAACATGATAACAAGTTCTAGTATCCTTATTACATGACATGAAGTATTCTTATGATATATGTGTACATGATTTCAAATCTTGATTCCTGAACTCTTGATTCTTGTGAAATGATATGTATACAATTTGACATGAAAGTCCACGTGTTTCCTTTAATTCACGTATATCATATGCATTACTAACATGGGAAAAACTACATGATGGATAGATAAGTACTGTATTGTACAAGGATCTTGTTGGCCAACTTCTTGATTAGGTGCTGAGGGCCTTTTACTAGCAGCACTGGGTGGTACTGAGCCACCGTCTGATACATGAGTCACCATATGGGTGATGCCCGTTACTTGTTTCATTTAACGGGGTCTGACTTGTAGCACCTAGCGGTATGTCATGGTTCAGCGCCATGAGTTAGAGGCCGGGTCCCGGGTATGCACGGGCACTTGTACAATATGAGAAACTGCGCGCTATCTTATCCATCATTGAGTTTCAATTCCAACACTAACATGATATAGACCTGTTAAATTATACACGAAACTTGTGAATGACTTACATAGTTCTGGTTACATGTAACATGATTGATATTACTTCGCTTACACTTGTCACCTTTACATGATTTGTTTCTGCTATTTGAATGAATAGTCTTACTCAATTCATTTTCAGTATTCTTAGGATAAGTTTGTACCAACGCAATTTATTTATTCTTTTATTTATTTGTACTATAATAGTACACGTGTTTCTTGTTTTTGTGTTACTTACTGGGTTTAATCCTCTGGATTTTCTTAAGCCCAGATCACGAAAGTAGAGAAGGGGAGATTGCTCCAGACAACGATCCTTACTTCACCAACCAGGTCGAGTAGAGGATACTACCACAATACTATTTGGGTACTTCGCACTTCTTGTTCTTGTTTCCTTTTTCTGGGCACTGCTTTAACTTGTAGTATTTAACTCCTTTGTGTAAATATTTAGAGCAGTGTGCCATTTTATGTAATCAACTCTCTGTATAAATGAAATCTTTTCAGTTTCAGATATGGTTATTCATCTTGACATGGCAGTAGTTACGGTTATTCTAAGATCATGGGACTGTTGGGCTATTTATAGTATTTAAGCAATGTCGCCCACTTAGGAAAAAAAAAAAAGCAAAAAGGTAGAGCCGAAGTGGGGGCGTTACAGATAGCAATATTTTTGTTATGCAGTATCTCTTTAGGTTGGATCTCGATATCTATAGCTTGACCACTGGCACCCTCAAGAGGCTTTCACTGGATACAACAGATGTAGATACTGTAAGAAACACGTTGGTTTTTGTAGGTAAAAGAGAGGGAGGATTCAGTTTGTTTCTTTTTTATATCAATAGAGAAGCACAGTGAGCATATTTGGTTTTTTTTTTTTTTTTTTTTGTTGGAGAACTTTGAATATGGTTATAGAAGCTGAGTTGTTATTTTGTTTTCTTACTCTTGCCAAAGAGAACTGTATCTAATTGCTTGTAAACAAATATTTTTCCATGAATCCGGTGCAAATTTTCTGTTTTGTTGTTGAACTTTGAACATAGTTTATTTTATGGTCATAGCATCATTTTTTTTTTGTTTTGAATTTTGATAAGGACAGATCCAAAAAGCCGATGGGGTGTTTGAAGTCCATTGGGCTGAGTTGGATTTTTTTAAAGAATAGTCCATTTGGACTTTGGATCAGTCCAAGGTCCAAAATTTTATTATGGACTTAAGCCAGCTCCCTGAATGTAGTGTCTATCTATTGTGCACGAGTTGGGTCCTTTAGAACTTTTTCTTTCTATTTTGGGGTTTATATATATATATATATATATATATATATATATATATATATATATATATATATATATATATATATATATATTATGGATTACTGTAGGTGAGCCGCCAGCTCAGAAAAAGTTACGTGAGCTAGCGGCAAAACTATAATGATCCAATAATTTTTCTTCAATTTTTTTAACATTTACTATCTCTACATCCTTAACTTCTTTTAGATTAAATTTCATAAATTTTGGAGGTCATTTACCATTTAATCAAGTGCATACAAAATGTTTTATTTATTGAAAACTGTTAATTTTGTGTTAACTTGATGGAGGATCCAATCAAAACTAAAATCTAAAAAATTGGATATGAGTGAACCTTAGGGGATCGAGATCATAATCCAAAAAAAAAAAAAATTTAAAAACATTATTGGAGATAGTGGAAATGAACTGCAGCTCAGGTAACTTACGTGAGCTGTCAGCTCATTTCTAGTTTTCTCATATATATATATATGTATATATATATATATGTATGTATACATATATATATATATATATCTGTATGTATACATATATATATATATATATATGTATATATATACATATATATATATATATATATATATATATATATATATATATATCTTAAATTATTAAAAATTATAATTTAGTCACCCAAATCTTCATATTTATAATTTAGTCCTTCAAATCCTTTAACTTAACATAATTTAGTCCTCCAGTCATATTTTTTGCCCAAATTTTTCGTTATACTCCTGAATTGCTTCTCTTTAGTTCTTCAATTCTCCTTCATCTTCTTATTGGGTTTCCTCTCCATTCTTCTCCTCTCTTTCTTCCCTCCCAATTGATTTCTTAGTGAAGTAACTTAGAGAAACTCAATAAGAAGAGGAAAAAGAGAGAGATGAGAAGAAGGGAGAGGGACACCGAATAAAAAGAGGAAGAGAGAAGAAAGGACTAAAGTGAAGTAACGCCGGGGTATAATGAGAAATACGGGCTAAAAATATAGCTGGAGGACTAAATTGTGATAACTTAAATGATTTGGGGGACTAAATTATAAATATAAAAATTTGAGGGACTAAATTCTAATTTTTAAAGATTTAAGGAACAAATATGTAAAAACCTATTTTATTTTTGATGTTTTTAGTATAGGAAATTCTATTTGGACACGGCATTTTACTCTTGACGCACGGTTTTGAAACTTCTAAATAATTACAAGTTTGCTATTATTTTTTTGACTAATTTATCTTTATAAATTTCAAACTAAAACTTCTTAAAATTTGGACTACGACTCATCGTCTTCCTCCTTTATTTTCTATCTAAAATCCTAAATATTTTTTTTTTATTTAATAAAAACACATCTCCTACAAAACCATCAATTTGATTTCTTGACCATTTAAAATTTTTTATATTAACGTTCCTGAAAAGATTAGTAGAATTTTAAATTCTTCGATTTCACCGTGACAAGTGAAATTTGGGTTTTGAGTTTGAATTTGAGTTTTCTTATACAAATGAAAAATTAGAACTTGCAATTGGTGTCAAAGGACAAATCTAAAATACAATTTGAATATTTTTTAGGTTTTATGCGTATTTGTTTGAGATTTATTGCTAATTAGCTTTTTTTGCGGGGGGACTTTGCTTGCTGGTCGGGTATTAATACCCAACCAGCACATTTCTTGGTCGGGTATTAATACCCGACCCAAAATTTTTTTGCTCTTAAACTAACATCCAACTCAAACAAAAATAAATAAAAATGGGATCAGATGGGGTGAGGAGTTAGAGAAAATGAGGAGAGGTATTTTTAGAAAAAAAATTGGGCGCAGATAGTAAAATGATAGTATTTCAAAATAAGAGTTGTAAAGAGTAACTAGGGCGCCAAAAGTAAAATGTCATGCGCAAATAGAATTTCCCTTTAAGTATGTTGTAGACTGAATGTGAGAGTACATGGGTGAAGAAGAAATCGGGTAAGAATTTAATGTGTCTAAAGAAAAAAAAAATCTATTTTCTTTTGCATTTTCTTTTCCTCCATCCACAAAATACAAAATATCCACCTATTTAAGATATTGTAGCTACAAGTCTATCCCATATATATATATATATATATATATATATATATATATATATATATATATATATATATATATATATATATATATATATATATATATAGTAAGTAAGAGATTGATACAGGTGAACTGTCAGTTCAGAAAAAATTACATGAGCTAGCGGCAAAAATATAGAAATCTAATGATTTTTCTTCGATTTTTTTTTAAAAAATTAGGATGTCTACATTTTTAATTCTAATAATATCAAATTTTATAAATTTTGGAGTTTATTTACACTTTTATGAAGTGGGTACAAAATGTTTATTCATTAGAAACTATTAATTTTTTGTACAATCAAATAAAAACTAAAATCCAAGAAATTGGATATTAGTAAACCCTAAAGAGACGAGATCATAATCCAAAATAAGTTTTTGAAAAATATTTATTTGAGATAATAGAAATAAACTGCAGCTCAGATAGCTAGAGTAAGTTGTAAGCTCATTTCTATTTTTTTCATATAGTAATGTCATAAATATTTAAAGCAATTTTCCATAATATCGGAAGAAATTAAAAAAAATGCATAAATCGGTTTGGAAGGAAAAAAAAATTCAAATCAAAACCAATTAGAACTTGACAAGTTCGGATTTGGCATTTTTATAGATCCAAACTTGCCATATCCAGATTATTTATTATTAGTAATATCTACAATTTATTAATTTTAATTTTTTATTAATTACTATTTATTTAATTCGATTATTATTAGAATGCATTATTGAATCATTCCTTCTCATATTTTTAATTGTCATTGGTATAAAATTAGCAAATCAATAAAGTATAACTTTTTATTCCAAAAATATTCCTTTTTTACTAAAAATGAATTTTCCTCTCTCTTTTTTTTTTTTTTGCATAATTGTAATTATAGTTTACACCAATACAAAATTATAATTTGCAATATTTTTGATGAATTAATGAATCAATAAGCTGTTAAGAAATTTCGTACAATACATTAGAGAATAAATTGAGCATGCTAAGGTAAATAAAAATTCAATCCTCTCCTTTTGCAAAGTAGGGACACTGTGACCATTGAAATTAATCATAAAACTGAGATTAAATTGAGTTTTAAGTGATTAGAATATTTTTTTTCTTTTTCTTTTCTTTTATTTCCCTGTTACTGTTAAATATTCTTCCAACTTCTCCATTAACTTTTTTTCTATTTTGATTTCTCAATTTGGATTGTGTATATCTTGTCAATGTCTATTGTTATGTTTGTTTTACTACTCTGAAAATATTTAACTCCTTCATTCAAATGAAAATATGAAAACATGATGAAAGAAGATCATCAAAAATGCAGAAAAATTTACATTGAAATCACATATATTTCTTAAAATATTGAGAATTCTTTCTTTAGTTGGGCAGTTGTAATTTTGCAATAAAAAGATTTACATATTAAAGATATATAAAAAGTAAAATCAGCAGAAAGTATTAGTGGTGAGAAGAGAAAGATCAAGGAACTAATAAATATTACATTTTATGTAGACTATTCAAGACACATTTCAACCATTCGTTACCTTAGTGGATGGTTAAAAGGTTTCTTAAATGAATACACTGCATATCCCTTATTATTTGCATTAATATAAACTTTATGTTAGAAAATATTTTAACCACTCACCAACTTAATGAACAGCTGAGATTGCGCATTGTACAGTCCTCATGGTCTTACACTTTAGAGAGAATCCAATAGAGTTTGATCTACCTAATTTTATTCAAATTATGAAGGTTTAAAGGACATTCCATTTTATTTATTTTATTTAGTAGATTTCTAAAATTTCTTTTGTATATCCATTGAAATTGTAAAATTATGTGATTTTATAGAGAAATAAAAAAAATATTCATTATATTTTCTAGATGAATGTCTGATCACGATAAAATTACGAAAATCTCCAAAAATTATGATATTAGATATTTATTCTGAATAGAAATTTCAAATTTTATATTTTTTTTAATCTCTTATGAACATGGTTATTCCTTTCAATTCTTATGATATACTTTTTTTTATTCTATTCTTGAATTATACTTTTGAAACCAAACCATCGAGAAATATAGTTTTTCTAGAATCTTGTGACTTATCAATTAGTTAAAAAAAGTCAATATAGTTGGTGTACCTATCAAGTTTAGTTACCTAAAATTTGAAATATAGATGTACGGTACAATAAAATGGGAAAACAATTTTATTTATTTATTTGTAAATATCCTCATCTTTATGGCGGTTTTATATAATACAAAGTTTCTGGCCTTATATATATGAGAAAAATCTATAAAGTACATAGGTTCTTACCAATATTTCGGAGATGGTATTTACACAAAATCCCATCACTAGATTTCATAGGAAATGGCTGAAAGTTTTTCTTTTTGATAATAATGTTGCAGCAAGATCAACATTTTAAATATCGCCCATTGCTGATATTTGTCGCAAGTATTATTTTGAATTCTAAGAAACCTAATATGATATGAAGCCTATAATATCGATGCGAGGTTTCAATATTGTCAGTTCTAATACTATAGACTATTGACCACACCCATACTTGTATTGAAAATCTGGTATTTTGAATTTTGAGCTTTATTAATTATTCAAGTTAAAATCCTAAAATTGATATTACTAGAAATAAAATCTAGAACCATTCTCTTGGGAGTCTTGCTTATTACCTTAAACGTAGTATTCTCACGTCTCTATAAATTCTTGTCATATTTTCATTTTGCCATTTCCAAAATACATAACTAAGTCCAAGTCTAGATAAGTTTCGGCCGTGAGGTGGGCGAGAGAGATTGAGAGGTGGTGATGGTGCCGGTGCCGCGAGCACCATCAAGCAAGTGGAGCTTCTCAATGCCAATGGTAATACCTATTTCAGTTAGTATCTATATTTAAATACAGTCGTATATTGAGATAATTAGTAGTTAGGCACGTGTGATAACTGGAAAAAGAAATAGGGACTTTTCAAACTCTACTCTTACTAGAATATAACTGCATTCTTCAATTTTAAAACTTTGTTTGACATTATGATATTAACAAAATTGATTATTGCTAAAATTTTGTAGCGACTTTTATAAGAGTTTCCAAAGGAGCACACTACTTCTTTTTAGTGAGCCCACTAAATAGTTCATTTTTCATTTGGAGTTCCAGCCCGGACATGTGGAAAGTGGATTCACCAGGACAAATGGTGTGCTCCTTTAGAATCTCCCCTTTTATCGCCCTAAGATGACGAAGCTGATGACGAACAAAAACAATAGTACCCCCCAAAAAAAAAAAAAAAAAAAAATTAAAACACCGCCTGCAAAAGAGAGAAAATGACAGGAACTTTCGTTTGAACATCGATATCATAATTTTTTTTTTTCTGAGGAAATTGATATTATAAATAGTTTATCATAGCAAACTATGTTTTGACCAAAATCTTCATCTTTGCTTTCTCATGGCGACCGAAGCAGAGGCAATCCCAAAATCTCCCTAAAATTTTGATCAAAATCCACCCAAAAATCTCTTGGCAGTTAATAATTGTGGTTTATTTGCACTTTTTCTTTTAGCAGGTGGCACCAAAGCTGAAGCTCTACTCTTACTGGGGGAGCTCGTGCGCCCAGCGAGTCAGGATCGCGCTCAATCTCAAAGGTCGGATTTTGATGCTTAAATTCTTCGAAATTTGCTATTTTGTTAACTGGGTTTTGATAATTTTTGCTGATTTTGGTTCTTTTTTTGAAGGGTTGGATTATGAGTACAAGGCTGTGAACCTCTTGAAGGGGGACCAACACACTCCAGGTGAAGAGAACAAACTGTTGCTATTGATTTCTACTTTGTTTTGAGTTGATGAGCATATTTATTAATGTTTATCTCATTTTTTGGTGGCAATATTATGATATCTTTTTTGGATGCAAAGGCAGAAATTCCGTGTTATTCCATTAAATTGCCAAATGAAGATATTGTCTTTTTTTATTGACTAAATTAAAGAGTCCGTTAACTCCGGTGAGATCTCAGCCAAATCTCCATTTATATGAACCAATAAATTGCAAAGCTCTATTTCTTCAAGAAAGATAATAAAAGTCTTAGAAGCAAAATCAGATAAGTCGTATTTCACTGTTGGTTGATGAGAATGTATTAGTTTTGTACACTCTTGATTGTTTAGTGATATGCACACAAACACAAACATTTTTCTTGAAATCATGCTTAAATATCAGACTGGGGATTTCTTTTGCACTATTACTATTTGATATCTCCTTTTTTTATGGTATTGGTATGATGATATTAGTGTTTAGTACGGATATAATATCAGGACCGTAGACTCAACTTTCAATTTCTTGTGCTGATCTGACATGCTTGTAGAATTTGAGAAGTTGAATCCACTCAAGTATGTTCCAGTATTGGTGGATGGGGATGTAACAATTGCCGACTCTTTTGCAATCCTTGTGGTGAGTTGGTAGCAATTGTCTCAGTCCCTTAGAAATTTTTTTTCTTTAGTTTCTCAGAAGGTATGTAGGATGGAGTTTTAATACTTGATTTCTTATGGTTCATTTTTTTTTAAATTTATTTTGGACAGTATTTGGAGGATAAGTATCCTGAAATGCCATTGCTTCCTCAAGATCTTCAAAAGAAAGCCCTGAATCTTCAGGTAAGAAGCAATTTGATGTTTACCTGAATTTTCTGACTCGGTTAATAATTACCTTGAGTTATGCTTCTTCACGAAGTTTACTAGTACTTTTGAACACTTGTAACTACTGGGATATTAAACTAATCATCTCAATATATATACCGATGTTGTCCAAAAATTAGTAATGGGTATTTTTATGGTCGGTTACGTTATACAACTAATCATTTTCGTCTATAGGAGCATTCTTCATAAATTATTAATGGGTATTTTTATCTTAAGCCCTTCTAAGTGAGACCCATTCTAAAAGCATTTGATATTGTAGGTATCACATCTCTAGCTATTACTAGCCCACTGTTACAAATATAAACGCACATAGCTGTGACTTTGTTAAAAAAGGATCAGATATGTTTCTTCTCGTAAAAAAAGAAGAATATTCAATCTTACAAAACAGTTGTTTTATACATAATAATGATGTTTTTTTCATAAAATACAAATAGGCATGTTAACGGACCAGATATGGAACTTAGCATATCTGTTATGATTTCCAATCACAAATATGGTTTGGTAAGGAAAACTCAGACTGTATCTGCTAAAATCGAAAAGGGATTCGAAAAGGGAGTCAGTCAATATAATATGTTTATTATTATGATTTAACTTTGAAAATAATTAAATGGGATTATTTAAGTTTTGTATAAGTAAATGATCAATTTTAAGATGTTAAATTTGAGTCCTAGTATAATTAGTTCTTAATTTATTTATAATATACAAATGGCTTGGTCTCAAAAAAAAAAAAAATTAAACTTTACTATAGTGAGTAGAAGATAATTATCTATCTTATTATAAGTTACAGATCATAAGTATATTGGAATTTAAGCATGAAAAAATTTCATATAGAATTTATTAGGTTTTGTTGTATTTATGAAAATTAGTGGGCTTAAAAGTAAATCAACTTTAAAAAGTAGGTATATAAATAGTTTCTCATATTTTGGATATCCGGATATGGATCTTGATTTTTTTCTCACATATCCATATCTTGTTATGGAAAAGATATGAGAGTATCTTGTTATGGAAAGATCCTCATATATGTAAATGTTAAAATACAAAATAATTTCCTTCAACCCTCACCATAACTTTGGAGTTTTGGTGCAATGAAAGAGACTTTCAATATGGTATCAATCTAACGCAGAAGCCTCAATCTCACCCAGTCCATGGAGATGGAGACGGAGATGGGGACCGAGATGGAAACCCAAACTCTAGACCCCAGTTCCTCTTCCTCCACTGCTAAGCGATTCGGCATCAAGAATGCGATCCAGACCAATTTCTACGACGACTACGTATTTCAAATCGCAACGAGTCATGATAGTTCGACATTGGCGGTGTCCTTATCGTCCAATGCGATCAAGTTGCACTCGTCTGAAATTGGGCAGTACTTTGGGGAGCGCAAAGGGCATCACGGGACAATTAATGAGATTTCGTATTCGATCCTATTTTCGCCAAATGTCATTTGTTCTTGCTCTTCCGATGCCACTATTAGAGCTTGGGACACTAGGACATTTAAGCAGGTTTCTTCGCTAAAAGCTGGTTCTTCTGAAGAAATATTTTGCTTCTTTTTTGGTGGGTCAAGTGATAATCTTCTTGCTGCTGGATGTAATGCACAGATATTGTTTTGAGATTGGAGGAATGGTAAGCAGGTGGTGTGCTTGGAGGAATCCCATATGGATGATGTAACACAAGTACAATTTGTTCCTGATCAGCAAAACAAGCTAATTTCGTCTTCTGTTGATGGTTTGATGTGTCTTTTAGATACTAATGGGCAAATTGATGATGACAATCATTTGGAAATGGTAATGAATGTGGGAACATCTATAGCAAAGATTGGGTTCTTTGGACAGATGAATCAAAAGCTATGGTGTTCGACCCATATTGAAACATTAAGTATCTGGGATTGGAAAGAGACAAGAAGGGACCTTCAACATGGTATCAGAGCAACTCAGTTTCAATTCATACCGGGTACGCATTTAATTATGAGTTTAAAAAAAAAATAATACAACTGCGTAAAGGCCAAATTCCTGCCCAAAATGGGCCTTCAACCTGCGCGGACGTGTTAAAATACAAAATACTTTCTCTCAACTCTCACCACAATTTTGGAGTTTTGGTGTAGTAGAAGAAACTTTCAACAGTAACCATATCCAATCAGCTATGAGTTTTTATATCTGTGGTTTGAAAAGCTGATATGGACCTAAATTGGACCTAGATTATCTGCATTGGGTGACCCCCCTAAATGCATGGCATACAATGTGTGTGTTTATATCACATTAGGGTGTGATAAACGCATGGCCAACTTTGGCCATCAATGGGCCTATGGACCATTGAAGGCTGTGGCTATTGTCCGTAGCAATTGCCTGTTGCAGAACAACCCACCATCGATGGCGGATCGGCTCCATCGATTGTGAACACATTGAAATGCAAGTTTTTGCGCGTTATTTGGACTCGTGAATTATCGAATTTAACTCTATTTGACTTAGGATTTGTGCGTAACAACCCTAAACTAAATAAGGGGTTTAGATAGGACTTTTGTGAATATCTAGTTTTGTGAGGAGAAAACTCTTTTGTATTTTTCGAGAGTTTCAAACCGTCTTTTCATTTGAGAGTGATTTCTTTGTAAGTTTGAGAGATCCATGATCTGCAATTGTAACCATCATCAACAGTAAAGTTTGATTTGGCCCATGGATGTGGACTTGCTCCGAACCGCGTAAACTCCTCGGGTTTTCAGATTTGATATTTCGATTTATTCTCTCTTAAAGTTTTGATTTTGTCTATTTATCTTGAATCTCAATAATTCCTAATTCTCTATTTGAAAGACTTCCGTTTGTGCAACAAGTGGTATTAGAGCTTTACTTTATGTTCGCAACAGATGGTTCCTCATGTAGAAGAATCACACAAGAATCTAACCTTGCCCTAAAGGTGTTGGCAGTAAAAATTTCTAAGTAAATAGAGTTTTCCACAACAGAACGCGGAGCTAACTCCGCAGCCCCGCGTTTGGCTATAATAGCCTCGCATTGGAACAAAACGCGAAGCTATTTAATAGCTCCGCGTTAGTTCCGCGTTCTGGTTTCTTAGCTCCGCGTTTTGGCGAGATTATCTCCGCGTGAGCAGATAACCAGAATCTCAAATTGATTGAGATTATGATTTGGGCTTATCCAAATACCCAAATTAAGTCCGATCAGAATTAAATTAAGAGATTTAAATCAAAACTAAGATATTTGATTGGAATTCTTGATGAGAGCAAATTCTATTTAGATAGAAACTCTCAAATCATCCTAGGACTATAAATACCCTTTTGAGGAAGCCCTAGGGATCTTTTCGGATCATCTCTCTAGCCTCTTGGAGAATTCGAGTTACGCATAGAGCCTTGGATTCGTGAAAGAGCAGAGAAGAAAAGATCATCTACAGTTCGGCCGTCACCTTCGAGAGAGAAGAGTTTGACATCAGATCGTCAAAAGGAACTACTATAGATCCCATCGCCACAGATCCCACACAATCATTGTAAAAGAGAGATTGATATATAAAATTTTCTCGTTTGTTCTTTTTATCTTGTTCACTTGCATTGTAATCTAAGTTGTATTCAATGGAAGGAAAGCAATAAATTTTTGCGACGAACAAACTGGCGACCACAGTGGGAGCCGTCTCTTTCACCGAAGAAGAGATTGTGGCGCAATCCGACGTCAATAAGATCGGATCCGACGTAGAAATGTTGGTTGTTGAAATCGACCAGCAAAAGTATGAGGAGTATCTCTCCTCCGAATCAGGTGACCTGTCTGAGACACGCCGCTATCGTCGCGTGCTGCGCTCCAATACCCGAGTAACGGGTAAAAAGGAATCCACCAATAAACGGGGATTCTTGGAGACTGCGGCTATAGAGCCGCTATTTGGCCAGGAAATCCTAGCGAAGGATGGCCTATTTACTGTCGGAGAAAGCTCGGGGACTGGATTGACCAGAACCCAACTCCGAAATAGAAATCGGAGAGCTAGGCGGAAGGTCCTCAAAGCCCGCTTTGAACGCGAGGCTAACTTCGCAGAACGCGAGGCTATGGTCCCTCGCAAACTGGCTCGCGTTAATCGCAAGACCAGTTATGATCGCGTAAAACGCGAAATTGCAACCTGTGTTGATCACAAGGTAGAGCCAGCGTGTGATGGTGATTCTCCACGTGAGGCTAAAACTGATCTTAGCGTTAATCGCAAAGACAACAAAATTTGCGTTAATCACAAGGACAAGCCAGCGTGTGATTCTCCACGCAAGGCTATTGTATCTAGACTTGAAACCAGAAAAACTCGCATTAATCACGAGGATAAAATATTGATAGAGCCAGCGTGTGATGGTGATTCTCCACGCGAGGCTAAAACTGATCTTAGCGTTAATCGCAAAGACGGTGAAAATTGTGTTAATCGCAAGCTTCTTTACCTTCGCGTAAATCGCGAAGATGATTGGCAAATTTGCATTAATCGCAAAAATCGTGTTAAACGCGAAGTTATGACTTGCGTTAATCGCAAGAGTAAGCTAGCGTTCAAGAATTTTCTTCCACGCGAGGCTAATATTCCAGAAGATAAATTTCTGTGAAAACGTCAAGCCAGCGTAAAACGCAAGGCTAGCGTTCCAAAGCGCGAGGCTATTTCTCAGTCCTGCGACGCAAAATGCGGAGCTATCTCTTAGCTCCACGCAAATCAACCCGAATACAAAATCAGGGCTGATCGTCACACTAATGGACCAGAACTGGACACCAGTGACCTCAAGAAGCTTCAGTGGGCTCTTGGACCCTTTCAACAGATGAATTGGCCCCACAATTCCATATTCAAGGCCACTGACCTCAAAGAATACTTAACCAAGAAAAGAGGCATAAATCAAGTTCAATCTGATCATATTTGCCATTGCGAGCAGCTTATGACAGCAGTATCTGCTGTGATGAATAATTGTTGCTGCAGCAAGAACAAGGAAGATCACCTGCATGACTTAAGAACAGTCTTCAATCTTATGCGAAAACATCACTTGAAAATGAATCCCACTAAGTCTTATATGGGAGTGTCCAGCGGGAAATTCCTTGGGTTCATAATAACCTCAAAAGAAATTTTTCTTGACCCCGAAAAGGTGAAAGCGATTAGTGAAATGTCACCGCCCCGCAATCTTAAGGAATTAAGGGGGTTACAGGGAAAGTTAGCCTATATCTGGCGCTTCATCTCCAATTTATCAGGGCGATGCCAGCCATTCTCTAGACTCATGAAGAAGGGGGTCTCTTTCGTATGGGATGAGGCGTATCAACAGGCGTTTGACGATCTCAAAAAATATCTCACTAAACCTCCTGTTCTTATGGCACCGGTCCCTGGGCAGCCCTTTCTTATATATGTAAGGGCCATAGATGATGCTCTAGGAGCATTACTTGCTCAGTATAATGAGCACGGCCCATGAACACGCCCTATACTATTTAAGCAGGCAATGATCAGAGCCGAGCGTCGGTATACCCCGATTGAAAAAGAATGTTTAGCCCTAGTGTTCGCTGTTCAGAAAATGCGACACTATCTTTCAGGGCAAACAATTCATGACATATCACGGGTCAATCTCTTGAAAATCCTAATGACAAAATCAGGATCCTTAAACGGCCGATTGGCAAAATGGGCGTTATTACTATCGCCATATGATATACACTTCGTCCCTCAAAAGGCCATGAAGGGACAGGCGATCGCCGATTTTCTTGTAGACCATCCAATTTGGTCCAAATCCAAACAAACGTCAGAGGTCAACACAATTAGTAAAGAACAATCATGGCAAATGTTTTTTGATGGTGCTGTCAGACGATCTGCTGCTGGAGTGGGGGTTGTCCTAATATCCCCACATAAACATATATTGCCTAACGGTTACTCATTAACAGAACCGTGCACGAATAATGTGGCGGAATACAACGCGCTCATTATCGGCTTAAAGATGGCTCTGCAACTGGGGGTGAACCATTTAGAGGCATATGGAGACTCTAAACTCATCGTCAATCAGATGACGGGTGAGTATGAAGTCAGACATGAAGCCCTCATCCCCTATCATCAGCTAGCTATTGAGCTAGCAGGATATTTTGAACAATTTTATATATATCATATATTCCGGAATCAGAACGTCTATGCAGATGCTCTTGCTGCTTTAGTCGCAATATTGGCGATCCTGCCAGGTGAAGCTAAAAGCATCATTATTGGTAGCAGAGAACTCCTCCATCCAGATACGGTATTCCAAACCAAGGAGGTATGCCAGACAGGCTTAATGCTGGAACCCCGTGATTGGCGGTTTCCATTTATAGATTACGCCTTATATGGGATATTACCAGAGAATCCAAAGGAGGCCGCCTCGATAAAGAGGAAGGCCCCGAGATTCTATTTCGATCATAAACTTCAGACTTTATATAGAAAGTCGAGCGATGGTCTTCTACTACGCTGTTTATTAAAAGCAGAAGCAGATGAAGTGCTGCGAGAAACACACGATGGAGTATGTGGAGCTCATCCGTCCGGTCCAAAACTTGGAGACCGCATAAAGAGGCTGGGATACTACTGGCCGAATATGATTACAGAAGGTATGACATACGCTAAGCGGTGCCATGAATGCCAAGTGCATGCCAATTTTATTCATCAACCCCCAGAATACTTGCACAATACTATTATTAGTTGGCCATTTGAGGCATGGGGAATGGATATTATGGGGCTTATAACCCCCTCGTCATCCAGAGGACATCGGTTCATTCTTGCGATAACCGATTATTTTTTAAGATGGACCGAAGCCGTGCCCATGAGAGAGGTAAAAACAACAGATGTGATTAAGTTCATTAAGCATCATATTATTTACCGCTTTGGCATCCCTCGGAGGATTATCCATGATAATGGACCGCAATTCGTCAGCGAGAGGTTTTCAAGATTGTGTGAAAAATTCAGAATCAAGGACATCGCTTCAACACCATATAACCCTGCGGCAAATGGATTGGCCGAAGCCTGCAACAAAACGATTATTAAACTCCTTCGGAAGTTCGTCTCTTCCAATAAACGAGACTGGGATGAAAAGCTGGGAGAGTGTCTGTGGGCTTATCGCACCACCATTCGCACCTCGACAAAAGCTACCCCATTCTCATTGGTTTACGGAAGTGAGGCCGTCTTGCCTCTTGAAATCCAGATACCATCTTTGAGAGTGACCTTAGCCACAAAGATGACGACAGAAGAGCGCCATCAACAGAGATTACAAGAACTAGAGGCGTTAGATGGAAAACGTCTCAGGGCTCAACAACAAATTGAGTTGTATCAAGCCGGAATCGCGCAAACGTTCAATAAGAACGTTAAACCAAGGACCTTTAAATAAGGAGACTTGGTTCTGGCTGTTAAAAAGGCCGATGGTGCTAACCCACAAGACTAAGGGAAAATTTGAACCCAAGTGGGAGGGACCGTTCATCGTGGAGACTGTATACTCCAGTGGAGCCTACCGCTTAATGAATCAGAATGGCAATAGGATGATGATGCCGATCAACGGCAAGTTTCTGAAAAAATACTATGCTTGATGAACCAAAATGGTGACAGAGTAACTGTCCCATCTAGTTCATAAAATCTGGTGTGCCCAGTTCAAGTTACGCAGCTGAGCCTTGAACCGCCTCCACTTGTTCAAGTTACGCAGATGAGCACTTGGACGTTTTCTTTCTTAGGCATGCGTAATTAGGCGCTCCTGCCGAAATTTGATGAATCCTAATCCGATCATCTTGGTGTGCCTAGTTCAAGTTACGCAGTTGAGCCTTGAACCGCCTCCATTTGTTCAAGTTACGCAGATGAGCACTTGGTCTTCTTTCTTAGGCATGCGCAATTAGGCGCCTCTGTCGAAATTTGATGAATCCTAATCCGATCATCTTGGTGTGCCCAGTTCAAGTTACGCAGTTGAGCCTTGAACCGCCTCCATTTGTTCAAGTTACGCAGATGAGCACTTGGACTTCTTTCTTAAGGCATGCGCAATTAGGCGCCTCTGCCGAAATTTGATGAATCCTAATTCGATCATCTTGGTGTGCCCAGTTCAAGTTACGCAGTTGAGTCTTGAACCACCTCCACTTGTTCAAGTTACGCAGATGAGCACTTGGACTTCTTCTTTCTTAGGCATGCGCAATTAGGCGCCTCTGTCGAAATCTGATGAATCCTAACCCGATCATCTTGGTGTGCCCAGTTCAAGTTACGCAGTTGAGCCTTGAACCGCCTCCATTTGTTCAAGTTACGCAGATGAGCACTTGGACTTCTTTCTTAAGGCATGCGCAATTAGGCACCCCTGCCGAAATTTGATGAATCCTAATCCGATCATCTTGGTGTGCCCAGTTTAAGTTACGCAGTTGAGCCTTGAACCGCCTCCATTTGTTCAAGTTACGCAGATGAGCACTTGGACTTCTTTCTTAAGGCATGCGCAATTAGGCGCCCCTGCCGAAATTTGATGAATCCTAATCCGATCATCTCGGTGTGCCCAGTTTAAGTTATGCAGTTGAGACTTGAATCGCCTCCATTTGTTCAAGTTACGCAGATGAGCACTTGGACTTCTTTCTTAGGCATGCGCAATTAGGCGCCCCTGCCGAAATTTGATGAATCCTAATCTGATCATCTTGGTGTGCCCAGTTCAAGTTACGCAGTTGAGCCTTGAACCGCCTCCACTTGTTCAATTTACGCAGACGAGCACTTGGACTTCTTCTTTCTTAGGCATGCGCAATTAGGCGCCTCTGCCAAAATCTGATGAATCCTAATCCGATCATCTTGGTGTGTCTAGTTCAAGTTACGCAGTTGAGCCTTGAACCGCCTTCACTTGTTCAAGTTACGCAGATGAGCACTTGGACTTCTTTCTTAGGCATGCGCAATTAGGCGCCTCTGCCGAAATTTGATGAATCCTAACCCGATCATCTTGGTGTGCCCAGTTCAAGTTACGCAGTTGAGCCTTGAACCGCTTCCACTTATTTATGAGAGCCTTCAATTGCCCAATGCTGTTATAGCAACGGAAAGAGGAGATCAAGCTCCTCGCCAACCCTATCATACTGGGGGTAAAAGTATGAAATCAATTGCCCAATGCTGTTATAGCAGCGGAAGAGGAGATCAAGCTCCTCGCCAACCCTATCATACTGGGGGTAAAAGTATGAAATTAACTGCCCAATGCTGTTAAAAGCAAATGGGAGAGGAAATTAATTCCTCGACAACTCACCATGCGGAGGGGAATAGCATGACTAGCCCAACGCGAACGGCGATTGGTAAAGGCTAATCAAATCCGTTGATAGCTGGGGGTTTGCTAAAATCTCATAAAACCTGTCATGTTAAGTCTTTACCTCTGACAGTATGATTTGGATTATTTCCATCTCCGTTCAAGATACGCAAATGAGCCTTGGACTACTTTACCTAAAACAACTAAATCATTTTGATGACAAGTTATCTATTGTGCAAACAAATTTGGTAGCCAACAGGTAAAAGAATAAAAAAGATTACCTTTATTCATCAATGAAGAATGAAATTACAAAAAGTTCTCTCTTTTATTACAAGTTCTTACAAAATGAATGAAGAATAAAAGAATAGAAGGAAGTTATGGATCTCCTAGAAGCCTCAACTTATTCATCATCTCGTCAATCACTCGAGACGAGTCTCCTCCACGGAGTGTTGAGCCTGCCGGCGTAAATCATCGTCATTTATTGTCAGTTGCTGGGCCAACCGCTGACGAGATTCTTCATAGTGCGGCTTCTTATTGTACCTTCTTGTTCGAGTTGTCCTCGTAGAAGGATCAATTCTTCCCGTTTCTTAACAGATTCTCCTAGTCGGGATTCGCTGGCCTCCAGAATAGCTCGGGCCTTAGCAATAGTATCTCTAGCTCTGAGGATAGCGGCCTGGCTCCCCTCAATATCAAAGTCCACTGCCTCTTGTTCGCCGCAAAAGTTTTGCTTCCTCTCATTGAATACAATTTAGATTACAATGAAAGTGAACAAGATAAAAAGAAGAACAAACGAGAGGATTTTATATGTCAATCTCTCTCTTTTACAATATAAACGTGGGATCAGTGGCGATGGGATCTATAGTAGTTCTTTTGGACGATCGAACGTCGAACTCTTCTCTCTTGAAGGTGGCGGCCGACTGTAGACGATCTTCTCTGGTCTTTCACGAACTCAAGGCTCTATGCGTAACTTGAATTCTCCAACAGGAAAAGATCTCTATTGCCGAAAAGAAGATCCCTAGGGTTTCACCAAGAAGGTATTTATAACCCCCGGTCAATGCAAGAGTTTCTATCTAAATAGAATTCGCATTCATCAAGGATTTCAATCAAATATCTTAGTCTTGATTTGAATCTCTTGATTTAGAATTCTGATTGGATTCAATTCGGGTATTTGGATAAGCCCAAATCATAATCTCAATCAATTTGAGATTCTGGTTATCTGCTTACGCGGAGCTAATCGCATCAAAAGCGCGGCGCTAAATAACCAGAATGCGGAGCTAACGCGAAGCTATTGATAGCCCCGCATTTTACTCATCGCGAGGCTAAAACTAGTCAGTCACGGAGCTACAGAGTTAGCTCCGCGTTCTGTTGTGGAAAATCCTTTTAACTTAGAAATTTTCACTGCCAACAGAACCCCCTTCAAAGTTTTTAAAATGGCTTAGAACTTAGCAAATTTTGAAATACTTTGGATCTTCAAACAAAGAACGCGGAGTTAAAATACCAAGTTTATCTCGCGTTTTTCGTTCACTTGTGCGGAGCTAATTAGCTTCATTTTTTCAGTGAAACGAGTAATTGCTTCATTAGTTACCCTGAACTTCTGTGCCGAATACCAAGCGGCGGATCATCTGTTTAAATAGAGTCTTTGACTCATCTTCTTCGCTTCATCCGAAGAATTCAATAGCTTCAGAGCTTAGGCCATTCAGACGAATCAATTTGAAGGGATGATCTTCGACCGAGCTTCCTTCGACTTTCCAAAGATTTTCCATCACTAGGATGTCATCTAAGAAGAGTACGACGTTGCGCGCCTCCTCACCATCGGCGGCCGGCGTTAGCGGCAGCGGCCGAGGCAGTGGCCACAATGGCGAGCCAATCCTTGCTGCATCAATTGGGGGTAGAAATTCTCCACTTTTAAACTCCTTAAATCAATTTTGGAGTATTTTGGCTCGGTTTTAACCGACCAGCCATTTTTGAACCTGGCGAGATCGCCGTTCTCCGACCGCAAGGCTTGGGAAGAAAGGAGAAGACGGAGAGAAACTCTAATCTTCTATGCGAAGTTATCGCGTCATTCTCGCGTTTAAAACACGGGGCTATTTTAACTAGCAGTCGCGTTTCATTCGCGAGGCTATTTTGATTAGCAGTCGCGTTTAAATCGCGAGGCTATTTTGACTAGCAGTCGCGTTTAAATCGCGAGGCTATTCTGATTTAGTAGTCGCGTTTAAATCGCGAGGCTATTTTGATTTAGCAGTCGCGTTTAAATTGCGAGGCTATTTTGATTTAGCAGTCGCGTTTAAATCGCGAGGCTATTTTCTCAACTGCACGCGGAGTTTATCCTTAGCTCCGCGTTTCCATTTTTAGAAGATTTTTCGAGTTTTCTCTAGCTCTTGATTCTTCTTTTGCAGTGAAGTACTTGGACCAGATCCTTCTTGAAGAGGAGTGCATGTGGTTTTACCAGTTTTCGTCAGCAAAAGTAACTCTAAGGAAGTCAGAAGCATATGTTTTACAACATAGTTGCAGGTTTCAAGCTCTGGCTCCAAAAAATAAACTTTTGAAGGAGTTACAAGAATCCTGCGGCAGCTCATTAAGTTTTCTTGAGGACCATTTTTGTTAGATGACAATTTTTGTTGCTTTCCAGAGCGATAGAGATGATCATCTAAGGGCTTGTAGTATGTCGAATCCAACTTGTGCATATTCATTGGGATTCTTATAGCAGTATCTTCAGATGATCCACTAAGGACTTTAAACAAATCATAGTTGACATTTGCGGAGGAGATCTCTTGTATGTGAACCCTGGAATTGGACTTCAACACCCCGCGGAGGAATCTCACCGTTAGGTTATTGATGAGTGATGAGTATGTAGAAACTTTTTGGGAGAGCTATAACTTCCTCTTCTTCTGTAATTTTTTTCTTTTATGAAATAAGGGCAAATATTTTCCTCACTATCTGTCGGCTTCAAGAATCTTGCTTGCTCAACAAATAGATGGTTTATAGTTTTGGTAAAATAATCTAAGGCTCATTTGTGTAACTTAGATTATTAATACCAAGATGATCGGGTAAAGATCATGAAAGTGCCCAATTGCATATATCTAAATCCAAGTTTTTCATAAAAAACGCGTAGCTAAAATACCAAGTTAGCCTCGCGTTTTTCATAGATGCGCGGAGTTAATAACTTCGCATTTTCCATCATCACGCGAAGCTAATAACTTCGCTTTTTGGAGAGTAACTGGTCAGTTTTCTTCTCCGAAACTCGCGCCGAATTCCAAGAGGCGGTTTCTTTCATTTAAATGGAATCTCTATTCCTCTTCTTTCTTACTTCATTTGAGAACTTTCCAGAGACTTGGAGATTCAGACGATCAGAGTTCAGGCGACCTGAGCGTTTTTTTTTTCGACTGAGTTTCTTCCGATTTCCCGTCGATTTTCCTCAAGTTTTTCTGCAAGTAATGGCGCCCAAGACTCGTGCTTCTTCTCGCGCAGCCCCATCGTCGGCGACTGGCGCAAGTAGTGGCGACAGCGGTCATGGCAGCGGCGGGCCAGCCCACGCTTCGCCTATTGGGGGTAAGAATCACTCTATTAAGAACATTTTGGCTTGGTTCTAACCGATCGATCACCGGCGAGATCGCCGTACACCGGCCGTATGGCTTGGAGAAGAAAAAAAGTCTCTGGTTTTCTTCTTACGCGAAACTATCGCGTCATCCTCGCGTTTTGAGGCGCGGGGCTATTTGATTAGCAGTCGCGTTGAAACGCGAGGCTATTTTGAGTAGCAGTCGCGTTGAAACGCGAGGCTATTTTTTTTGACTTCTGCGCGGTCTAATTTTTAGCTTTGCGCAGAGTTACTTTTAGCTTCGCGCGGTCTAATTTTTAGCTTCGCGTTTCCATACTTAGAAAAATTTTCTGTTTTGTAGAAACTTTTCTAATTTTGATTTTCCCTTTTGCAGTAGGGTATTCGGCGGAAGCTCTTCCCCATAAGCACTACTTTGGTTTTGCTGGGGGTTCTGATCCATCAGCTCAATTTTGCTTTACCACTATCCTGGCCGCGTACAAATCAGATTCGAGAGAGCGCAGGGAGAAGTTGATCAAATATCATCCCACTACTGCACGGGAGATTATAATTGATGCGGCCTTTGAAGCCATGAATAGAGAAGCGCTAGAGAAGCCCGCATTTCTCTTCGGAGATATAATGGAGCAATCAGACCAGATCTTCTTTGAAGAGGAGAGCAAGTGGCTCTATAATTCTGGCGAAGCTTTCTAGAATGGAGCGTGGCTATCCCCTGATTTATCTTCAGAGGCTGGCGATGCATCGTGAATTAGAGTGGGGGTTAACTCAAGAACAGGACGGCGTCCCAACTGGTAAATTGGGCGCTCATGGGGTGAGCTAGGCTGCACTCTTTTTACGCCAGTGGGTGAGCTAGGGTTCGCTCTCCACGAGATGTTCGAGGTATCTGGGCTTTCCATGGGCGAAGTCCCCTATGAAGAATATATTCCGACTATCGAAGAGTTAAACATGCTGATGGCGAAGGACAAGCGCATCTACGCTACATACTAGGAGATGATGTGCCATTACCGGATCTGTGCTGACCTGGCAGGTGTACGTAATCAGGGTATCGGCCACAAGAAATGGACCGAGTACCCTTTCGCTAATTTGAACTCTAAAGATAGTTCAACAACTATCCATGGTCATGCTCTTGTCTATGTCACGGAGATCGATCGCCGCATCGCCAAGACCTGCCTTATGTATTATACTACTGAATCCAACGAAGGTGGGTTCGGTCCTGGCACCTCCTTCAAGAGCTACCACTATCAAGCTCAGTCCCCAATATCCAATAGAGGTCTTATTGCTGGGTTCTTGATGCTGTGGTTGAAAAAATGTGTCGTGCCGTTATTGCCGAAAGAGGCAATTGCAATGACTGTGGTATATCCAGCAGTTCTCCGTGCATACGGCCGACCCTTCGGACTTCTCCCCGCCATGGTGTGCAATCTACAGCATGGACTGCGAATACTCTGCAATGACTTCATCCCTGCTGATAAGGGCAAGGGGAAAGGAAAAGGCAAGTCGAAAGAGATTGCCCAGGTGAAGACTCCGAACCCTAGGGTGGAGATGCCTTAAACCTATCTGATGGCGTGGCTCGTCATGCACTGCCCGTCTCTGATGAGTGCTGCTTCACATCGCTCTGGTGATAAGTCCTACTTTGTGGAGTTATACGAGCGCTATTCATGGAAGCATCACTATATGTCTCAAATCCGGAAGACTCTACGGCATCACCAAAATTATGAGATCTTCCGGTGCTTCCCCGACTTCCCTGGTGGTGGATATGGGTTGAAGTTGAAGGATATTGCAGGAGCAGATAACTTCACTGTCTTATCTTCGGGAGCGTTCTGGTGGCTCCTTAACATCCGACCCGGCACCTGGTGTATCGTCAAGATGCCAAGTGTCTTATCGAACCTTACACTCCGAGCCGTTTCGCTTGCCAGTTCGGATATTCCCAGCTTTATGTGGGTAATCCGAACAAGAATTTTGCCTATAAGGGAAATCTGTACGAGGGTGCACGCGGCTGGTTTCATTTTACAGCTGGTGGGACCGACGCTGAATTCATCCTGCCACAGAAGTCGCCAGAACTGGCCATGACTCTTAGCTTTTGCACATGGTACAGCGTTGCAAATGCTGACGTGTCCCACTTCTCCATCAACCGAAGCTGTTGCAAAGAGATTGAGGCTTTCTACATTAGCCGCCAAGGTGCTTCAAGAGTGAGAGTAAAAGGAATGGATGAATTCCTTAGCGTAGCGGCCGAACCCTCAGACGTCAGCGAATCTGATGATGACGATGATAATAATGATGATGACAACACTGATGTTGGTGCTCCCCAACCTGTCGTCATTCGCCCCTGGAGTCCGACCCTCAAATGCAAAGAAGGGGCCTGCCCAAAAGAAGAAGAAGTTGGCTCCGGGAACTCTAGTAGCCCCGCAAGAAGCGGCTGTCAAGTTCGCTTCGGATCTGCTGGCTTCAACTCTACCTCCAGCGCCGGCAGGGGAGAGTGGACCTGCTGGAGCTCCAAGTGCTTCTGAGGTTCTGGCTCTTCTGATTGTAGAACCTGTCGAACACCCTGCGGTGCAACCACTGGGTAGTGAGACATGTATGCTTCTGGAAAAAACGGCGGCTCCCCCTTCAAGTCCGACAACTGGACTTGTATCTCCTGGTATAGTTCTCTCAACTTTTATACTCTGTCTTCTATTTATTTTTCTGTATTTGTATGCAACCCTCTTTGTCTTGCTTTTCTGAGGTACAGGTGGCCAGCCCCACTCGCCAATGCATTCAACTACCAAGGGGGAGTCTGAGGAGAGGGTGGACTATTCGGGCACCACTGACTCAGCGGGTGGATTATGTAGTTCTGCAAATGATCTTGACGCAGACTACTTCACGACAACTCCTGCCTCTGTTCCTTCTTCAGTTTCCTCAATTGATGAATTTGGGAGTGATGACAGGACAGAGTTGATTATCGAGGCTGCAGCAAAAGAAGCTACCCCGTCTCCAAGTTTGCCGTCTCCAACACCAAATATCTGTTCCGACGAGACTTTTCCAATAGTTGTCGGTGTTCCTTCTGCTCCTCAGCTAGCAATACTAACGCCTTCTACCATAATGGCTATTGAGACACCTGCAACTCCTCCAGCTCCAAGTCTTCCAGCAGGTGTTGAGAAAAATTTGAAGTTCTCATTTGAATCTACTTCCGCCACCGGAGGAGCTTCTAGTGAAAACACCCCCTCATCTTCTCCTGTTGGTGGCGCTGTCCGGGTGATTTGTACTAGCGACGTTCCTCCTCGGGTTCCTAGTTCCGCCAGATCTGCGTTGGCCTTACTGGCCCCGCATATTATGAGTCTGGTATAGGGACGGGCTTCTTCTTTTTCAATTCCAGTGGATACCGCTCCTCCTCCAGCGACATCTTCTTTAGCGCTGCCTGCTTTAAATGCAGACACCGTAGATCCTTTTGAGGAACTCTTCAACCACAGCGTTAATGATTTTATGCGGTTGCTAAGAAGATGCATCGGGATGATTTCCGGCGGAATAGATTTCTTTAGTCTCGGCCGTCCGATGTTATCCAGCTATTTGGATAATATTGAAAGAATTGGGGGACAGGACCGAGCAGCTCCCTACCGGGCCCGCTTTAAAATTTTAGAAGAGCAGGTGAACACGCTAAACACAGTTCGTCAAGCGGACATAGAAGCGATCACCGAAATAGAGTTAGCGCGGCTTCGGATGGAGTTAGCGGCGCATCGAGAGGAATTGATACGATAGGAAGAAGGATGATCTCGGGAGTCGGCAGAGTTCCAGGCTAGTCGGGAGTCCATTCTTAGGGGTTTGGAGGTGGTGGACTCCGAGATTGAGGAGAGTCAGGCTGCCATCCTCAACGCCCAGGAGACCATTGCTAGAGCTCAGGCGGTCTTAGTAGCCAACGAGCTTCAATTAGGGGAATCCGTTAAGAAACGGAAAGCGCTGATCCTCAAACGGGAGCAAGTCGAGCAGGAGGAGACAATAAGAAGCCGTGCTATGGAAGAGTCCCATCAGCGGTTGGCCCAGCAACCTGCAATGAATGATGATGACTTACTCCGGCAGGCTCAACACTCCGTGGAAGCAACTCGTCGTCGAGTAATTGACGAGGCGATGAATAAGTTGAAGCATTTAGGAGACCCATAGTTTTCTTTTATTCTTTTATTCTTCATTCCTTTTGTAATAAGAATTTGTAATAAAGAGAGAACTTTTTGTAGCTTCATTCTTTATTGATGAATAAAGGTAATCTTTTTGATTCTTTTACCTGTAGGCTACCAACTTTGCTTGTACAACAGATAACTTGTCATCAAAAAGATTTAGTTGTTCTAGATAAGTGGTCCAAGGCTCATTTGCGTATCTTGAACGGAGATGGAAATAATCCAAATCATACTGTCAGAGGTAAGGACTTAACATGACAGGTTTTATGGGATTTTTAGCAAACGTCCAGCTATCAACGGGTTTGATTGGCCTTTACCAATCGCCGTTGTCAGCATGGTGAGTTGTCGAGGAATTAATTTCTTCTCCCATTTGCTTTTAACAGCATTGGGTAATTAATTTCATACTTTTACCCCTAGTATGATAGGGTTGGCGAGGAGCTTGATCTCCTCTTCCTGCTGCTATAACAGCATTGGGCAATTGATTTCATAAACAAGTGGAGGCGGTCCAAGAGTCAGCTGTGAAACTTGAACTGGGCACACCACGATGATCGGGTCAGGATTCATCAAAGAAAAGTTCAAGTGCTCATTTGCGTAACTTGAACAAGTGGAGGCGGTCCAAGGCTCTCATGCGTAACTTGAACTGGGCACACCACGATGATCGGATTTGGATTCATCAAATTTCGGCAGAGGCGTCCATTTGCGCATGCCTGAGAAGGAGTCCAAGTGCTCATCTGCGTAACTTGAACAAGTGGAGGCGGTCCAAGGCTCTCATGCGTAACTTGAACTGGGCACACCACGATGATCGGGTTAGGATTCATCAAATTTCGGCAGAGGCGTCCATTTGCGCATGCCTAAGAAAGAAGTCCAAGTGCTCATCTACGTAACTTGAACAAGTGGAGGCAGTCCAAGGCTCTCATGCGTAACTTGAACTGGGCACACCACGATGATCGGGTCAGGATTCATCAGAGAAGTTCAAGTGCTCATCTGCGTAATTTGAACAAGTGGAGGCGGTCCAAGGCTCATCATGCGTAACTTGAACTGGGCACACCACGATGATCGGGATAGGATTCATCAAATTTCGGCAGAGGCACCCATTTGCGCATGCCTAAGAAGTCCAAGTGCTCATCTGCGTAACTTGAACAAGTGGAGGCGGTCTAAGACTCTCATGCGTAACTTGAACAAGTTGGAGGCTTATACTCATGATCTACACCAGATGTGACAGTTACTCTTTCATCATTCTTGTTTAGTTTAGGCATAATATTTCTTCAGAAATTTGCCGTTGATCGGCATCATCATTCTATCACCATTCTTATTCATTAAGCGGTAGGCTCCACTGGAGTATACAGTCTCTACGATGAACGGTCCCTCCCACTTGGGTTCAAATTTATCCTTAGTCTTGTGGGTCAGAACCATTGGCCTTTTAATAATCAGAACCAAGTCTCCTTGTTTAAAGGTCCTTAGTTTAACGTTCTTATTGAACGTTCGAGAGATTCGGGCTTGATACAACTCAATTTGTTGTTGGGTCCTGAGACGTTTTTTATTCAACGCCTCTAGTTCTTGCAATTTTTGTTGATGACGCTCTTATGTCGTCATTTTTGTGGTTAAGGTCACTCTCAAAGATGGTATCTGGATTTCAAGAGGCAAGACGGCCTCGCTTCCATAGACCAAAGAGAATGGAGTAGCTCTTGTAGGGGTGCGAACGGTGGTGCGAAAGCCCACAGGCACTCTCCTAACTTTTCATCCCAATCTCGTTTATTGGAAGAGACAAACTTCCGAAGGAGCTTAATAATCGTCTTGTTGAAGGCTTCGGCTAACCTATTGGCCGCGGGGTTTTATGGCGTTGAAGCGATGTCCTTGATTCTAAATTTATCACAGAATCTCGAAAACCTCTCGCTGACGAATTGCGGTCCATTATCATGGATGATCCTTCGGGGGACGCCAAAACGGTAAATAACATGATGCTTAATGAATTTAATCACATCTGTCGTTTTCACCTCTCTCATGGGCACGGCTTTGGCCCATCTTGAAAAATAATCAGTTATCGCAAAGATAAACCGATGTCTTTTGGATGACGGGGGAGTTGTAAGCCCCACAATATCCATTCCCCATGCCTCAAACGGCCAACTAGCAACGGTATTGTGCAAGTATTCTGGGAGTCGGTGGATGAAGTTAGCATGTATCTGACATGCATGGCACCGTTTAGCATATGCCATTGCTTCCGTAATCATGTTCGGCCAGTAATATCCCAGCCTTCTTATGCGGTCTCCGAGTTTTGGACCGGGCTGATAAGCTCCACATACTCCATCATGTGTTTCTCTCAGCACTTCTTCTGCTTTTGATATGCAGCGTAGTAGCAGACCATCTCTTGACTTTCTATACAAAGTCTGAAGCTTATGGTCATAATAAAATCTCTGGGCCTCCTCTTTATCGAGGTGACTTCCTTTGGATCTTCTGGTAATATCCCATGTAAAGCATAATCCACAAACGGAAATCGCCAATCACGGGGTTCCAGCATTAAGCCTGTCTGGCATACATCCTTGGTTTGGAATACCGTGTCTGGGTGGAGGAGATCTCTGCTACCAATAGTGATGCTTTTAGCTTCGCCTGGCGAGATCGCCAGTATTGCGGCTAATGCGGCAAGAGCATCTGCATAAACGTTCTCATTCCGAGATATGTGATATATGTAAAATTGTTCGAAATAGCCTGCTAGCTCAATAGCTAACTGATGATAGGGGATGAGGGCTTCATGTCTGACTTCATACTCTCCCGTTATCTGATTGACGATGAGTTTAGAGTCTCATATACCTCTAGATAGTTCACCCCCAGTTGTAGAGTTATCTTTAAGCCGATAATGAGTGCATTATATTCCGCCACATTATTCATGCACGGTTCTGTTAATGAGTAACCGTTAGGCAATATATGTTTATGTGGGAATATTAGCACAACCCCCACTCCAGCAGCAGATCGTCTGGCAGCACCATCAAAGAACATTTGCCATGGTTGTTCTTTGCTAACTGTGTTGACCTCTGACGTCTGTTTGGATTTGGACCAAATTGGATGGTCTGCAAGAAAGTCGGCGATTGCCTGTCCCTTCATGGCCTTTTGAGGGACAAAATGTATGTCATATGGCGATAGTAGCAGTGCCCATTTTGCCAATCGGCCGTTTAAGGATCCTGGTTTTGTCATCAGGATCTTCAAGGGGTTAACCCGTGATATGACATGAATTGTTTGCCCTGAAAGATAGTATCGCATTTTCTAAACAGCGAACACTAGGGCTAAACATTCTTTTTTAATCGGAGTATACCGATGCTCGGCTCCGATCATTGTCCTGCTTAAGTAATAGAGGGCATGTTCATGGCCGCGCTCATTATATTGAGCAAGTAACGCTCCTAAAGCATTATCCATGACCCTTACATATATAAGGAAGGGCTGCCCAGGGACTGGTGCCATAAGTACAGGAGGTTTAGTAAGGTACTCTTTGAGGTCATCAAATGCTTGTTGACATTCCTCATCCCATATGAAAGACACCCCCTTTTTCATAAGTTTGGAGAATGGCTGGCATCGTCCAGATAGGTTGGAAATGAAGCGTCGAATATAGGCGAGTTTTGCTTATAACCCTCTTAATTCCTTAAGATTGCGGGGTGGTAGCATTTCACTGATTGCTTTCACCTTCTCAGAATCAAGGAAAATTCCTTTTGAAGTTATTATGAACCTAAGGAATTTCCCGCTGGACACCCCCATAAAAGACTTAGTGGGATTCATCTTCAGATGATGTTTCCGCATAAGATCGAAGACCGTTCTTAAATCATGAAGATGATCTTCTTTGTCCTTGCTTTTGACCGCTAAGTCATCCACATAGCACTCCACTGTTTTGCGCAGGTGTTCTTTGAATATGATACTCATCGCGCGTTGGTAGATGGCACCGGCGTTCTTCAATCCGAAAGGCATCACCGTATAACAGTATACCCCTAGCGGCGTTTTGAAAGCCGTATGCTTTTCATCATCCGGGTGCATTTTAATCTGGTTATATCCTGAGAAGCCATCCATAAAGGACATCCTCTCGTAACCGCAAGTATTATCAATCATCACGTCGGTGATGGGGAGTGGAAACTCATCCTTAGGACATGCAGCGTTCAGATCTCGAAAATCGATGCATATCCGGATTTTGCCGTTCTTACGAACCGGCACTATGTTAGCCACCCAATCAGGATGTTGTTCTTCACGGATGAATCCGGATTTTATAAGCTTGTTGACCTCGGCAACTATTGCCTCCATCAATTCCGGTCGAAAACGCCTTTGCTGTTGTTTGACGGGTTTGGCGTGGCGTCTTCTTTAATATTTAACCGGTGTGTAGCAATTTGAGGGTCAAGTCCGGACATGTCTTCATAACTCCATGCGAACACGTCTATATATTCTTTGATAAGAGATATTAGTTCCTCCTTTTCCACAGGAGTTAGCGTATCGCTTATGAAGATGAGTTTCGGGTCTTCTTCCGTTCCCATATTGACTTGTATCAATTTGTCTTCTGTGGGCGGGTCACGCTGTTCAAAGCGGACATCCCAGAGAGTGTCCATATGCTTAGCCTAGGAGTCATTTTGAACATCAATTGGTTCCTCGTCGCTTTCTAATGCGGCTGAAACCATATTGGCTATCAAAAATTGAAACCAAGCGCCAGTACTTTGATCCGAGTCATGATTGGGTGAAGATGTATCTTTCTTGGCCGAAGAACTCTCTTCTTGTCCAGATGGTGATGAGGGAGGAGTAGATACATAGTCCAATCCCCTGCGAGTCTTTTGATAATAATCTGGGCTCTTTCCTCTTGGTCTAAATGAGGATACAAGATTCCGTCGCTCTTTTCCAAAGTTTAATCTCGGTTTCTAGGTAAAATTATAACCCATCTTCTCCATCATTTGCCGGGATTTCTGTTCATATAAGTAAAATTGAGGTGGTGTTTGTTCATTACTTTCACTGCTTTGTCTTTGTCGAGGTGACGTAATTACTCTGCCGAATATGATCGGCTTTTGGGATTCCTGTCGTGAAGGCACTTCGAAGTAGTGACCTTTTCCCTTAACTATTTTAGACCGAGAGAGGAGGGATGACATAAGTGACAAATGGTATGCTGCGAGAACTTCAAGTTCGGATAGGTCATCCACTTCAGTGGAAGTACAAGAGGGTTTAGATTCAGTAGCTACAGCATGCTCGTAGACTAACTTTATATTTTCATTAATAACCCATTCACTCTCTATTACATCAGCCACATTATTATCAAGACTCAAACTAAAATCTAAGTGAGAGTTGATTTCATAATCACCCCCGTCGTCTTCTTTAGGAAGCTCGTACTCAGTATCGGCTTCATTACCGCTTTTGTCAGGCTTTGGAGGCTTGCTAGGATCGTCATTGGAGACTTCATGGGCTGGCTTATAGAGTGCAACATCTGTGAAGTAATTCTCCAGCCCTTTGAATGGTTGCTTATCCGCAACTAGTGTTCGGACTTCTCCTTCCTCATCGCAATATTTCATGCATTGGTGAAGAGTCGACAGGACTATCATGTGAGCGTGGATCCAAGGCCGTCCCAGTAAAATATTGTAGGAGGTATCTGTATCAATAACGTAGCATGTGACCTCCGTCCTTAAGTCTCCAATTTGGCACCACAATCGGATCTTACCAAGAGGATGGCTGTTATTAGTGTTGAATCTGTAAATAGTGGTGTTTGTAGGCGTCAAACGATGAGGAGATATTCCCAATAGCTGCATTAGCTTTCTGGGAACAACACTTAATGCAGGCCCCGGATCGATTTGAATGCGTTCCACCTTGGTGGATCCGACATATCCGGTGAAATATAAAGGCCTATTATGCTTTATATTTCATAATCACCCCCGTCGTCTTCTTTAGGAAGCTCGTACTCAGTATCGGCTTCATTACCGCTTTTGTCAGGCTTTGGAGGCTTGCTAGGATCGTCATTGGAGACTTCATGGGCTGGCTTATAGAGTGCAGCATCTGTGAAGTAATTCTCTAGCCCTTTGAATGGTTGCTTATCCGCAACTAGTGTCCGGACTTCTCCTTCCTCATCGCAATATTTCATGCATTGGTGAAGAGTCGACGGGACTATCATGTGAGCGTGGATCCAAGGCCGTCCCAGTAAAATATTGTAGGAGGTATCTGCATCAATAACGTAGCATGTGACCTCCGTCCTTAAGTCTCTAATTTGGCACCACAATCGGATCTTACCAAGAGGATGGCTGTTATTAGCGTTGAATCTGTAAATAGTGGTGTTTGTAGGCGTCAAACGATGAGGAGATATTTCCAATAGCTGCATTAGCCTTCTGGGAACAACACTTAATGCAGACCCCGGATCGATTTGAATGCGTTCCACCTTGGTGGATCCGATATATCTGGTGAAATATAAAGGCCTATTATGCTTTATATTCCTTACCTGCATGTCTTCCGGAGAGAAGATGATTTGCGGAACCTGCCTCCTCACTTGATGACAGTGGGGGCAAGAGTCCCGTTCCTCCTCGGCCGGCTCGATAATCTGAGCTAAGAATGACTCAGAGTCTGCCAATGCCTCTCTCAACGCCTCACAAGTTGACTTTGATAATCGTAGCAACTCGTAAAGCGTGACTCGTGCTGGGATGTTAGCCAGCTGAGCTATTATGTCAAATTTGAAGGTAGTTTCCTTGGCTCCATCTCTAATAGGATTCTTTTGGAAGCGAAGTCCTTTTTGCTTTGCCGGTTTTACAAGTTCTGCATATATGTTTTTCGGATCTACTCTGGTATAGTCCTTAAGATATGTCTTCCCAGATCGAGTACCGGAAGGGCCTGCCCCATCTTGATGAGTGGTCATAGTTTCGGGCTCTTCTTCAGAATCTGTGAAGGCTCCCGAAGCTATAATTCTTCCTTTATTTCTGCGGAAATGGCATTAACAGTCCGCTTTTTCCCTTGACCTGCGGTAGTCCACTGCTCATCTTCTAGTAAGTCAGGGTGAACCCACATAACTTCCCTCTTCTGGGTTGTTACGGGGACGAGTCCTTCTTGAGCTTTCTTATGAGGATCGAGGTTCTTTGTAACCAACTTACCCCTTGGAATTGGGGTCACCCCTGCGGGAAACTCATGGGTTCCAACCACTATAGTTGCCATATTGGCGGTGACTCTCTTTTGCTCCTCTTTAAGCGTCAGAACTCCAGCTTCTATTGGCGCTTGGATTCTGTTCTTAAGGAAATAACAATCCCTAGTAGGGTGTCCAACGTTCCGGTGATAAAAACAGTAATTACGGTCGTTGGTCTTACCAGCGTCCTTTGGCTTCCTATTCTCCGGAAGTTTCAACATTCCCTTCCTCATGAGGTGGAAGAGCGTAGACGTCTGTTCTGCTTTGAAAGTGTAAGTCTTTTCCTGCTGAGGTCTACTTTGTCTCGTGCCCTTCTGATTTTGGGGCTTTGGGCTTGGAGGAGGATTTGTCTTTTGCGGAGCAGTTTCTGATGCCATTACCGCATTTCCTTTATTCTTATTATTATTATTCTGGGTATAAGGCCTATTACTTCCAGTACTGGTTGATCCACGAGATTCTTCACCTCGACGGATTAAGTCTTCGGCCTGCTCTCCCTGTTTGAGCAAATCCCTCCATGTCTTAGACTCTACGGCCCCCATTTTTAGGAGCACATTAGTCTTAAGATTATGTCGACATGTTTCGACTAGAGTTTTCTGGACTATTCCGTGCTTGCAATGCACAGACTTCTTCCGGAACTTTTCTATGAAATCTTTTACCATTTCTTGTTCCCCTTGTGTAGTTGCAAGGAGGGAATGAACCGTAATCTCGGTATCATCCTCAAAGAAATGCGAGAGAAATAATTTCTCAACATCGAACCAGATATTAATAGTACCTGGGGGCAGCTGTATGAACCAAGTAAAAGCAGGCCCTCGCAAAGTACTTGCGAATACTTTAGTCATAATCGGGTCATTACCCATCAGATGTTCTGCTTCGGACAAGAAGTAATAAATGTGCTGACTGAGCGATCCCTTCCGGTCATATGGCTCTAATTTGAGCGGCTTGTACCTCTGGGGGTATGGTACCACATCCCATTCAGGTGGGTATGGTCTTGAGACCCCTGACTCTTTCAACTCCTTTTTATGCATCAGAGGTTCGAGTTGACTTTGTAATTTTTCTATCTTTTCTCCATGCGGATCATGGAAAGAAAATCTATCGTCGTCCTCATGCATCGAGTGGGCTTTGTCTTCTTTTTCCTCTTCGTTGAGAGTTTCTTTGCTCCTTTTATCCTCAACAAATTTTGAGAGTATCACTTTAAGGTCTTCAATCGTTTTCTATTGCTTTCGAATCATTCTTTTTTAAGCTTCAAATCTCTGATTGATATCATCAGATTTATCTGCCATGTGTGACGCTGCCTTTTGTGGCCGAGATGACGTAGAGGATGGCGGTGAAGCTATGGCTGAATTGTCGTTGTCATCGTCATAAGAACCTCTTATAAGCCTCTTATAGTTTCGAGGTGGGACGGCTCCTGATTTAAGTCGAGTGATATGATGAGGTTCTTCATCACTCGATTCTGAATCATCATCCGTCTCTATAATTTTCTTCCCTTTTCCCACCATATTGGAGGTTACGGCTCTCCATCGTTTTAGAGAAGCGGTTCTTGTCCTCTTAGTAGGGTTCTTGTCCGACTCAGTTAATCGGCCGAACACCGATACCCTGCTCTTGCTGCAGCCACTGTTGTCCATTACAGCGGATACTGCTGTCATAAGCTGCTGGCAGTGACAGACAGGTTCAACTTGAACTTGTTCTATGCCTCACTTCTTGGACAGATACTCCCTGAGATCGGTGATCTTAGTCATTTAGTTGTGGGGCCCATTCAACTGTTTAGAGGGTCTAGGAACCCACTAAAGCTTCTTAGGATCACTGGAGTCCAGTTCTGGTCTACTGACGCGAGGATCAGTCCTGATTCTGCAGTCGGGTTGATTTACGCGAGGCTTAGAAATAGCTTCGCGTTTTGTCTCGCGGGACTGAAGAATAGCTCCGCCTTTTGCCACGTTAGCCTCGCGTTTCTCGCTGGCTTGGCGTGTCTTCAGAAGTTTAGCTTCTGGAATAGTAGCCCCGCGTGAAAAGGAATTCTTGCACGCTGGCTTACCCCTGCGATTAACGCAAGTCATATCTTCGCTCCTAGCGTGATTCTTACGATTAACAACGATTTGCCAATCGTCTTCACGATTCTTGCGTTTCTCGCAAGTATTATTGGCCTCGCGTTTCTCGCTTGGCTCAGTCACGCTGGCTTTAAAGAATTTTTATACTCGCATTCCTCGCGAGTATCAGAAGTCTTGCGTTTCTCGCAAGTATTACTAGCCTCGCGTTTCTCGCTTAGCTCAGAATCAGCCTCGCGTGGAAGATCGCACGCTGGCTTTAAAGAAGTTTTATACTCGCGTTTCTCGCGAGTGTCAGATATTTTGCGACTAGCGCAAATCTTACTGGTTTCGCGTTTCTCGCTAAGCTCAGCAATAGCCTCGCGTGGAAAATCACACACTGGCTCAGCAATAGCCTCACGTGGAAATCACACGCTGGCTTTTCCTTGCTTTTAAGGCAAGTCGTAATTTCGCGTTTAACGCGATAATGACCGGTCTCGCAATTAGCGCGAGCCAGTTTGCGAGGGACCATAGCCTCGCGTCTATTAGTCTTGCGTCTGAGGCAGGCTTTGAGGGCTTTTCGCCTTATTCTCCGATTCCTATTTCGGAGTTGGGTTCTGGTCAATCCAGTTCCCAGGTCTTCTTCGGCAGTAAGAAGCTCACCCTCTGCTAAGATTTTCTGTCCGAGCATCGGCCATATAGTTGCAGTCTCCAAGGATTCCCGTATCTCGGTGGATACCTTTTTACCCGTTGCTCGGGTATTGGAGTACATGCGACGATAGTGTCGTGTCTCGTCCAAGTCACCTGATTCAGAAGAGAGGAACTCCTCATACTTCTGCTGGTCGATTTCAACGACCAGCGTATCTATTTCGGATCTGATCATGTCAACGTCTGATTGCGCCACAATCTCTTCATCAGTGAAAGAGATGGCTCCCACTGTGGTCGCCAGTTTGTTCGCCGTAAAAGTTTTGCTTACTCCCATTGAATACAACTTAGATTACAATGAAAGTGAACAAGATAAAAAGAAGAACAAACGAGAGGATTTTATATGTCAATCTCTCTCTTTTACAATATAAACGTAGGATAAGTGGCGATGGGATCTATAGTAGTTCCTTTGGACGTTCGAACATCGAACTCTTCTCTCTTGAAGGTGACGGCCGACTGTAGACGATCTTCTCTGGTCTTTCACGAACTCAAGGCTCTATGCATAACTTGAATTCTCCAAGAGGAAAAGATCTCTATTACCGAAAAGAAGACCCCTAGGGTTTCACCAAGAAGGTATTTATAGCCCCCGGTCAATGCAAGAGTTTCTATCTAAATAGAATTCGCATTCATCAAGGATTTCAATCAAATATCTTAGTCTTGATTTGAATCTCTTGATTTAGAATTCTGATTGGATTCAATTCGGGTATTTGGATAAGCCCAAATCATAATCTCAATCAATTTGAGATTCTGGTTATCTGCTTACGCGGAGCTAATCGCATCAAAAGCGCGGCGCTAAATAACCAGAATGCGGAGCTAACGCGAAGCTATTGATAGCCCCGCGTTTTACTCATCGCGAGGCTAAAACTAACCAGTCGCGGAGCTACAGAGTTAGCTCCGCGTTCTGTTGTGGAAAATCCTTTTAACTTAGAAATTTTCACTGCCAACACCTCTAGCCCCCTGAGGACTGATTCCTGGCTAGCTCGTAGTTCTGCCAATTCCCGAGACCAGACTTCCTCTTGGCGCCTCAATTCCTCTTGACGAGCCACCAACTCTACCCGAAGACGCGCCCACTCGATCTTAGTGATCGCTTCAACGTCCGCTTGGCGAATTGTGTTGAGCGTATTTACCTGATCTTCTAAAACTTCGAGATGGGCCCGGTAGAGAGCTGCTCGGTCTTGTCTCCCAATCCTTTCATTATTATCCAGATAGCTGGACAACATTGGACGTTCAAGATTAAAGAAATCTCTTCCGTCAAGAATCATCCCGATATACCTCCTCAGTAGCCGCATAAAATCATTTACACTATGGTTGAAGAATTCTTCAAGAGGGTTCATAGTGTCTGTGTTTAAAATAGGCAGCGCTAAGGAAGATGTCGCTGGAGGAGGAGTAGCGTCCGTTGGTGTCAAAGAGGAAGAAGCCCGTCTCTGTGCTAGATTCATAACATGTGGGGCCAGTAAAGCCAACATGGACTTGGCAGAACTAGGAAGCCGAGGAGAAGCATCATTGGTACAGGTCACTCGGGCAGTGCCACCAGCAGGGGTAGACGATGGTGTTTCTTCACCCGAAATTCCTCCCGTGACAGAAGTGGCTTCGAATGAGAATTTCAAATTTTCTTCGTCTCCCGCTGGCGGAGGACTCGGGGTCGGAGGAGTCACCAACGTTTCAACGGCCATAATAGTAGAGGACGTTAATATTGCTGGCTGAGGAACAGAAGGCACGCTAATGACTACTGAAAATGTCTCTTCAGAACATACTGGTGGCGTCGGAGATGGCAGACTTGGGGATGGTGTAGCTTCTCTTGCTGCAGCCTCGATAACCACCTTTGTCCTATCATCACTCCCGAGTTCATCAATAGGGGGAACTGAAGAAGGAACAGAGAGAGGAGTTGTCGTAAAGTAGTCTGCGTCAAATTCATTTGCAGAACTACTTAATCCATCTGCTGAGCCAGTAGTGCCCGAATAATCCACCCTCTCCTCAGACTCTCCCCTGGTGGTCGAATGCATCGGCGAGTGGGGCTGACCACCTGCAAAAAGCAAACAAATAGTGATACATATAATGAAGAAATATGAACAAAAAGATAGAATAAAAGAGCCATACCAAGGGAAACAAGTCCAGTGGTCGGACTTGAAGGAGGAGCTATCGCTGTTTCCAGAAGCGCACCCGCTTCACTACCCAGGGGTTGCGTCGCGGAATGATCAACAGAATCTGCTGTTGGGGGAGTCAGGACCTCGGTAGCTCTTGGAGCTTCAGTAGGTCTACTTTCCTCTGCTGGCGCTGGAGGCAGAGTTGAAGCCAATAAATCTGAAGCAAATTTGGCTGCTGTCTCTTGAGAGACTAAGAGGGTCCCTGGGACTAGTTTTTGCTTCTTCTTCGCCGGTTCGCCTCTTGCAGGACCACGACGTTTTACTGTTGGACTCCGGGAACGAATGATCATGGGTTGGGAAACTTTTCCAACATCTCCTCCAACATCAGCACCATCATCGTCATCAGAATCGCCAACATCTGATGGGTCGGCCGCCGCGCCAAGGAATTCATCCATTCTTTTCACTCTTACTCTTGTTGCACCCCTACGGCTAGAGTAAAACGCTTTTTTACAACGACTCCGGTTAATGGAGAAGTTGGGCACATCAGCATTTGCTATACTGTACCATGTGCAGAAGCTAAGAGTCATGGTCAGCTCGGGTAACTTCTGTGGCAAGACGAATTCAGCTCTGGTTCTACCAGCTACAAAATGGAGCCAGCTGCGGGCACCCTCGTATAGATTCCCCTCATAAGCAAAACTCTTGCTCGGATTACCCACATAAAGTTGGGAATATCCAAATTGACGAGCGAAGCGGCTCAGGATGTATGGTTCAATATGACACTTGGCATCTTGACGATACACCAAGTGCCTAGGGCGGATGTTAAGGAGCCACCAGAATACTCCTGAAGATAAGACAGTGAAGTTATCTGCTCCCGCAATGTTTTTGAATTTCGACCCATATTCTCCACCAGGAAAGTCGGGGAAACACCGGAAGAGCTCATAATTCTGATAGTGACGTAGCGTCTTCCGAATTTGCGACACAATGACTTTTCCATGAGGAGCGCTCGTATAACTCTACAAAGAAAGGCTTGTCACCGGAACGATGTTCAGCCGCACTCATCAGAGAGGGGCAATGCATGACAAGCCACGCCATCAGATATGTGTAAGGCATCTCCACCCTCGGGTTCGGAGTCTTCACCTTGACAATCTCTTTTGACTTGCCCTTCCTCTTACCCTTATCAGCAGGGATAAAGTCATTACAGAGTGCTCGCAGTCTGTGCTGTAGGTTACACACCATGGCAGGAAGAAACCCGAAGGGTCGGCCGTATGCAAGAACTGTTGGATACACCACGGTCATTGCAATGGCCTCTTTCGGCAATGACGGCACAATACATCTTTTCAACCATAATATCAAAAATCCAGCAATAAGACCTCTATTGGATATTGGGAATTGAGCTTGGTAGTGGTAACTCTTGAAGGAGGTGCCAAGACCAAATTCACTTTCGTTGGATTTGGTAGTGTAATACATTATACGGGTCTTGGCGATGCGGCGATCGATCTCCGTGACGGCAACAGGAGCATAGCCATGGACTGTTGTTGAGCTATCCTTGGAATTAAAGTTGGCGAAGAGGTAATTGGTCCATTTTTTGTGGCCGATACCCTAATTACGCACACCTGCCATGTCGGCACAGATGCGGTAATGGCACATCATCTCCCAATAGGTGGCATACAGGCGCTCGTTCCTCACCTTTAGCATATTCAGCTCTTCGGTGGTGGGGATATACTCTTCATATGGGACTTCGCCCATTAACAGCCCGGACACCTCAAACATCTCATGAAGAGAGAACCCCAGCTCACCCACTGGTGTAAAGAAAGTGCTAGTTTCAGGGTTGTACATCTCCAGGAGACCAAAAAGGTGATAAGCACTCTGAGGAATCCCAAACTGCACGTTTCTGATGGCTTTGTATAAGCCAATCTCTTTTAGAACTGGTTCATGAGAATCTAGCATATATTGGATAAGGCGGGCCCACCACATATTGCCAGAGGAATAAACTTAACCAGGCATCCTGAAGTCACTGGTTGGGTATTGGCCTTCTTTCGCCATGAACTCGCTCAGGAAAGTTCGTGCGCGAGTTGGAACCTCTCCTACTGGGTGCTCCTTGGTAACCCTGTCTGGAAGCAACCCAGTAATACATCTGGTGGGGCCATCTTGATAAGCCCCATATGCGCCCAACTTGCCCGTTGGGACGCCGTTATATTCTTGAGTTAATCCCCACTCTAACTCATGATGCATCGCCAGCCTTTGAAGATAGAATAGAGGATAGTCACGCTCCATCCTAGGCAGAAACATTAAAGCTTCGCCAGAATTATAGAGCCACATGCTCTCTTCCTTAAAAAGGATCTGGTCTGATTGCTCCATTTTATCTCCAAAGAGAAATGCAGACTTCTCCAACACATCTCTGTTCAAAGCCTCGAAGGCTGCGTCGGTCACGATCTCTTGTGTAGTAGCGGAGCTATATTTTATTAACTTCCCCCTGCACTCCGTCGAATCCAGCCTGTATGCAGCAAGGATGGTTGTGAAACGGAAATGAGCCGTTGCATCTGCGCCCCTAGCAAAACCAAAGTAGTGCCTATGGGGAAGGGTGTCCACCGGATATCCCACTACAAAAGAAAGATCAAGAGTTAGGAAAAAGTTTACAAAACTCAGAAAATCTTCTAAGTAAGCGGAGCTAAATATAACTCCGCGCGAAGCTAAAAATTAGACCGCGCGAAGCTAAAAATAACTCGTCGCGAAGCTAAAAATTAGACCGCGCGAAGCTAAAAATAACTCCGCGCAAAGCTAAAAAGATAGCTTTGCGTTTAAGCGCAATAGCTAGTCAGAATAATTCCGCGTTTACAACGCGAGGATAACGCGATAACTTCGCGTAGAAGAAAACCAGAAGCCTTTCTTCTTCTCCAAGCCATATGGCCGGAAAACGGCGGTCTCGCCGGTGATAAAGCAAAATGGCTGGACGAAACCAAGCCAAATCACTCCCAAGTGGTTCTAAGAAGACCAAAAATTAGGATTTTTACCTCCAATAGGCGCGGCAGGAACTTGTTCGCCGCTGCGCCTGCTGCCTTGACCACTGCCGTCGCCGCTAGCACCGGCCGCCGATGGCGAAGACGCGCGAGAGGAAGCGCGAGTCTTGGGTGCCATTGATCTTGAAGAAAACGGAGAGAAATCGACGAAGAAGTTGGTCGGGTCGCCTGAAATTGCCTGATCGCCGGTCGCCTGGAGCTCTGGAGTTCTTGAAAATTCTTCAGATAAGTGAAGAAGAAAAAGAGACTCCATTTAAATGAAGGAAACCGCCTCTTGACATTCGGCGCGAAAATCAGAGCGACTGGTTGGTCAGTTACTCCTAAAACGCAAAGCTATTTAGCTTCGCGTGGTCTTCAGAAACGCAAAGCTATTTAGCTTCGTGTGGTCTTCAGAAACGCGAAGCTATTAGCTCCGCGCAACTATGCAAAATGCGAAGTTAATGCGGTATTTTAGCTACGCGTTTCTATGAAAATTGGACTTGGCAAGCGTTATTTGGCGCCTCTGCCAAAATCTGATAATCATCATCCGATTATCTTGGCATGTGCAATTCAAGTTATGCATAAAATCCTTGAATTGCCTCCATCAAACTAATGCATGTGCAATTAAGCGCCTCTGTCTAAGTTAAATGATCATTATCTGATCATTTCAGGTACTAACAAATCTAAGTTACGCAAATGAGCCTTAGATTGTTTTACCAAAACAATGAGTTATTTATTTGTTGAGCAAGCAAGATTCTTGAAGCCAACAGATAAAGAGAAAAGGAATTATCTTTGTTCATGAAGCAAAAAAAATTACAAGAGGGAGTTATAGCTCTCCCAAAAGCTTCAATAACCCGACAACAAGTCTCCATGGAGTATTGAGATTCCCTGGTTCACATGCAAAAGATCTCTTCTGCAAATGTCAACTATGATCTGTTTAAAATTCTTAGTGGATTATCTGAAGATACTGCTACAAGAATCCTAATGAAGATGCATAAGTTGGATTCGACATGCTACAAGCCCTTAGATGATCATCTCTATCGCTTTGGAAAGCGACAGAGATTGTCATCTAACAGAAATGGTTCTCAAGAAAACTTAATGAGCTACCGCAGAGTTCTTGTAATTCCTTCAAAAGTTTATATTTTGGAGCCAGAGTTTGAAACCTGCAACTATGTTGTAAAGCATATGCTTCTGGCTTCCTTAGAGTTACTTTTGCTGATGAAGACTGGTAGAGCCACATGCACTCCTCTTCAAAAAGGATCTGGTCCAAGTGCTTCACTGCAAAAGAAGAATCAAGAGTTAGAGAAAATTCAAAAAATCTTCTAAGTATGAAAGTGCGGAGCTAAGGATAAACTCCGCGCGCAGTTGAGAAAATAGCCTCGCGATTGAAATGCGACTGCTAATCAAAATAGCCTCGCGATTGAAACGCAACTGCTAATCAAAATAGCCTCGTGATTGAAACGCGACTGCTAATCAAGATAGCCTCGCGATTGAAACGCGACTGCTAGTCAAAATAGCCTTGCGGTTGAAACGTGACTGCTAGTCAAGATAGCCCTGCGTTTCAAATGCAAGGATGACGCGATAATTTCGCGTAGAAGAAAATCAGAGTTTCTCTCCGTCTTCTCCTTTCTTCCCAAGCCTTACGGCCGGAAAACGACGATCTCGACGGTTCAAAAACAATTGGTCGGTTAAAACCGAGCCAAAACACTTCAAAGTTAATTTGAGGAGTTTCAAAGTTAAGAATTTCTACCTCCAATTGGTGCAACATGGATTGGCTCGCTGTTGTGGCCACTCCCTCGGCCGTCGCCTCCGCTGCTAGCGCCGGCCGTTGATGGTGAGGAGGCGCGCGACGCCGTACTCTTCTTAGATAACATCTTAGTGATGAAAAATCTTTGGAAAGTCGAAGGAAGCTCGGTTGAAGATCATTCCTTCAAATTGATTCGCCTGAGTCGCCTGAGCTCTAAGCTCTTGAAATTCTTCGGATGAAATGAAGAAGAAGAGCTTGAGGCTCTATTTAAAATGATCCGCCTCTTGGTATTCGGCGCGAAAGTCAGAGCAAGAGTAATTACTAAGCTATTAACTGAGTAATTACTGAGCAATTACTCACTGAAATGCGAAGCTATTTTAGCTCCGTGCAAGTGAACAAAATGCGAGATAAACTTGGTATTTTAACTCTGCGTTTAAAGATCAAAGTATTTCAAAATTTGCTAAGTTCTAAGCCATTTTGAAAACTTTGGAGGGGGTTCTGTTCGCAATGAAAATTTCTAAGTAAATAGAGTTTTCCATAACAAAACGCGGAGCTAACTCCGCAGCCTCGCGTTTGGCTATAATAGCCTTGCATTGGAACAAAATGCGCAGCTATTCAATAGCTCCGCATTAGTTCTGCATTCTAGTTTCTTAGCTCCGCGTTTTGGCGAGATTATCTCCGCGTGAGCAGATAACCAGAATCTCAAATTGATTGAGATTATGATTTGGGCTTATCCAAATACCCAAATTAAGTCCGATCAGAATTAAATCAAGAGATTTAAATCAAAACTAAGATATTTGATTGGAATCCTTGATGAGAGCAAATTCTATTTAGATAGAAACTCTCAAATCATCCTAGGACTATAAATACCCTTTTGAGGAAGCCCTAGAGATCTTTTCGGATCATCTCTCTAGCCTCTTGGAGAATTCGAGTTACACATAGAGCCTTGGATTCGTGAAAGAGCAGAGAAGAAAAGATCATCTACAGTTCGGCCGTCACCTTCGAGAGAGAAGAGTTTGATGTCAGATCGTCAAAAGGAACTACTATAGATCCCATCACAGATCCCACACAATCATTGTAAGATAGAGAGATATATATATCAAATCCTCTCGTTTGTTCTTTTTATCTTGTTCACTTGCATTGTAATCTAAGTTGTATTCAATGGAAGGAAAGCAACAAACTTTTACGATGAACAAAAGGAAGAGTAAAGAATTCAGAAATGATGTTTAGGTTGCAAATCTTAATTTATACTTGTCTGATTCTTCTGTTTTGCTAGTCTTACAAGGCTGGAAAATTATGCTTATATATAGAGCTGTAGCTAAGAAGGTGCTGGTTGGACATATCTAGGGTCTTGTCTCCGTGCTTACTAGGCTACTGGCGTACATAACTTATTTTTGTTTCCACTTTATCAACAAGTCTGAATCAATGTTCTGCAAGATCGAAATAACTGAGGCCCTGCTATTCTGAGTGGTCTCAGTCCTCTCATTTTAGATTTTAGTCTGGCCAGGCTACATAAGCAAAGAATGCCAATGCCAGTTGTAATGATAGAAGAAGTCATAGATTTTGGAAAAATATCAATATCCTTCAAGGAAATTGCTCCCGTTGTGATGTGTTAGGAAAGGTTGTGCGCTATCCCCCCTTATTCACTCAAAAAAGAGGGGAAAAGGAGTAATTACCTATGGAGGCGAGCTACAAGAGGCACTTTAATTCACGTTTTTGCACTAATTTATTTCTTTGAGGTCTATAATAAGTCCAATTTCAACAATTGCATTAACCTGTTCAGTAGAGGCCTATAATAAATCTAATTTCCACAATATTTTTTGTTTATTATGTTGAAATAAAACCATTCATAAACTTGTTATTTCTTTATGTTATTTCTTTATTTATATATCCTACAAATTAGCAATCATTTCTTGCATGAAGACAGTTTAAGTACTATGGCCTTGTATAGCCACCAGTATGAATTGATTGATCCCTGTTGGGAGGCTTATAAGCAAAAAACCAACGATTGCAGTAATATACTCATCATGGAAGTTTCAATTCCACAAAATTGCTTGGAAAAGAGTATTTATAAAGCTCATAAGGTAGGACATAAATAGGCTTCTTTGACACACATACACATGACTTGTCGATTATCTAACCAAGCTAGAAGCAACATTTTCTTTGTACGAGATTATACTCTCATTTCATTGTACGAAAATACTTATCATCTATTTTTGGTCAAAAGCAAGAAGATAATCTGCGGCCATGTCTTGCCATTTTAATACAGAGAGGGAGAAAAAAATATCTGATTTCTAGGTTTCTTATCCAAAAGCAAAGTTGCCTTGTACTTTTTGAGCTAGATGATTATGATGTCATTTTAACATACAAGCAGAAGTATTATGTGTTTGTTTTTAGTACTGCCAGTTTTTATAGGAACAATTTGAGGAACAACCAACGTCAGCGGTAAAGGACTAAGGGGTGGGATCAGGTTATGGAGGTCTTGGGTTCAAGACCAGGCTACGGCCTTTGTTCCGAAAAGAAAAGGACAAAAGTTTAACGAATATCTAGTGTTCTAGAACTTTACTTTTTTCAATACTTTAATATACACAAAACGACATGTACTTTGTTTTCTGGTGAAGCGAGCCAACTAGCACTTGAATCCTGAATATGCCCTCTCTGTTGACTGAAGACTGCTTTCGTATCTGTCAAAACTTCGTTTGCATACAATTCTAAACTGCTAATGAGCATTTCTAATGACCTCTTATTTTAGGCAGCAAGCATTGTGAGTTCAAGCATTCAGCCTCTTCTGAATCCTAGTGTCCTGGTGAGGTTAACATCGCATATATTATTTAGAAATTTAAACTGTGGTTCTACAAAAATTTGTTTGACTGGTATCATATTCTATTGGCTTCATAAGTGTTGCTTTTATCTCTTTTTCTTTCAGAATTTCATTAAGGAAAAGATCAGTTCTGATGAGAAATTGGCATGGGGTCGGCTCCATATTGGAAACGGTTTCGAAGGTTGAATATTCACTTGTCCCCCGTCCAGGCCTTCCCTTTCTTTCTCTCTAAGTAATATCATCTTCATCATCACTTGGAGACTTTCCCATCAAAGTGGGGTTGGCTGCGGAGTGTTGCTCCGTGATGAGAAAGCTCGTAATGGAGTTGAACGAATCTGATGTCAACCATCCATAGGTTGGTGCCAAATTCTTAAACAAGAAAACTATGACACAGAAGGGTGCCAACCCAGCTTGGTCGTTCAGCATAAGCTTATGCAATCATTGAGCCACCAGTTAATTGTGTCTTGGTAAAAAAATAATACAATGAAGAGGTAAGACATTACATATCTTCTATGGTATAGGGAACCAAGTTCATCTGCAAGGCAGAGGATCAAGCGAAATAGGCAAATAGAATCAAAGTCCCTAACTTTCCAGTAAATCGAACAATTATTTTTTTTCATGGAAACATTATTTTTTTTATCTAATACGTTTCCATCTATAGAGTTGACATGCTCTTCAAAGGACATTTGGTTGTTGCAGTGTCATATGCCCAGTGAAAATAGAGAAAATGCAGAATAATTACAAATGGAAAAATAATAGTATGCCTCTTTAATATTTTCCATGTGGATTAAACATATGATGCAGTGTCAATGAGAAGTTCTTATTCTCTTGAATACCATGTCCTATGTGCTTCCAACTGTAATGTTCACATTTTAGATTTTCATTGAACTACTGGTGCAAATAGCGGAACATTTTCTAAGATTATGACTCCCAATTTGCTCTTCTCCTTTCACCCACCCTTCACTTGATGTTCCGCACTTATTACCAGAATCTGAAAAAGTTGATTGTAAGAGCATATGGTGGAAGTTTATAGTATTCATACAAGATTCTTCGAAAAGCTTTTTTATCGCCCATAATTGAAGCATTTGTTTCCAAGACTCTTCCTAAAATAATGAAAAGCAGTAGAAAATTCTTATTTTCTTAAATACTCCAACATACTTAATTCAATTTTTCTTTTACACTTCATATGTGTCGTTTCTTCCCATGTACTATACTCTTCATTTTTACCGTGCAGTTATTTTGGTTGCTAAAAGATGTTTGTTCCGGGATTAGCATCGTTAACCCTGATATTGTTCTATTTGATTTTGATCCAGCACTGGAAAAACTGTTGAAAGGGTATGCTGGAACATATGCTATGGGAAACGAAGTCCAGCTGGTTTGTCTTTCTATATCTTTGTTTCTTTCTTGTTATGAAACAAAACCGATTCTTATGGTCAGTGTCTTTGGTTGTCTTTGCATATGTGTAAGCATCAAAATATTTCCTTAATCTGTTCAACAACTATCTCACTCATCATTTAGTTTCTGGAAAATGGATGGGGACATGAATCTCCCGATCCCCTGTGATCTCTTTGGAGGTTAACATGTTTCGATGTTGCCTCGAGACACCTTGCCTTTAGAATCTTGACACCTTCCTTTTTCGCCTCGACTCGCTCTACATGTAAATGTAGACTGCAAAACTTAGTTTTTAAATGATGCAAATTTATTTTGATTATGGAGACCTATCTGGAATTGAAACACGCTCATCCATGAACTAGGGGACAACTTGGTTTACTTTCCTAAGACATATTTCAAGATAGCAAATATAATATATATTTTTGTCAAAGAAAAAAAAAGAAGCATATCTACATAGAAAACAGAGAAGATGGGATGTGTCAATGACAAATCTAGTACAAAGGAGACGATTATTAAGTAGTTTCTAATTTAAGCTTTCTATTAAGCTCTTCAATTGTTCAAGGTGGATTATTCTCTATGTTCTTTTGTAGGCGTTTACTTAATTTTTTTTTTTTTCTTCACCTCTTTTCTAGTTATATACAGGCAATTATATGACATGCACATGAAGGGCGTAGTGCCGATGTTTATAGAGGGGCTTTTTGTATTTTAACTAATTAGGGAGGTTTTCGCCATTATAACTAAGTTGTTTAGGGAGGGACTTTTTGAATTTTGACTAATTGGGATGGCCCTTGTAAGCTTCTTTGTTGGCTGTTGGCAACCCGTCCAAGTATTGATTGTCTGATATTTTACCCATCTTTCTTGGCTTTTGGAGCTCAAATTGGGCATAATTTATTGCTTTGAAGCAAGAAATACAACTAAAATTAGAGTTGATGATCCATCCTTAGAAAGGGCGATGTTGGAATTGAATTCTTCTTCATGTTGGCTAGTTGATGTTTTCGAGTCAACCAAGAAGCTCTGGGATAATAAGGCTATGGGCAAAAGAAAGATGCTGTTTAATAGTTGCAAAACATGTGATACAAAACATTAAGAGGGACAAAAAAAAGAAATTAGAGAGGAGAGATAAAAAGCAGTGTGTGCATGTGTGCGCGAATGTGCGTGCACACACGTGCGAGAGAGAGAGAGAGAGAGAGAGAGAGAGAGGCGTGTGTGCGTGCGTGCGCGTGCATGCGTGAGAGAGAGAGAGAGAGAGAGAGAGAGATTAGATTAGAAATGAAATGGGGAAGAAGACTTCAAGGATATTTTAGGGACTAGATAATAGGTTCTTAACTGAATTAGGAGAGACAACGGTCGAGGGGTTAGATTAGAAATGAAATGGGGAAGAAGACTTGAAGGGTATTTTAGGGACTAGACAACAGGCTCTTAACTGAATTAAAAGAGACAACGGTCAAGAGGGTTAGTTGGGACCAAAATAACATGGTTCCAATCAAGGCCAAATGTTAAGGGGATTTCCACCATTTTACCCTTCTCTTTATCCATCATCTCTTATAATGCTGGAACGATGTTTTTGTTGCTCGATATATATTATATATGAACATTGAACACGTGCCATATTGCTTATATGTTTTTCAATATTTACTCGTGTATAAATCTTGAACCTTTATATCATCCGTATCTGCTGGTAACGTATCATATAATATTCTGTATTTTATTGAACTGAGCAAGGGAATCCCTTGATCATCTCTATTCTGTAATGAGATCCCTAAAAAAAATCTGATGAATGTGGATGGTTTTCATGTACAGGCTGATGTTTTCTTGGCTCCTCAGCTTGATGCAGCAATGAAGAGGTTCCAACTTGACATGGTAACGTCCCTTGCCATACTCTAACAGGGGACATGCGCGCGCTGCTCAGACACACCGACACGTGCTTGTGCACATACACGCGCACACAACCATTGTGTTGAACTGATTCTAAGACCAGCTTTTCAATGTTATATGCAGTCTCCTTACCCGACTCTGGCAAGACTCCACGAAGCATACGCTGTCCATCCTGCATTCCAAGCTGCTCATCCTGACCGTCAGCCTGATAAACCTTCCTCGTCATGAAAGTCTCGACTCAAGGTAGATTCCCTCTGTCCATGGGCAATCAACAATAAAGGGAGATATGCTGCTGTTTGTGTGTTTCTTTTTTATCGTCATATCATAAACTATGATATGTTCTTTTGTTGAGCTATGATGGAGCTTTCTTCTTTAAAATGTTCTATTAAGCTTGTTTAATGGAACGCAGAGGGATCACACTTACCGTTTTATTTCAAAAAAAAAAAAAAAAAAAACCCTATGATATGTTCTTGTAACCATTTGACTCAGCCGGAGGCTATGTAAGCTATAGTATCTGTGCAGGAGTGGGTATTCTCTATATGTAGTTTTACGGTATGCATGTTTCCTGTACTCTCTAGAAGCTTCTATTACTGAGAAGAGGTCTCCTGTTAGAATCTTGCTTGTATCATTTTGCTGAAATCTGCTAGTTATGCAGATGTGCTTGTTTTTTTTTTTTTTTTTTTTTTTTTTTTTAAAGTCCGCAGATGGTTGAGTTGGTCTAAAACTATTTAGAAATTTTCTAATATCATGTTAGAATCTGTTGTCAGTTAATTGTAACATGCATAGGGAGGATGAATAGAGTTGCATTATATGGATACAATTTAAAATATTTGACAAACTCACGTGCATAATTCTAGTGCATGTATGTCTGTGGACTTGCTTTTAAGTCTTTAGGAGTAGGTCAATATTGGTCGTAAGTAATTGGAGAAAATACTAGAAAAATTATTTTATGAGTGTACAATAAATTGAACTTTTTACAATGTTAATTGTTTTTTTTGGAAATTCTAAATGAGTCTATTTTTTTTTATAAGTACGCTCGTTTTTCTGGTTTATTTTGAGTAGAGTTAAATTGAGAATGTTGGGGGTGTACTTAGTAAAATGTTTGTTTTTAAAATTTAGGGGTTTTTACGTATCTGTCCCTTAAATCTTTAAATATTAGAATTTAGTCCCCTAAAGCTAAATATTTATAATTTAGTCTTCCTAATCTTTTGAGTTACCACAATTTAGTATCCAGCAATATTTTTAGCCCGAAATTTCCGTTATACCCCTGAGTTACTTTACTTTAGTCATCTCTTTCCTCTTTCTCCTCTTTTCCTCTTCTTATTAGGTTCATCTCTCCATTCTTTTCCTCTCTCTCTTCCCTCTCAGTTAATTTCTAAAGTAAAGTAACTCAGGAGAATCCAATAAGAAGAGGGAAAAGAGAGAGAAAGGAGAAGAATTGAAAGAGAATCTAATAAAAAGAGAAAGAGAGGAGGAAGAGTAGGGATGATAATGGGTTCGGGTCTGTCCAAAGCTCAATCAGGCCAGCCCGAAAAGGCTGGATTTAAATCCGCTTGTTTTACAAATGGATCCAATTGGGTATAAGGTATTTCAATTTTTTTTTTTATCGGACTGGGTTTGGACATGTCCAAATCCGTCCAAAAAATAACCCAAACGAGCCCAATCCCCCTCCCAAATTCATTCGCCCCAGATTAATTATTTCGCCGACGCCGCTAAGGGATCCTCTCTTTCCTCTCGCTCACTCTCTCCAATCTCCTGAAAACCCTCCTCTCTCTCTCCTCTCCATCCCCTTCGTCACTCTATCCCCAAACGCTGAAGGATCCTCTCTCTCTCCTCGTTCGTTCGCACTAGTTTGTTCGCCCTAGTTCATTCGCCTGAGCCCATGATCTTCAGCAGGCGCGGTGGTTCGGTTACGACCACCTCTATCTTCGTCTACCCAATCAAGTCTTGCAGCGACATCTCTGTCCGACTGTCCCTCGTGCTCCCATTACTCTTCTGGTAAAAAGATCGATCATTTCTTTGTTTATTTGAACCAGTGTTGCGTGAGAATTTCTGGGTATTTTTTTAATTTTTGGAACTCATCTCCTTTAGATTGGTGAGATTTCTCTCAAATCTCTTTTAATTTCTTTTTTCTGATTTTTAGAGTTATTTTTCCTTTTCTCTGCTCTGCTATAGGAGTTCACCCCTTTTCTCGTTTTTTTTCAATTGAGCGCTGTTAGTGCTAAAATTTATGAAATTTGCAATTTTGTACTTTTATTTGGCTTCAAAATTACATTTTTCAATGAAATGTTATTTTTTTTAAAATTTATAAAAGAAAGTTTGAGTTGCAGATTTTCGAAATATTGCATGCTTGAGACAAAAACAATTTCCTATCAAAATTTAGGCAGCTTTGTTGTATTTATTGTTGAATTGCAATGGTGATATTAATAATTGGTAGTAATATTGTATATATGTATGGATATTGGGCCAATTAACTACGTCTTTTCAATTATTTGTTTAATGTAGTCCTTGAGATTTTTATATAAAAATGTTAGGAGTGATCAGGTGAGGCTGCAGAAGAATATGTAGCTTTTTTATCTTGAAACAAATTCCTATAGAAAAGTTTTTTGTTTTCGAACATTTTAGATGGTTTAATTGAAGACTTCTAGTAAGTCCAATATTTCTGTCATCATGATGATTGATATGCAGAAATCTGGTTCAACGGAAACATACACATGATAAGTTCAGTCAAATTTATCTTCATAATATCACAGTGGCATCCACTATATTAGAATTGTAGACTTCTGATATTCTTTTTCTTGTTATGCATGATTGAATTACATGAGTCTAATTCAATAGCAATAAAATAAATCATCGAACATATTAATTAAAGTTGAAAATGTAGATTATAAAAATCAATAAGATTCAGGTACTGCGAGGATAATAATTGAAGCAAATTGGAAATAATATTAGTACTTCAATGTATATAGTTGACCACTACACTCAAAATAACAAGAAAATATACTTTAGGCTTATTCGTCTGCAACGTCCCCATCCGAGCTCAAGGAATTGACTTTAGGCCTACAAAAGTTTCATTAAAGATTCATGAACTTGCAGTCTGTCACCCTTGTATCATAAACCCCATATTCAAGTTGTAATTTAGGAATGCATCTTAATTGTTTGAACATTTTCTTTTTGAATTTCATCCATTATTCTATCTTATTGAGGAAGGGCTAGATTAAAAACTATGGCAAGAACAAGCTCAAAAGAATTTGTTGTACATTCATGGTTTTGTTAGGAATCTTGTACTATGACAAGGACAAACTCTCGAACACCTTCTAATTCAACAAATCTTTCTATTCAAGATTCCACATAGGTAATTTCTTCTTTCTTTGATATCAACATGAATTATTTATTGTTTTTTGAGTTGCTATAGCGAATAATATATTTATACAAAAATATGCATTTATATGATCTTCTTTCTATGGATGTATGAAGATACTGAAAGTGAAAGTATTAAAAAAAATCTTTATATATGAAAAATAGAAGGTCTGAAGTTTGGAGTCATTTTGTAATTGAAATACAAGTAGATGGTACTATCAAAACAATATGTAATTATTGTGGAAAACCCTTGGTTTACAAGAAAAATTCTGGGACAACTCATTTAAATCGTCATATCAAATTCACTTGCAAAAAAAATCCTCATAAAGACATGGAGCATATGATTCTTAGCAAATCTCCTAGATCTGATGATGTAGTTTTTACTTTTGATCCAAAAGTAAGTAGAAAGTGCTTAGTAAAATTAGTAATTTGTGCAGAACTTCTATTTAAAATTGTGGAACATTCAGTATTCATTAACTTTGTGAAGAGCTTACAACCTTTATTTATTATGGTTGGTCGTTATACTATTAGAAATGACTGTATAGTTTTATATCAAGAAGAGAAGATAAAGCTTCAAGAAAAAAAATGAAGAATTTAAATTGTCGTGTGAGTTTACTTCAGATTTATGGACTCTAATCAAAAGTTTGGATACTTAGTGCTGACTGCTCACTATATTATAATGATTTTGTTTTGAACAAGTTGATTTTGAACTTTAAGAAAGTTCCATATCCTCACACTAGTTATGCCCTCAATGATATAATTGGAAGTTGCCTTACTGAATGAGATTTGGATGAAAAAGTGTTTGCTCTTACACTTGATAATTCTACCACAAATGATGTTTTGGTAAGAAACTTCAAAAGAGATTTTGGTGAAAGGTTACTGTTTAATGGTGAACGTATTCACATGAGGTGTTGTGCACATATTTTAAATACAATGGTGCAAGATGGAATAAAGGTGATGGATAATTCTATTAAACAAATTCAAAATCTTAGTACGTATGTGGTTAGTAGTCCATATAGAATGCAAACTTTTAATGGAATTGCACAATTATTCAAGTTACCTATTAAAAAAGGTTTGGTTTTAGATGTGCGTATAAGATGGAATTCTACTTATCAAATACTTGCCAATGCTTTGTCATACAAAGACGCCTTTATAAGATATGCACAATTGCATTGTAATATTGCTCTATCTCTTGATGATTGGAGAAAAGCCGAAGTGGTAACTAATTTCCTGCATATTTTTGTTGATACAACTCAAGCATTTTTGGGTGGAAAGTATCCTATATTTAACTTGTACTTTAGAAAAGTTTGGACCATTCGGCGTGTGTTGCAAGAAGTATCTACTTTTGGCGATGATATTGTTAAATCTCTGGTATTGGAAATGCAAAAAAAAAAAATTTTAAAATTTAATAAGTACTGGGAAGAACCAAACATAATGTTGTCAATTGCATCAGTTTTGGATCCTAAATCAAAATTGGCATTATTAAGTATATTTATGTATTAGCACTTGGAGAGATAGAGAGCAAAATGAAATGTGAAGAAATTATCACTCTTCTTAAGAAAATTTATGGTGAATATGAGAGCATTGTTACACAAAAGACTGTAGTGATGGATGAATCAAGTCAATTAATAAGTGGTGGCTCAAGTACTCCTTTAACTTCTTTGGGTAAAAGAAAGTTAGATTTAGATTTTTTAGACTTTTGGGCTCAAAGTTCAATGAAAAGGGTTAAGAAAAATGAAGTTGACAGTTATTTAGATGAAGATGTTCTTTCTCCAATGTTTGATGTGGATTTCAGTGTTTTGGAGTGGTGGAAAAAGAATTCTATAGTTTATCCCGTACTTTCAAAAATAGCTGGAGATATTCTAGCTATTATGGTTACTATCGTTTCATCATAATCGACTTTCAGTACTAGTGGCAGAATTGTGGATCAACATCGAAATCGATTGAGTCTCTCGACCATAGAGGCTTTAATATGCATACAAGATTGGCTTCGAAAGGATTATTATATATGTATTCTTATTGAATTTATATTTGGCATAATCTAGTCTTTTATGTATTTATCAAATCATTATTTTATTGCTTAATTTTATGCCATGCAGATGAATGTGTAGATTCTTTAAGTTTATCCAATCTAATGAATGATGAAGAGTTAATTGTAGAATACTTAGGGGAATAAAGATCGAGATGGTATGTAATGTCAAATTCTAAATGCAGAATTATCTTAATTTTCAATGGCTAAGTTTATATTTGACTATTGTTTTCTCAACATTTGTTGGCATTCCAAAGTACCAAACTTTATAGCTTTAAGTATAGTTGGCACATCCTCATAGATTTTGATACAACTGCTTATATTTTATTTACAGATGTTGTAGTCATAATTTCCATTCATAATTCTTGTGGCCTTGTTTAGCATACAGAGTTTTGGGACTGACAAAGTTGCCTTCATGTTTGTTTTGTTCTAACAATTTGGTTCTTCAGTCTGGGATCAATTGGTATATATAACATACTTAAATACAATATTTCTGGTTTGATAGTATTCAACCCATTTTATATCTATTTACTCTTCAAAAGGAACAACAACATGGCACTGGTCAGCTCTTGGTGGTTGTGTTTGTGCATCACAGGTTGCATAACTTCTCAGCCTTAAAAATAATCTTTCCTTTGTCTTCATCAAAGTTTGTAATGACCTACAAAGATCGTGTCCGTTTTCATGTTCAGGTTCCTGAATAAAGCTGCCGTCATATCTAGATTTCTGCTATTGCCCATGGAGGTACGTCGATGTTATTAGTCCTGTGGCTCGTTCCTCAGCTTGTTCTATGTGATATTAAAAGTTTTATTAGAGATGTTTGATGATATAAAGATAGTTGAGTTATGATGGAACTTGAAAATGTTGATTATTTTTCCAGCTCCATTGATTTTTTTTTTTAAGTTTTTGGTAGCAAATGGAGTTGCACTGCGATGTAATTAAGAAAAATGTAGTGTAACATAGATTAATCAATAGATCTTTGATCCTATTATGTACTCTGCCAAAGTTTGTATTGCTTCGTTTCTATTATCATTTGCAAGAAAACTGTGTATCCTATTGAGAAGGTATGGACTGATCTCTTCGCTATATTTTCGTTAAAGGCAGCATGCGTGTTACTGTTTTTGCTGGCAGAGAAAAGTTTGTTTTTAATGACTTGTCCATTGCTTTGTTTGTTAGTTTCAACTTTCATGTTCTTGTTGAAGTTCTACTGTTACTGTTTTGGTGCTGGGATTGATCAATTGCTATAGAATTGCTTCCTCAGTAACTCTTCAACTGTTGTCTTCATCAAAGTTTCGTGTTTTGTGAATGTTTTTATGTAAACATGATGCTCTGTTGATTGTTAAGCATCAGATACACCCTTATAATCCAGACATTTCTAGTTGATATTAATTCTGCCTTTGTGTAGTATTGCGCTGTTGTGTATAGAAAAGGCAACATTCTACAGCCTCAATGGGTGATATATACTGATCTCTCTCTCTCTCTCTACATACATACATACATACATACATATATATATATATATATATATATATATATATATATATATATATATATATATATATATATATATATATATATATATATATATATATATATATATATATATATATATATATATGTATATATATATATATATATATATGTATATATATATATATATATGTATATATATATATATATATATGTATATATATATATATATATATATATATATATATATATATATGTATATATATATATATATATGTATATATATATATATATATGTATATATATATATATATATGTATATATATATATATATATGTATATATATATATATATATATATATATGTATATATATATATATATATGTATATATATATATATATGTATATATATATATATATATATGTATATATATATATATGTATATATATATATATATATATATATATATATACATATATATATATATATATATACATATATATATATATATATATACATATATATATATATATATATACATATATATATATATATACATATATATATACATATATACATATATATATACATATATACATATATATATATACATATATATATAGATATATATATATATATATATACATATATATATATATATATATACATATATATATATATATATATATATATATATATATATATATATATATATATATATATATATATATATATATATATATATATATATATATATATATATATATATATATATATATATATATATATATATATATATATATATATATATATATATATATATATATATATATATATATACATATATACATATATATATATATATATACATATATATATATATATATATATATATATATATATATATATATATATATATATATATATATATATATATATATATATATATATATATACATATATATATATATATATATATATATATTATTTTTTTTATTTTTTTTATTTTTATTTTATTTTTTTTGCACCTGTTCAAATGTACAGCCAGTAACGAGTCTGATAGCAATATTTTTGTTATGCAGTATCTCTTTAGGTTGGATCTCGATATCTATAGCTTGACCACTGGCACCCTCAAGAGGTCTTCACTGGATACAACAGATGTAGATACTGTAAGAAACACGTTGGTTTTTGTAGGTAAAAGAGAGGGAGGATTCAGTTTGTTTCTTTTTTATATCTATAGAGAAGCACAGTGAGCATATTTGGTTTTTTTTTTTTTTTTTTTTTGTTGGAGAACTTTGAATATGGTTATAGAAGCTGAGTTGTTATTTTGTTTTCTTACTCTTGCCAAAGAGAACTGTATCTAATTGCTTGTAAACAAATATTTTTCCATGAATCCGGTACAAATTTTCTGTTTTGTTGTTGAACTTTGAACATAGTTTATTTTATGGTCATAGCATCAATTTTTTTGTTTTGAATTTTGATAAGGACATATCCAAAAAGCCCATGGGCTGTTTGAAGTCCATTGGGCCGAGTTGGATTTTTTTTAAGAATAGTCCATTTGGACTTTGGATCAGTCCAAAGTCCAAAATTTTATTATGCACTTAAGCCAGCTCACTGAGTGTAGTGTCTATCTATTGTGCACGAGTTGGGTCCTTTAGAACTTTTTCTTTCTATTTTGGGGTTTATATATATATATATATATATATATATATATATATATATATATATATATATATATATATATATATATATATATATATATATATATAGGGATTACTGTAGGTGAGCCGCCAGCTCAGAAAAAGTTACGTGAGCTAGCGGCAAAACTATAATTATCCAATAATTTTTCTTCAATTTTTTTAACATTTACTATCTCTACATTCTTAACTTCGAGTTCATTTACCCTTTAATCAAGTGCATACAAAATGTTTTATTTATTGAAAACTGTTAATTTTGTGTTAACTTGATGGAGGACCCAATCAAAACTAAAATCTAAAAAATTGGATATGAATGAACCTTAGAAAATCGAGATCATAATCCAAAAAAAAAAAAAATTTAAAAACATTATTGGAGATAGTGGAAATGAACTGCAGCTCAGGTAACTTACGTGAGCTGTCAGCTCATTTCCAGTTTTCTCATATATATATATATATATATATATATATATATATATATATATATATATATATATATATATATATATATATATCTTAAATTATTAAAAATTATAATTTAGTTACCCAAATCTTCATATTTATAATTTAGTCCTTCAAATCCTTTAAGTTACCATAATTTAGTCCTCTAGTCATATTTTTTGCCCAAATTTTTCGTTATACTCCTGAATTGTTTCTCTTTAGTTCTTTATTTCTCCTTCATCTTCTTATTGGGTTTCCTCTCCATTCTTCTTCTCTCTTTCTTCCCTCCCAATTGATTTCTTAAGTGAAGTAACTTAGCGAAACTCAATAAGAAGAGGAAAAAGAGAGAGAGGAGAAGAAGAGAGAGGGGCACCGAATAAGAAGAGGAAGAGAGAAGAAAGGACTAAAGTGAAGTAACGCAGGGGTATAATGAGAAATACGGGCTAAAAATATAGCTGGAGAACTAAATTGTGATAACTTAAATGATTTGGGGACTAAATTATAAATATAAAAATTTGAGGAACTAAATTCTAATTTTTAAAGATTTAAGGAACAAATATGTACAAACCTATTTTATTTTTGATGTTTTTAGTATAGGAAATTCTATTTGCACACGGCATTTTACTCTTGATGCACGGTTTTGAAACTTCTAAATAATTACAAGTTTGCTATTATTTTTTTGACTAATTAATCTTTATAAATTCCAAACTAAGATTTCTTAAAATTTGGACTACGACTCATCGTCTTCCTTCTTTATTTTCTATCTAAAACCCTAAATATTTTTTTTTGTTATTTAATAAAAACACATCTCCTACAAAACCATAAATTTGATTTTTTGACCATTTAAAATTTTTTATATTAACGTTCCTGAAAAGATTAGAAGAATTTTAAATTCTTCGATTTCACCGAAACAAGTGAAATTTGGGTTTTGAGTTTGAATTTGAGTTTTCTTATACAAATAAAAAATTAGAACTTGCAATTGGTGTCAAAGGACAAATTTAAAATACAATTTGAATTTTTTTTTTTAGGTTTTATGCGTATTTGTTTGATATTTATTGCTAATTAGCTTTTTTAGTGGGAGGACTTTGCTTGTTGGTCGGGTATTAATACCCAACCAGCACATTTCTTGGTCGGGTATTAATACCTGACCAAAAAATTTTTTGCTCTTAAACTAACATCCAACTCAAACAAAAATAAATAAAAATGGGATCATATGGGGTGAGGAGTTAGAGAAAATGAAGAAGGGTATTTTTGGAAGAAAATTTGGCGCAGAGAGTAAAATGATAGTATTTCAAAATAAGAGTTGTAAAGAGTAACTAGGGCGCCAAAAATAAAATGTTGTGCGCAAATAGAATTTCCCTTTTAGTATGTTGTAGACTGAATGTGAGAGTACATGGGTGAAGAAGAAATCGGGTAAGAATTTAAGGTGTCTAAAGAAAAAAAAAATCTATTTTCTTTTGCATTTTCTTTTCCTCCATCCACAAAATACAAAATATCCACCTATTTAAGATATTGTAGTTACAAGTCTATCCCATATATATATATATATATATAGTAAGTAAGTGATTGATACAGGTGAACTGCCAGTTCAGAAAAAATTACGTGAGCTAGCAGCAAAAATATAGAAATCTAATGATTTTTCTTCGATTTTTTTTTAAAAATTAGGATGTCTACATTTTTAAATCTAATAATATCAAATTTTATGAATTTTGGAGTTTATTTACACTTTTATGAAGTGGGTACAAAATGTTTATTCATTAGAAACTATTAATTTTTTGTACAATCAAATCAAAAACTAAAACCCAAGAAATTGAATATTAGTAAACCCTAAAGGGACGAGATCATAATCCAAAATAAGTTTTTGAAAAATATTTATTTGAGATAATAGAAATAAACTGCAGCTCAGCTAGCTAGAGTAAGTTGTAAGCTAATTTCCATTTTTTTTGTAAGCTCATTTCCATTTTTTTCATATAGTAATGTCATAAATATTTAAAACAATTTTCCATAATATTGGAAGAAATTTAAAAAAATGCATAAATCGGTTTGGAAGGAAAAAAAATTTCAAATCAAAACCAATTAGAACTTGACAAGTTCGGATTTGGCATTTTTAGGAATCCGAACTTGCCATATCCAGATTATTTATTATTAGTAATATCTACAATTTATTAATTTTAATTTTTTATTAATTACTATTTATTTAATTCGATTATTATTAGAATGCATTATTGAATCATTCCTTCTCATATTTTTAATTGTCATTGGTATAAAATTCGCAAATCAATAAAGTATAACTTTTTATTCCAAAAATATTCCTTTTTTACTGAAAATGAATTTTCCTCTTTTTTTTTTTTGCATATCAGTTAATTGTAATTATAATTTACACCAATACAAAATTATAATTTACAATATTTTTGATGAATCAATGAATCAAGAAATCCCGTACAATACATTAAGGAATAAGGTAAATAAAGATTCAGTCCTCTCCTTTTGCAAAGTAGGGACACTTTGACCATTGAAATTAATCATAAAATTGAGATTAAATTGAGTTTTAAGTGATTAGCATTTTTTTTCTTTTATTTCCCTTCTGCTGTTAAATATTCTTCCAACTTCTCCATTAACTTTTTTTCTATTTTGATTTCTCAACTTGGATTGTGTATATCTTGTCAATGTCTATTGTTGTGTTTGTTTTATTACTCTGAAAATATTTAACTCCCTCATTCAAATGAATAAAAAAAAAAAAAAAACTTAAAATGCTATCACTATCTTAACATATTAAGAAAATGTGTTCTTATCATAAAATGTAGGAAAGAATAAAAGAAAAATGTAAGGAAAAATATGAAAACACGATGAAAGAAGAACATCAAAAATGCGGAAAAATTTACATTGAAATCACATATATTTCTTAAAATATTGAGAATTCTTTCTTTAGTTGGCCAGTTGTAATTTTGCAATAAAAAAATTTACATATTAAAAAAATATAAAAAGTAAAATTAGTGGAAAGTATTAATGGTGAGAAGAGAAAGATCAAGGAACTAATAAATATTATATTTTATGTAGACTATTCAAAACACATTTCAACCATTCATTAACTTAGTGGATGGTTAAAATATTTTCTAAATAAATACACTGCATATCCCTTATTATTTGCATTAATACGAACTTTATGTTAAAAAATATTTTAACAACTCACCAACTTAATGGACAGCTGAGATTGCGCATTGTGTGGCCCTCATGGTCTTACACTTTAGAGAGGATCTAATAGAACTTAAGGTGTGTTTGGCTAATTAGAAGTAACAAAAGTGAAGAAGAAATTAAGAAGTAGGTTCCAATATGGAAGTAGAAAAAGAAACTTTTTCTTTTATTTGTTTGCTAATATTTGGAAGAAGGAAATAAATTAGTAAGTAAAGAAAATATTATTAAATTGATTAAATAAAACTAGATTTATAATATTTTATTAGGTTTTTTTGTATAAAAGTATAATTTTTAATGGTAATGATGGCAAATAAATAAAAAATAATAATTTTGTACCATGATCCTTTACTTCCTAAAACTCTTCCAAGTAAAAAGTGTGAGGAAGAAAAAATTGGAAGTAAGTTGACACATAAGCGCCACATCATCAAATAAAAATTAACTTCCTATTTACTTTTTCATCAAACAAACACTATTTACTATTTCCACTACTTCTATTTTACTTTCATGCAAACAAACACACCCTTAATTTGCCTAACTTTGTTCAAATTATGAAGGTGTAGAAGACATTCCATTTTTGTTCTTTTTTTTTTTGTGCCTGATCCAATTGTGATTTGGATTCCTCACAGAGATTTAGTAGATTCCTAAAATATATTTTGTATATCCATTGAAATTATAAAATTATGTGATTTTATAGGGAAATAAAAAAATATTCATTATATTTTCTAAATGAATGCCTGATCACAATAAAATTATGAAAATCTCCAAAAATTATGATATTAGATATTTATTCTGAATAGAAATTTCAAATTTTATATTTTTTTAATCTCTTATGAATATTGTTATTACTTTCAATTCTTGTGATATACTTTTTTTTATTCTATTCTTGAATTATTCTTTTGAAACCAAACCATCAAGAAATATAGTTTTTCTAGAATCTTGTGACTTATCAATTAGTTTAAAAAAAGTCAATATAGTTGGTGTACCTATCAAGTTTAGTTACCTAGAAATTGAAATATAGATGTACGGTGCAATAAAATGGGAAAACTTTTTTTTTTTTTTTAAATATCCTCATCTTTATAGCGGTTTTATATAATACAAAGTTTTAGGCCTTATATATATGAGAAAAATCTATAAAGTACATAGGTTCTTACCAATATTTTGGAGATGGCATTTACACAAAATCCCATCACTAGATTTCATAGCAAATGGTTGAAAGTTTTTCTTTTTGATAATAATGTTTTAGCGAGATCAACGTTTACGTTCTAAATATCGCTCGTTGCTGATATTTGTCGTATTGTATTGAATTCTAAGAAATCTAATATAATATGAAACCTATAATATCGATACGAGGTTTCAATATTATACATCCAATATTATCAGTTCTAATACCATAAACTATTGGCCACACCCATATTGATATTGAAATTATGGTATTTTGAAACTTGAGCTTTATTAATTATGCAAGTTAAAATCCTAAAATTGATATTACTAGAAATAAAATTTAGGATCATTCTCTTGAGAGTCTTGCTTATTACCTTAAACGTAGTACTCTCATGTCTCTATAAATTCTTACCATATTTTAATTTTCCCATTTCCAAAATACATAACTAAGCCCAATTCTAAATAAGTTTCGGCCGTGGGGCAGGTGAGAGAGATTAAGAGGTGGTGATGGTGTCGGTGCCACGAGCACCGTCAAGCAAGTGGAGCTTCTCAGTACCAATAGTAACACCTATTTCAGTTAGTATCCATATTTAAATATAGTCGTATATTGAGATAACTAGTAGTTGGGCTATGAGATAACTGGAAAAAAGAATAGGGACTTTTCAAACTCTACTCTTACTAGAGGATAACTGCATTCTTCATTTTTAAAACTCTTTTAATATTTGAAATTATGATATCAACAAAATTGACTATTGCTAAAATTTTGTAGCCACTTTTATCGGAAGTTTCTAGATAGGCACAACAGTTTTATTAGTGAGCCCACTAAATAATTTATTTTTCATCTGGAGTTTCAGTCCGAACATATGGAAAGTGGACTCAATGGGACAAATGGTGTGCTACTTTAGAAACTCCCATTTTATAGCCCTAAGATGACGAAGCTGATGACGAACAAAAAAATTAGTGTTGGTTAAATTTGCTAATGTTTCAGATTAATATGGGCATACTTATTACTGTTATTAGTTAACAGAATTACTACTATTATTATGTACAGAATTACTACTGTTATTATGCACAGATTTCAGTGTTATATTTCTTAGAAATAAAGTTGGAGAAGAAGAATTACGAATTATGTATAATAGCATTCTATATCTTTCCAGATTTGAATTAGAAGAATATTCCTATTACTGTTTAATAGAAAACTATTAAACTGTTCTTCTTTAACCAGTTTACTATCCTAAACAGAATAAAGCCTGGGCGCCCTAAACGCCCATTCGCCCTCGCACAAAAGTATCGAGAGCGGGTTTTCTTGAGATTTATAGAAAGGGAAATTCATCAATATTTCCGTTCTTGTTGTTCCTTAAATTTGTAATCCAATCCACTTCTTTTTGTTGTAATCCAGAAACCACTTCTTTTTGTTGTAATCCAGAAATTTTATAATGGAAGGGAAGGTTGGGGACAGTGGCAAACAATTTGCTCAAGGTTTCTCATCTTCATACATAAGCAATGTCATTGAACAAACAACCCTATACAAACCCACATCCTAACAAATCTCTAACCAATATGGGACTATTTTTTTTTTTCCTTTTTATTCCCATTGCTATGTAATCCTCTTTGAAAATATTTTCCATTAACCTAATTTATTTATTTTGAACTAGTGAATTGGCTCAAAAATTCAAGTTCAAACATACATGAATTTAACAATTAGTGTAAAAAAAAAAAAAAAATTAAAACACGGCCTACAACAGAGAGAAAATGACAGGAATTTTTGTTTGAACATCGATATCATAAAAATTTTTTCTGAGGAAATTGTTACTATAAATAGTTTATCATAGCAAACTATGTTTTGACCAAAAAAGTCATCTGTGCTTTCTCATGGCGACCGAAGCAGAGGCAATCCCAAAATCTCCCTAAAATTTTGATCAAAATCCACCCAAAAATCTCTTGGCAGTTAATAATTGTGGTTTATTTGCACTTTTTCTTTTAGCAGGTGGCACCAAAGCTGAAGCTCTACTCTTACTGGAGGAGCTCGTGCGCCCAGCGAGGCAGGATCGCGCTCAATCTCAAAGGTCGGATTTTGATGCTTAAATTCTTCGAAATTTGCGATTTTGTTTACTGGGTTTTGATAATTTTTGCTGATTTTGGTTCTTTTTTTGAAGGGTTGGATTATGAGTACAAGGCTGTGAACCTCTTGAAGGGGGACCAACACACTCCAGGTGAAGAGAACAAACTGTTGCTATTGATTTCTACTTTGTTTTGAGTTGATGAGCATATTTATTAATGTTTATCTCATTTTTTGGTGGCAATATTATGATATCTTTTTTGGATGCAAAGGCAGAAATTCCGTGTTATTCCATTAAATTGCCAAATGAAGATATTGTCTTCTTTTATTGACTAAATTAAAGAGTCCGTTAACTCCGGTGAGATCTCAGCCAAATCTCCATTTATATGAACCAATAAATTGCAAAGCTCTATTTCTTCAAGAAAGATAATAAAAGTCTTAGAAGCAAAATCAGATAAATCGTATTTCACTGTTGGTTGATGAGAATGTATTAGTTTTGTACACTCTTGATTGTTTAGTGATATGCACACAAACACAAACATTTTTCTTGAAATCATGCTTAGATATCAGACTGGGGATTTCTTTTGCACATATTACTATTTGATATCTCCTTTTTTTGATGGTATCGGTATGATGATATTAGTGTTTAGTACGGACATAATATCAGGACCGTAGACTCAACTTTCAATTTCTTGTGCTGATCTGACATGCTTGTAGAATTTGAGTAGTTGAATCCACGCAAGTATGTTCCAGTATTGGTGGATGGGGATGTAACAATTGCCGACTCTTTTGCAATCCTTTTGGTGAGTTGGTGGCAATTGTCTCAGTCCCTTAGAAATTTTTTTCTTTGGTTTCTCAGAAGGTATGTAGGATGGAGTTTTAATACTTGATTTCTATATGGTTCATTTTTTTTTTTTTTGATTTATTTTGGACAGTATTTGGAGGATAAGTATCCTGAAAAGCCATTGCTTCCTCAAGATCTTCAAAAGAAAGACCTGAATCTTCAGGTAAGAAGCAATTTGATGTTTACCTGAATTTTCTGACTTGGTTTATAATTACCTTGAGTTATGCTTCTTCACGAAGTTTACTACTACTTTCGAACACTTGTAACTACTGGGATATTAAACTAATCATCTCAATATATATACCGATGTTGTCCAAAAATTAGTAATGGGTATTTTTATGGTCGGTTACATTATACAACTAATCATTTTCGTCTATAGGAGCATTCTTCATAAATTATTAATGGGTATTTTTATCTTAAGCCCTTCTAAGTGAGACCCATTCTAAAAGCATTTGATATTGTAGGTATCACATCTCTAGCTATTACTAGCCCACTGTTACAAATATAAATGCACCATAGCCGTGACTTTGTTAAAAAAGGATCAGATATGTTTCTTCTCGTAAAAAAAGAAGAATATTCAATCTTACAAAACAGTTGTTTTATACATAATAATGATGTTTTTTTTCATAAAATGCAAATAGGCATGTTAACGGACCAGATATGGAACTTAGCATATCCGTTATGTTTTCCAATAACGAATACGGTTTGGTAAGGAAAACTCAGACTGTATCTGCTAAAATCGAAAAAGGATTCAGAGTGGACATTGAAAAAATGGATATGGATAAAGTTTGGATATGAACACAAAAGGAATACAAGAAAAAATAAATACAATGTGAATAAACATATGATGTTGAGTATGGTCAGTCAATATAATATGTTTATTATTATGATTTAACTTTGAAAATAATTAAATTGGATTGTTTAAGTTTTGTATAAGTAAATAATCAATTTTAAGATGTTAAATTTGAGTCCTATTATAATTAGTTCTTAATTTATTTATAATATACAAATGGGTTGGTCTAAAAAAAAAATTAAACTTTACTATAGTGAGTAGAAGATAATTATCTATTCTTATTATAAGTTACAAATTAGAAGTATATTGGAATTTAAGCATGAAAAAATTTCATATAGAATTTATTAGGTTTTGTTGTATTTATGAAAATTAGTGGGCTTAAAAGTAAATCAACTTTAAAAAGTAGGTATATAAATAGTTTCTCATATTTCGGATATCCGGATATGGATCTAGATTTTTTTTCTCACATATCCGTATCTTGTTATGGAAAAGATATGAGAGTATCTTGTTATGGAAAGATCCTCATATATGTAAATATTAAAATACAAAATAATTTCTTTCAACCCTCACCACAACTTTGGAGTTTTGGTGTAATGGAAGGGATTTTCAATATGGTATCAATCTAACGCAGAAGCCTCAACCTCACCCAATCCATGGAGATGGAGACGAAGATGGCGACCGAGATGGAAACCGAAACCCTAGACTCCAGTCCCTCTTCCTCCACTGCTAAGTGATTCGGCATCAAGAATGCGATCTAGACCAATTTTGGCAACGACTATGTCTTTCAAATTGCGGTGGGTCATGATAGTTCGACATTGGCGGTGTCCTTGTCGTCCAATGCGATCAAATTGCACTCATCTGAAATTGGGCAGTACTTTGGGGAGTGCAAAGGGCATCGCGGGACAATTAATGAGATTTCATATTTGATCCTATCTTCGCCAAATGTCATTTGTTCTTGCTCTTCCGATGCCACTATCAGAGCTTGGGACACTAGGACATTTAAGCAGGTTTCTTCGCTAAAAGCTGGTTCTTACCAAGAAATATTTAGCTTCTCTTTTGGTGGGTCAAGTGATAATCTTCTTGCTGCTGGATGTAATGCACAGATATTGTTTTGGGATTGGAGGAATGGTAAGCAGGTGGTGTGCTTGGAGGAATCCCATATGGATGATGTAACACAAGTACAATTTGTTCCTGATCAACAAAACAAGCTAATTTCGTCTTCTATTGATGGTTTGACGTGTCTTTTAGATACTAATGGGCAAATTGATGATGACAATCATTTGGAAATGGTAATGAATGTGGGAACATCTATAGCAAAGATTGGGTTCTTTGGATAGATGAATCAAAAGCTATGGTGTTTGATCCATATTGAAACATTAAGTATCTGGGATTGGAAAGAGACAAGAAGGGACGTTCAACATGGTATCAGAGTAACCCAGTTTCAATTTCTGTTGGGCACGCATTTAATTACGAGTTAAAAAAATAATAATACCGCTGCGTAATGCCCAAATTCTTGCCCAAAATGGGCCTACAACCTATGAAAGCGTGTTAAAATACAAAATATTTTCTCTCAACTCTCACCATAATTTTGGAGTTTTGGTGCAGTGGAATGAACTTTCAACAGTAACCATATCCAATCAGCTATGAGTTTTTATACATGTGGTTTGAAAAGCTGATATGGACCCAAATTGGACCTAGGTTATCTACATGGGGTGACGCTCCTAAATGCATGGCATACAATGTGTGTGTTTATATCACATTAAGGTGTGATATAAACGCATGGCCAACTTTGGCCATCAATGGGCCTATGGACCATTGAAGGCTGTGGCTACTGTCCGTAGCAATTGCCTGTTGCAGAACAACCCACCATCGATGGCGGATCGGCTCCATCGATTGTGGACACATTGAAATGGGCGTTTTTTGGACTCGTGAGTTGTCGAATTTAACTCTATTTGACTTAGGATTTGTGCCTAACAACCCTAAACTAAATAAGGGGTTTAGATAGGACCTTTGTGAATATCTAGTTTTGTGAGGAGAAAACTCTTTTGTACTTTTCGAGAGTTTCAAACCGTCCTTTCACTTGAAAGTGATTTCTTTGTAAGTTTGAGAGATCCAAAATCTGCAATTGTAATCATCATCAACAGTAAAGTTTGATTTGGCCCGTGGATGTGGACTTGCTCCGAACCGCGTAAACTCCTCGGGTTTTTAGATTTGATCTTTCGATTTATTCTCTCTTAAAGTTTTGATTTTGTCTATTTATCTTGAATCTCAATAATTCCTAATTCTCTATTTGAAAGACTTCCGTTTGTGCAACAAGTGGTATTAGAGCTTTACTTTATGTTCGCAACAAATGGTTCCTCGTGTAGAAGAATCACACAAGAATCTTACCTTTCCCTAAAGGAAGAGTAAAGAATTCAGAAATGATGTTTAGGTTGCAAATCTTAATTTATACTTGTCTGATTCTTCTGTTTTGCTAGTCTTACAAGGCTGGAAAATTATGCTTATATATAGAGCTGTAGCTAAGAAGGTGCTGGTTGGACATATCTAGGGTCTTGTCTCCGTGCTTACTAGGCTACTAGCGTACATAACTTATTTTTGATTCCACTTTATCAACAAGTCTGAATCAATGTTCTGCAAGAACGAAATAACTGAGGCCCTGCTATTCTGAGTGGTCTCAGTCCTCTCATTTTAGATTTTAGTCTGGCCAGGCTACATAAGCAAAGAATGTCAATGCCAGTTGTAATGATAGAAGAAGTCATAGATTTTGGAAAAATATCAATATCCTTCAAGGAAATTGCTCCCGTTGTGATGTGTTAGGAAAGGTTGTGCGCTATCCCCCATTATTCACTCAAAAAAGGGGGGAAAAGGAGTAATTACCTATGGAGGCGAGCTACAAGAGGCACTTTAATTCACGTTTTTGCACTAATTTATTTCTTTGAGGTCTATAATAAGTCCAATTTCAACAATTGCATTAACCTGTTCAGTAGAGGCCTATAATAAATCTAATTTCCACAATATTTTTTGTTTATTATGTTGAAATAAGACCATTCATAAACTTCAGTATATGTTATTTCTTTATTTATATATCCTACAAATTAGCAATCATTTCTTGCATGAAGACAGTTTAAGTACTATGGCCTTGTATAGCCACCAGTATGAATTGATTGATCCCTGTTGGGAGGCTTATAAGCAAAAAACCAACGATTGCAGTAATAAACTCATCATGGAAGTTTCAATTCCACAAAATTGCTTGGAAAAGAGTATTTATAAAGCTCATGAGGTAGGACATAAATAGGTTTCTTTGACACACATACACATGACTTGTCGATTATCTAACCAAGATAGAAGCAACATTTTCTTTGTACGAGATTATACTCTCATTTCATTGTACGAAAATACTTATCATCTATTTTTGGTCAAAAGCAAGAAGATAATCTGCGGCCATGTCTTGCCATTTTAATACAGAGAGGGAGAAAAAAATATCTGATTTCTAGGTTTCTTATCCAAAAGCAAAGTTGCCTTGTACTTTTTGAGCTAGATGATTATGATGTCATTTTAACATACAAGCAGAAGTATTATGTGTTTGTTTTTCGTACTGCCAGTTTTTATAGGAACAATTTGAGGAACAACCAACGTCAGCGGTAAGGGACTAAGGGGTGGGATCAGGTTATGGAGGTCTTGGGTTCAAGACCAGGCTATGGCCTTTGTTCCAAAAAGAAAAGGACAAAAGTTGAACGAATATCTAGTGTTCTAGAACTCTACTTTTTTCAATACTTTAATATACACAAAACGACATGTACTTTGTTTTCTGGTGAAGCGAGCCAACTAGCAGTTGAATCCTGAATATTCCCTCTCTGTTGACTGAAGACTGCTTTCGTATCTGTCAAAACTTTGTTTGCAGACAATTCTAAACTGCTAATGAGCATTTGACCTCTTATTTTAGGCAGCAAGCATTGTGAGTTCAAGCATTCAGCCTCTTCATAATCTTAGTATCCTGGTGAGGTTAACATCGCATATATTATTTAGAAATTTAAACTGTGGTTCTACAAAAATTTGTTTAACTGGTATCGTATTCTATTGGCTTCATAAGTGTTGCTTTTATCTCTTTTTCTTTCAGAATTGCATTAAGGAAAAGATCAGTTCTGATGAGAAATTGGCATGTGTTCGGCTCCATATTGGAAACGGTTTCGAAGGTTGAATATTCACTTGTCCCCCGTCCAGGCCTTCCCTTTCTTTCTCTCTAAGTAATATCATCTTCATCATCACTTGGAGACGTTTCCCATCAAAGTGGGGTTGGCTGCGGAGCGTTGCTCCGTGATGAGAAAGCTCGTAATGGAGTTGAACGAATCTGATGTCAACCATCCATACGTTGGTGCCAAATTCTTAAACATGGAAACTATGACACAGAAGGGTGCCAACCCATATTGGTCGTTCAGCATAAGCTTATGCAATCATTGAGCCACCAGTTAATTTTGTCTTAGTAAAAAAAAATAATACAATGAAGAGGTAAGACATTACGTATCTTCTATGGTATAGGGAACCAAGTTCATCTGCAAGGCAGAGAATCAAGCGAAATAGGCAAATAGAATCAAAGTCCCTAACTTTCCAGTAAATCGAACAATTATTTTTTTTCATGGAAACATTATTTTTTTTATCTAATACGTTTCCATCTATAGAGTTGACATGCTCTTCAAAGGACATTTGGTTGTTGCAGTGTCATATGCCCAGTGAAAATAGAGAAAATGAAGAATAATTACAAATGGAAAAATAATAGTATGCCTCTTTAATATTTTCCATGTGGATTAAACATATGATGCAGTGTCAATGAGAAGTTCTTATTCTCTTGAATACCATGTCCTATGTGCTTCCAACTCTAATGTTCACATTTTAGATTTTCATTGAACTACTGGTGCAAATAGCGGAACATTTTCTAAGATTATGACTCCCAATTTGCTCTTCTCCTTTCACCCACCCTCACTTGATGTTCCGCACTTATTACCAGAATCTGAAAAAGTTGCTTGTAAGAGCATATGGTGGAAGTTTATAGTATTCATACAAGATTCTTCGAAAAGCTTATTTATCGCCCATAATTGAAGCATTTGCTTCCAAGACTCTTCCTAAAATAATGAAAAGCAGTAGAAAATTCTTATTTTCTTAAATACTCCAACATACTTAATTCAATTTTTCTTTTACACTTCATATGCGTCGTTTCTTCCCATGTACTATACTCTTCATTTTTACCGTGCAGTTATTTTGGTTGCTAAAAGATGTTTGTTCCGGGATTAGCATCGTTAACCCTGATATTGTTCTATTTGATTTTGATTCAGCACTGGAAAAACTGTTGAAAGGGTATGCTGGAACATATGCTATGGGAAACGAAGTCCAGCTGGTTTGTCTTTCTATATCTTTGTTTCTTTCTTGTTATGAAACAAAACCGATTCTTATGGTCAGTGTCTTTGGTTGTCTTTGCATATGTGTAAGCATCAAAATATTTCCTTAATCTGTTCAACAACTATCTCACTCATCATTTAGTTTCTGGAAAATGGATGGGGACATGAATCTCCCGATCCCCTGTGATCTCTTTGGAGGTTAACATGTTTCGATGTTGCCTCGAGACACCTTGCCTTTAGAATCTTGACACCTTCCTTTTTCGCCTTGACTCGCTCTACATGTAAATGTAGACTCCAAACTTAGTTTTTAAATGATGCAAATTTATTTTGCTTATGGAGACCTATCTGGAATTGAAACACGCTCATCCATGAACTAGGAGACAAATTGGTTTACTTTCCTAAGACATATTTCAAGATAGCAAATATAATATATATTTTTGTCAAAGGAAAAAAAAAAGCATATCTACATAGAAAACAGAGAAGATGGGATGTGTCAATGACAAATCTAGTACAAAGAGACGATTATTAAGTAGTTTCTAATTTAAGCTTTCTATTAAGCTCTTCAATTGTTCAAGGTGGATTATTCTCTATGTTCTTTTGTAGGCGTTTACTTTAAAAAAAAATTTCTTCGCCTCTTTTCTAGTTATATACAGGCAATTATATGGCATGCACATGAAGGGTGTAGTGCCAATGTTTATAGAGGGGCTTTTTGTATTTTAACTAATTAGGGAGGTTTTCGCCATTATAACTAAGTTGTTTAGGGAGGGACTTTTTGAATTTTGACTAATTGGGATGGCCCTTGTAAGCTTCTTTGTTGGCTGTTGGCAACCCGTCCAAGTATTAATTGTCTGATATTTTACCCATCTTTCTTGGCTTTTGGAGCTCAAATTGGGCATAATTTATTGCTTTGAAGCAAGAAATTCAACTAAAATTAGAGTTGATGATCCATCCTTAGAAAGGGTGATGTTGGAATTGAATTCTTCTTTATGTTGGCTAGTTGATGTTTTCGAGTCAACCAAGAAGCTCTGGGATAATAAGGCTATGGGCAAAAGAAAGATGCCGTTTAATAGTTGCAAAACATGTGATACAAAATATTAAGAGGGACAAAAAAAAAAAAAAAAAAAAAAGAAATTAGATAGGAGAGATAAAAAGCAGTGTGTGCGCGTGTGTGCGCGAATGTGCGTGCATACATGTGAGAGAGAGAGAGAGAGAGGTGCATGCGTGTGTGTGAGAGAGAGAGAGAGGTGCATGCGAGAGAGAGAGAGAGAGAGAGAGAGAGAGAGAGAGGCGTGCACGTGCATGCGTGAGAGAGAGAGGCGTGCGTGCGTGCGCGTGCTTGCATGCGTGAGAGAGAGAGAGAGAGAGAGATTAGATTAGAAATGAAATGGGAAAGAAGACTTCAAGGGTATTTTAGGGACTAGATAATAGGTTCTTAACTGAATTAGGAGAGACAACGGTTGAGGGGTTAGATTAGAAATGAAATGGGGAAGAAGACTTGAAGGGTATTTTTGGGACTAGACAACATGCTCTTAACTGAATTAGAAGAGACAACGGTCAAGGGGGTTAGTTGGGACCAAAATAACATGGGGGGTTATTGCAATCAAGGCCAAATGTTAAGGGGGTTTCCACCATTTTATCCTTCTCTCTATCCATCATCTCTTATAATGCTGGAACGATGTTTTTGTTGCTCGATATATATTATATATGAACATTGAACACGTGCCATATTGCTTATATGTTTTTCAATATTTACTCGTGTATAAATCTTGAACCTTTATATCGTCCGTATCTACTGGTAACGTATCATATAATATTCTGTATTTTATTGAACTGAGCAAGGGAATCCCTTGATCATCTCTGTTCTGTAATGAGATCCCTAAAAAAAATCTGATGAATGTGGATGGTTTTCATGTACAGGCTGATGTTTTCTTGGCTCCTCAGCTTGATGCAGCAATTAAGAGGGAACAACTTGACATGGTAACGTCCCTTGCCATACTCTAACAAGGGACATGCGCGCGCTGCTTAGACACACCGACACGTGCTTGTGCACATACACGCGCACACAACCATTGTGTTGAACTGATTCTAAGATGAGCTTTTCAATGTTATATGCAGTCTCCTTACCCGACTCTGGCCAGACTCCACGAAGCATACGCTGTCCATCCTGCATTCCAAGCTGCTCATCCTGACCGTCAGCCTGATAAACCTTCCTCGTCTTGAAAGTTCCGACTCAAAAGTAGATTCCCTCTGTCCATGGGCAATCAACAATAAAGGGAGATATGCTGCTGTTTGTTTCTTTTTTATCGTCAACTATGATATGTTCTTTTGTTGAGCTACGATGGAGCTTTCTTCTATAAAATGTTCTATTAAGCTTGTTTAATGGAACGTGGAGGGATGACACCCACCGTTTTTTTTCAAAAAAAAAAAAAAAAAAACCCTATGATATGTTCTTGTAACCGTTTGACTTCAGCCGGAGGCTATGTAAGCTATAGTATCTGTGCAGGAGTGGGTATTCTCTATATGTAGTTTTACGGTATGCACGTTTCCTGTACTCTCTAGAAGCTTCTATTACTGAGAAGAGGTCTCCTGTTAGAATCTTGCTTGTATCATTTTGCTGAAATCTGCTCATTATGCAGATGTGCTTGTTTTTTTTTTTTTTTTTTTTTTTAAAAGCCCGCAATTAAATACACGCCCGAATGGTTGAGTTGGTCTAAAACTATTTTGAAATTTTCTAATATCATGTTAGAATCTGTTAGTTAATTGTAACATGCATAGGGAGGATGAATAGAGTTGCATTATATGGATACAATTTAAAATATTTGACAAACTCACGTGCATAATTCTAGTGCATGTATGTCTGTGGACTTGCTTTTAAGTCTTTGGGAGTAGGTCAATATTGGTCGTAAGTAATTGAAGAAAATACGAGAAAATTTATTTTATGAGTGTACAATAAATTGAACATTTTACAATGTTAATTGTTTTTTTTTGGAAATTCTAAATGAGTGCATTTTTTTTATAAGTACGCTCGTTTTTCTAGTTTATTTCTCGTTTTTCTAGTTTATTTTGAGTAGGGGTAAATTGAGAATATTGGGGGTGTACTTAGTAAAATGCTTGTTTTTAGTCTCAGCCATATTTTTAAATATGAAGATTAAGATTTGGGAATAAATTATAAATATGAAGATTTGGGGACTAAATTTTAATATTTAAAGATGTAAGGGACAGATATGTAAAACTCTTAAAGTTACCACAATTTAGTTTCAGTCATATTTTTAGTCCGAAATTTCCGTTATACCCCTGAGTTACTTCACTTTAGTCATCTCTTTCCCCTTCCTCTTCTCTTCCTCTTCTTATTGAATTCCTCTCTCCATTCTTCTCCTCTCTCTTCCCTCACAGTTAATTTCTAAAGTGAAGTAACTCAGGAGAACCCAATAAGAAGAGAAAAGAAAGAGAGAAATGAGAAGAATGGAGAAGTGAACTCAATAAGAAGAGGAAGAAAGGAGGAAGAGAGAAGGGAGGAATAAAGTGAAGTAACTCAGGGTATAACGGGAATTTCGGGCAAAAAATATGATTGAGGATTAAATTGTTGTAACTTAAAAGATGTGGGGACTAAATTATAAATATGAAGATTTGGAGGACTAAATTCTAATTTTTAAAGATATGTAAAAACCCCTTTCATATTTGCACTACAAATTCTATAAATAGAGGGGAAAGCTTCTTCTAATCACTTTGTTGATGAGAATATATACCGAAAATAAATTTTCTGTTTATAAGATTTAAACATAAAATTTTCTGTGTATATTCAAAAAATATATCCCCTAAGATAGATCCGGATTTTTTATTTTTTATTTTTTGAATGAATGGTTTGAAAGTATCCGCTATTATTTCAAGTAACAAATAAATCCAAGTGTAAGCCTATCATAGACACAATACGTAGCCATATGATTCACATAAATTTTTGATGATGAGAAATATATTTGAATACAATAGATTGAAAAAATGAAGTTATTTCTTACTTATTAAAAGCCACAATGTTTTTAGTTATGTTCTGTTTCTTAAATATTTTATTTCGACTAATCTGTTATTCAAGGCAAAAGTATCAGCGCAAGAGTGGTTTTTTTTTTAACTGATATTTTAAGATCTACTCATTTTAGTGTATTTACACATATTTGTTAGTAGGACGAGAAAAAGGGTGGAGTTGGTGGGATGAATTGTTTACATTCGGTAGACATAGAATATGTATTCTGGATACCAGGACTCAGTATTATCAGAAAGAGACAAATCCAGTTGGTGCGGATTTAAATCCGGACCAAATTACTACCCATTCGAAATTTAGCTTCGAAACAAACGACTACCCTCTATAGTTTAGCCCCGGATAGGTTATTTGTTTGGTCCTGGTTTAAATTACGATCATCGGTGGTGGTGTGAAATAAAAAACTTAACAGGACAAATAAAAAAATTTTGATGTGTTCACTAGGAAAATCACTCGGGAAATTATAAATGCACCATATATTTTTCTTAGTGAGCTCCAATTTTTTAGTGAGCCTCACTTTTTTTTTTTCTTTTTTGAAACACGACCATTTTTTCTTAGTGAGCACCATCCGTTTTCCACAAATACCCTATCTCCTTTTCAATCTAACCAACACACACTCAACGAAACCCATCCTGCTCCACTACTTTCTTTCTCTACTTTCCCTCTCTTTCGCTGAGAAATCTGCCCCTCTTATGCCGGCCGCACACTTTCAAATGAAGTGTACAACAAATCCTAACCCTATCAACAAATTTGCATAAAAAAAAAAAACTGATTGAGAATTTAACTCAGACCAAATACAAACACCGTGGATTTTCCATTTCGGAGTTGCAAAAGATAAACCTCAAACAAATCCTAAAAAACTGATGCAAGTATGGAATTGAAAATTCCTAGGGGAATCATGGTTTAATCATGGTTTTGAACATTTTTTTTTTTGGACTTAAGTGTGCGAGGATTTGAGAGAGAAAGCCGAAGAATTTGGGGCTCACTAAGAAAAAAGTAGATAGGAAATGGAGAAAATGTGGCTCACTAAAAAAAAAGTAAAGATTTTTTAGTCTAAAAAATTATAATAAATTTGTAATTTTTTTGTCTATAGATATAGCTCACTAAGAAAAACATGGGGGCTTATATAGAATTTCCCAAATTACTTAACTTTCAATAGAGAGCTTATAAGAAAAGAGTGCTTAGCGCGTCAAGTCAAGTGGTCTGCTCCTTTAGAAATTCCCTAGTTTTCTTAGCAAATGCATTAAAAGTTGAAATCAAGAAATTAAATGAAGTTTATTCCACAAACTCTTGGGGAAATTCTAAATCTGCACCACATGTTACTTAGTGAGCTCCACTTCCTATAGAAAAGTTATTTACATCATAAGGGGAAATGGTGCTCACAAATTCAAATGTAGTGCGCATTTAGAATTTCCCAAGCTCTCGCCCTCCCTCTATGGTCTCTTTGTTCTCTCATTCCCAAATACGAAAAAAACAAACTCAAAATAGTTCTCGAGTGAGCAAGCGATAGAGAGAGCGGCGATGTTGCCGGTGCCGGCGAGCGTCGCCAAGCAAGCGGAGATCCTCAAGGACAATGGCAACACATACTTCAAGAAAGGTCGCCTTTTGGCTGCCATTGAGGCCTACACCGAGGTCGAATTCTTTACCTTTTGGGTTGAAAATTTTCTGTTTAGGAATTTTGTCGGAGTCGTTGAGGGCTTTCTCTTTTTGAGGACTTGGGTCAATTTTTTTTCGTTTGTAGTTAAATGGGTTAGTTGTTTGTGTTATTTGAATTGGAATTTTGGGTTTTGAATCGACTCAGATGAGGGTTTCCTCAATTGGGTCAGTTTGTTTCCCCTCAATTGGGTTGGTTGTTTGAAGAATTGAGTTAATCTTTTATAATCTGCAAATCAATCGAGGTCAATTCTAACGTTCTATTCATTAGATTAATGTGTCATTGTTAATTGTCCAATTGGATTCCTGTATAGTTATTATATGTCTTTATTGTCGATAATATTTAGTAATCACTATTGTTCAGTTGATACCGTCATTTGGGGGTTCTGTCCTAGCATCAAATTGTCAAGAATTTCTGCATCCCATTGATTGGATTAGGACTCTCCTCTATAGTTTATTTGTATGGAAATGGGACTCTTTAAGGTTATTAACCTGTTAGCATTAGCTATAATGAAGGTATGTGACGTGGAATAGAGAGGCATGCGTGCTGCATGCAAGATGATTGCCTTTCTGGTTTTTCAAGGTAGCATATTATCCTATGACATTAAGGTGCAAAGAGAATACCCCGAAATTTGATGCTTGTCCTACAAGGTATGGGCCCATGGATTTAGCTGAATGCATGAGACCCTGTGAGATGGAGGCATTAGCTAGTTTGCCTTGGAGTTGAGTCATCCGTAACTCTCCATTTGTGTGCTTGTGATATGTTTGTGCCGGATATCTCACAACAATCTCTTGATCTCATAGCCTTTTGGTCCCTTTCCCTTCCGTAGAGAGTAGCATATCCCTAACTCTTGTAACGCCCCCGAACAAGTGCTTTTAAGGAGATACCGCATCCTTGTACTATTACATTTCAAAGCACGCTTAACTATTATCTTTATTGATTAAACGATATATTTCTCACTAAAAAAGACTAGTTTCGATTGCTTATAGAGTTCATGAGAATCATTAAATACTACACTACTTGACTTATATGTGAGATTATTTTTAGCTAGAGTTGTGACATGTACTCCCAGTTTAGGATTCAACATCTGCATCGGACTAACACTTACACACAAACACTTCTGTTGGGCAATGTAGAATTTCAGATATGACTTTCAAATATTCATGATGTGACTCCCACATAATCAAGAGGTGATCTCCACCACATCCATTTGCAGTGTGAGACTTTGTTCTCTATAATACTTAGCTTCATTGAACTTAGTTTCACACACTTTCGACAAGTGTAGGCACTTGAGCTCTGGTACTAAGTATATTCCCGAACAGGAGCTTCCCAGGAGGTCACCTATCCTAGTAGTACTCATGCCAAAGCATGCTTAAGTATAATTAATTTTAATCATCGATTCCTCCATCAAGAAGGCTACTTATATTTACTTTTAAAGTTAATTAGAATCGTTATGAACTATACTACTTATTGTCTTATATTTGATGCAAGATTATTCTTATTAGGAGAGTTATAGCTATCACCTTCCTGTTCAGTTCACTCATCCCTCATGCAATTCCCTTTTCCAAAAAACAGAAGGAAATTTTAGATATTTCTAGAAATTTGACAGCTGAAATTTTTATAATTTTCAAATTGTATTAAATAATTAGATTCCGTGCTGACACCTACAAGAGTAATTTTGTGATAAAACATAAAAGTGGAAGAGGTGAAAATTAACATGAAGAGGTGGAATCCACCATTTTATCCAAAAAAGAGATGGAAAGTTAGACTAGCTAGGCCAAGTTTTAACTCTTTGGGGCATAGCATTTTCTTAACCCTAAAAGTGAAGGAGGTTGTATCCTTTGCAAAATTTTGCCACACTGGGTCTTCAAACCATTGGACGTCAATTACTTTTTTAGAGCAAGTCAATGGAAATAAAGTGAAACATGTTATATAACTCTTAAACCTATGTCTTAGTTTATACAATAACCGCAACAGCACATACAATCAACTTTACCTACCCATTCTAGTAAGTACTCTAATCGTACATAATGTTTCTATGTCTTAATTTTTTTTTTTTTGGGGTATGGTTCATTTTAGGCTATTGCGCTTTGTCCAAATGTGACGGTGTACCGGATGAATCGAGCCCTTTGCTTTCGGAAGCTAAAGTTTGTAGAATTGATCCTTTTTTACTTCCATTTTGAACTTCTAATTATATCTTAATGATTTTTATTTTTTTTTGTATATTGGCTTGACAGCAACTGGACGAGAGTTGAAGAAGATTGCAGAAGAGCTCTTGAACTTGACAGCAACTCTGTCAAAGTAAGCACGTCTTGTTGCTTAGCCACTCCATCTTTTTTCTGAAGTTTGAATGGTTTTGGATCTCTTAATTATCTATCCGAAGCATTAATCTTATGGTCATCTTTTAATTTTAGGTAATTATTAAGCACATGCTTAGTGCTGTGGTCCAGAAATTTATTTGAGCAGAATATCTTGTTTTGTGGTTCGTATTCTAATTTTAGTACCTTTTTTTTATTGCATTCACTAGTGGCTTCATGACTTCGACATGACTCGTTTACATTTGTGCTTCTGAATATGCATGGCAGTTGTCTAAAGGCATAAATTTGTGTTACCTTACAAACTTATTCTTGCATTGCACTCATACAAGAATATTATATTACTTAGTTTATCTACACATCTACATTTTCTTGTTGTCTAGAATAAGAGTTTAATTTAATTGGTGTGTAGATATCATTTTAGTTTTTAAAAAAGCTAATAGATGGATGTAGATTGGACCCAGTTTAAGAGTATTGGCTAGTAGATTTTATTACATTCATATCTTATTAGTAAAGTTGTCACTACTGTATTTTTAAAGTTAAGAGGTATATACTTGCTGGTTTTAACAGAATGTATTTCCTAATATTACGAACTGGCTTGCCCTTTGGTTTGAACAGAAGCTTCTAGCATTGCAGTTCCATTGTACCAAAAGTTACATTATACATGCTGGGCATACAATGAAAATTTGCGAGATAAAAATTGAGCTAAGATTAAGTAAAGAAACGGGTGTCTGAAAATGAATTTGGTTTTACGTCAGTGAGGTTGACTTGGAAGTTATTCTTATATAGGTGAGTGATGAAGAGCTACAAAAATATGAGTAGTGATTAATTTACCTATGTATTTGTTGTTGTGGATTCATTGATTTAGGAAAGCTTATGATAAGGTGCACAGAAAGATAATATTGTGGCTACTGCAATAAAATGAGTGTCTAGGAATTATATTGTGATTAAGTATATGCATGATGGATTATTAGTAACATGTGAGAACAAATGTTGGGGACAGAAAACTATTCTCTTTTACTGCTGGCTTACACCAATCATCTCCACCGAGTTCATTTCTTTGATGTATGTAATGCTATATGTAGTGATGGATTAGTAACAAATGTGAGAATAGGTATTAGGGATACAAAACTATTCCCTTTAACTACTGGCTTACTACAATCATCAGCATCAGGTCCATGTTTCTTTGCCTTGGTTATGTCAATTTATTAAGCATATGAAGGATAAGCATATTGAAGATTTAGTCCTGTTGTGCGAGCAATTTGCTGAGGATATTGCATTAGTTAGTTAGATTATAGGGCTAATAATTTCCAAAATAGAGAGGTGCAGGAGTTTAAACTTTTCAGGGAATTATAGTGAGTCGCATGAAAATAGAAAGTGTAGAATGTTGATTTAGCTAAGTTATATGGAGAAATGAGTCTGTAGGACATATTGATGGCCTACACATCATTTACACTATTTAGGAGTAATCGCTCAACACTATGGAGAGAGTGACAAGGTTTTTTGTTAATAAAATCAAATATGGTTTGTGGAAAAGTACTTATCGAATATCATGTTAATGTAGAATATCTATTGTGTTATTATAGAATATCCATAAGAGGGAAAAGTTATATGATGGTTATATGAGCAACTTGGACATGCATTCTGTTTGGCTCTTGGCTTTACTTTTGTTGAAGTTGAATGTAATTTCCTTCACCAAATTTATGTTCTTTTTTATTCTTCTAAATTATGGAGAATTTAGGGGAAGCCAACGCCAAATTTAATACACTAGTTGTTCTATGTAATAAAGGAGATTTAGTAGAGCTAAAAGGGATACGTATAGCTTATGCCAAATTTATAATGAAGGCTATTTGTTGTTGTTTTTATTTTTGTTTATGTGGTTCTTGGGTATAGATGCTATCGAACCAAAACTAGGTAACTACTTGCATCCCACTTCCCAGCTTGTTAAAAGTTGAGGACATAAAGGTTCTTTGTCTCTTTGCTTTGGATTTAAGTTGTTATAACCTGTTCTAAGAAGTTTCACGAGTAGAATTTTTGAAGATCTATGTTGGCTTGATCTTCCCAATTCCCACTTGGTTCGAGTCATTGGCTTTGTTTTGGACTTAGTGAATCACTCCTTGCTTATAAGTTTGTCCTCTATTTTTCAAGTTTCATGTTTGCTTGGTTGCTTGGTGGACTTAGTGAAGTAGGACATAATATGAATTAGGGTTTTATGGTGAAATTTTGGGACTTGGAAATGAAATTAGGATTTGATAATAGATTTAGGTCTCACATCCAGATGAATCACACGCTTACTCTCGAGAGTCACACATGAAAGATTTATAAAGTAACAAATCACATGCTTTTGATAATAAAATTTCTCTAAAATAATTCTCTCTTTATTCTACTAAAACATGTTTACAAGGCAATATGTAGAAAAACCTAAAGTCGCCACGTGTAAACATGATAAATTCAAATTTGAGTAAAATTCTAATTAAATCTCTATTCAAATCCTAACAAATATAATCAAATCTAAAACTGAAATCTGAATCAATTGTAATCAAATTCTAATAAATACTAGCCTTTAATTATCTCCATCAAATTTTCCTCACTTGGAAACATTAATCTCTTGTGAAGAAAGGTGCCATAGTTGTAGTAATTTCTGAGACATTTCATCCATTAATAAATTGACTTTGTCAAAAGAAATGATCTCTCAGTGAAAACAAAATATGAAGATGTGACATGTAGTATATGATCGTGATGTTGGTACCGGCACCAAACTTCCTTATTTGCCCCATAAGAAGACTAATTTCCTTTATACATGTCTGTTGTGTCAAAAAGATATGAAATGGATCATAGACTTAGGCAATCTCACGGATAAGGGGAATCTCACAATTGGTGAGAAAATATCAACATAGTTTTTATTATCAAAAGATTGTCAGAAGTGTCAATACAGGGCTATGTAACTTCTGTAACTGCGAGGAAGGTTCTTCTGGTAATGATGGTGGCTTAACAAGAACTTCTAGTTATGGATTAGTAACAAATTCTACACCAATTTCCGTCTCATTAATAAAAATACTTATATAAGCGAAACAATGTCGATGCCCATATCTCTTGATTCGTCAACATTATAAGTAGGCACCATGTTAATATGTTGACTCTTCGAGGGGCACTGGTAACCATAGTGTCAAAATCCTCCACACTCTGAATACTTGATCGAAGTACACTAGTGAGCGGAGTATTAATATTCTTTACACTTATAATACTATTGTCTGTCTCAAGAATGGATCTCCTATTTAAAAGGCGCTCGAAATTCTTGATTGTTATCTCTTGTAATTTTTGAAATTTTCAAAATAGTTCCAAGATCTTGTCAAGTTTAACTAAGACATTGCTGACGTGTGAGTTTTGCATGAATTGAATTGGGCCTCAAAACATAAAATTATTCTTAACGAGTCTGTTTTGCGGATGAATAATTGAATCGGCTGAAAACTTAAAAGAACAAGTTTTGTTTTTTTTTAAATCTTTTTTTACCTTTTTCCCTTTTTTTTTTTTTTCTCTTTTTTTGTTTTTTGATTTTTTCCCCCAAAACTAGAATCAAAACGAGAAAACGAAAAATGGTAGATGAAGAAGATGGAGATAGATTTGGATGTTAGAGCTCTGATACCAAATTTGATGTAGGACATAAAATAATGTCACGCCCCGCTGCCAATATACAGTATATGAGTGCGTAACAGGTATCAGTAACATATTCGGTTTGAATATGCTAAAGCATTCGGTAGAATATCTATAGATTTGCCACAATAATACTCAATAATAATGGTGGAAAAATTTAATAAAAGTTTGATTTTTCATTGATTGGAATGAAGTTTGGATATATTAAAAAAAAAAATAGAATTTAGCAATACTGGATAAGAGGAAATATGATAATTTTAATTCTCTATTGGCTTCATTCTACTCCTCCAAGTACAACTGATCCTGCGTCAGGTTCAGTGTTCGATAAGTCTGGACATGCATAACCATGTCATCAGATTGCGACCAAAATAGTATATGTAAAAATAGTTGAAAGAATATAAAAATATATATTAATCTGTAACAATAATATTTAAATCTGCTGTCATCTAGTAAGTTAGATTTATAATAAGAGTGTATTTATATAGGATGTCATGGAATTGGAAAAACCAACTGATGGGATGCCACTATTTCAATTGTTTTCTGTATAAACCCATGAAGTCACAAGAATTACCCGGTGCTGAATCGGACCTACCGTCAGACAAACATGAATAATCTGGTATTATCCAACATCACCATGCACCCATAGTATGCGAAACATTCAGTTGTACAACTTAACATGTTATAACCGAAATAAAGTATTTTCCAGCATTTAGTTTCTCCCCCAATCTAGTGTTATTTAGGTAGAATTCATCCCAAGGGTTATTACAATTGAATTAAGATTTATGGTTGAAAATTGCAGATTTAGAAATGAAATTAGGGTTTGATAATAGATTCGGTTCTCACACTCTTACAAATCACATGTCTGTTCTCATGAAGCGCACACGAAAGATTGGATGAGTATCAAATAACGTGCTATCAATAACAAGATTTTTTTTTAAAAAAAAAATAATTCTCTCTTTATTCTTCTAAACATGTCTACAAGTCAATATATTGAAAAACCTAAAACACGATAAAATCAAATCTAAGTAAAATCTTAATTAAATATAATCAAATTTCTATTCAAATCCTAACATGTCTACAAGTCAATATATCAAAAAACCTAAAACAAGATAAAATCAAATCTAAGTAAAATCTTAATCAAATATCATCAAATCTCTATTCAAATCCTAATAAATAAAAAACTGAAATCCTAATCAAATTTAATCAAATCCTACTAAATTCTAATCAAATTTTTGTTTTTAATTGTCCTCTCCACCTAGTCACTTGGTTTGTTGTCTAAACCTACAGATTGTCATATCCTATATTTATTACCTCATTATGCGCCTCTACTGCTTCTTTCCTTTGCTTCTTTCCTTTCTCTGCCTGTCAAATGCTTGTTTATTTAAGTTAATCATACTTACCCTTAAAAAAGTTAATCGTACTTTTAAAGCTTTATGATTGCTTCTGGAAGTTTTATGCGCGCAAAAACAGTTGCCTCGGTCTTGGAAAGTTAAACTTGAAACTGGAAAGGATAACCCATTGAACTGACTTGCAAGAGGATGCTAGGAAGATATTTTCTACTACATTGCATGGTTTTATATTTATATAGAAGATTGCCTTGTTGTTTTCCCCTGTTTACTTGCAAACTGGTGGCTTGCATAGTAGTGCTATTCACATCTTAACTTGTCTTGCAAAGCCTGTTCAAGTTAGCAAGTTGGGCGTGTCCAACCAAAGAAAAATATTCATCAATTTCTTGGAAAGTTGAGACCAAGGGTTCTTTGTTGCCTCTCATTCGTTGGTTTTTCCCTGTTTCTTGGAAAGTAGAGACCAAGGGAGTACATATTAAAATCACATACAGATGTTTGGATGATTTTATCGACTTGAGCTTGTGGTCAATTGTTGAACCACTACTAGGCTATTGATATCGTAGATTTAACTAAGATCATCCAAAAATTCCTTCCGTATGCAATCGATTTAAGTTCCTTGTGATCGCAAGAGATGGAACAACCGATGACAAAAGTGATTTTAAGTAGACAATGGATGGAGGAGTAACTTCTTCTAGAAATTCTGAAAAGTTTTGTGGAAGTTGGGAGAATTCTTTATTTAGTGTAAATACCCGAGTACAGCAAGAGGAAACTCGTCGTATGATGTATGAACAAGATGTGATTGATGGTTTTCGTTAATCTTTTATCGAATTGTTCATCAACCAACAATTCAAATAATAGGTTATTGAGCTTGTTGATTGCTTATGGTTTTCAGTGAACCATTCATCTATTATGTTATTTTTGTTTGGTTTGTTTTAAGTTTCACTAACTTCTTCAAATCTTTCATGGAGCCTTGTGCTCTCCTTCTTATCGAACTCCCTTTTGATGTGAAAAGCCTTTTGATGTGAAAAGGCTCTGATGTGGACGATAATGAAGTTTTATAAGTTTGTTATTTTGAAGTGTCGCTGGAACATAATGCAAATTGGGGAAGCAAATGGAACTGGAATTAGGGGTGCATGCATTTTGACAATTTTCACTTCCCCCCTTCCATTATTTGGTTTATAGTTGCATTTCAAGGAACTTCCATATCTGTGGTATTTCCTTCCCCTTCTTCATCTCCCAAATGGTTACCGCAGGTTGAACTTTTCAACAATGAGTACTTGACAAGGGAGCACTCCTTGACCCTAGCCCTTCATGGCTTTGCCCCCAACTCTAGAGAGCGTATCTGAGGAGGGCCGATCAGTTTACTGGTTGAAATATTTGAGGAAGAAATGTGCTTAGCCAGGTGTTCTCTGCAAAAATCTTGGTTTCTTCCATTAATTACAATAATTACAATGGAAAAAGAACAATAGAAAAACAAATGAGAAGATTTATATTTTTATCGCTTTCTTTTACAATAAAAGGTGGGTTCTAGTGTGGCGATGAGATCTAACTAGTAGAACTGGTTGACGATCAGACGTAAAGATCTCTCTTTGAAGAAGATGATGGCCGGCCCTAACTCTCTCTCTCTCTCTGCTGATCTCAAGGAATTCAAGGCTCTCGCATGTAACTTGAACTCCAAAAAGATCTCCAACACTACAAAACTCTCTCGCATAACTTGAAAAGTCTCCTCAAAGAGTCTATTTATCAGTGTTTTAAATACCGGCCGATATACTGGTATATCGGCCGGTATATCGGTAATTATGAAAAAACGAGACGATATGGGCATTTTTTTACCGTTTATCATTTTGGACCGGTATGGGCCGATATATCGGCCACGTGGCGATATATCGGCCGGTATCGAGATGTCTAATACCTGCCGGTATTGGATAATATCGGTTATTGGGTTTTGGGTTTTGGTTACGGGTTAAACCCGTTAACCCGTTAAGATCCGACCCGTTAAGAAATAAAACGGGTCGGAAGGGAGTAAAATTTCATTTTTTTTCGTGTTTTCTCTCTCTCTCTCTCCCGGCGATCCGAACTTTCCCTCCCCGCGACGAAAAACCCTAACCCCAAATTTTCCCAAATCAGCCCTAAATCTCTCTCCGATTCTTCTTCTTCCACTCTCTGGCTCTCTCTCTCGTTCTCTCCCCGCGTTCGTCGGCCGATCGAGCCGAACGGCCCGAACCCTAACCCTAATTTCTCAATCCATCCAAAAATCTTTCTCGTGTTCTCTCTATTTTTCTTCTCTACTCTCCGATAGCTCTTCTCCTACTCTGGGAGTTTTCGAAGGGTGCTCGCCGTTCTCCAGTGGGGTAGTCGCCGTCGGCCAGGTAAGTTTAGTTTGTTTTTTTAATCTTAATTTGATTTAGAGTTACAAAGTTCGTCAATTTCTTTTATAATTGTGCTATTTAAGTTTAATTGATTGCGATTTATGTTAGATTTTTTTTTGGGTGTAATTTGAGGGGAATTGCTAAGTTGGGATGGCAGTATATCGGCGGGTAGTCTACAGTGATTTCTTTAATCACTGATTCACACTGAATCAGTGATTCGATTCACTGATTCAGTGTGAATCAGTGAACCGAATCACTGATTCAATGTGTCACATTGAATCAGTGATTCGGTTCACTGATTCACACTGAATCAGTGAATCGAATCACTGATTCAGATTCACTGATTCAGTGTGAATCAGTGATTCAAGAAATGATTTTGTGTGTATGAGTTTCATGCTAGATAAAATTTGTAAATTTGAGTATTTACTATTTATATGTATTCACTGTTGTTGCAGATTCACTGTTTCATGCTAGATTCATTGTTGCAGATTATAATTTCTTTAATTATGTCTTAAATATGGTGGGTACAGTGAATGTAGTAGCATATTCAATTTAATACAATTTTCATAGTATAGATGCAAATTGATGTGAAATAATATAAATTTAGTTTTGTTTACTATTTATACAATTTTCACTAGTGTTGTTGCAGATTCTTTAATTATAGATTCACTGCTTCTTAGGTTTGGTTATGTGAAAAAATATAAGTTTAGTTTTGTTCATTAAAGTGAAGGGAGATTGCAACTGTATATGACACAAATTGATGTGAAATCCACGGGACGAGTATGAGACATCACATAGCATGTATTGTAAATATTGACATATATTTACAGTTTTAAAACAGTAAATACACATAAATACACATGTAGAAACACATTTCTTTTATCTTGAAAACTTATTTTTCTTAATTTTATGATTGTATGTCGCTCTGTGCATATGCGAACGTTCTAAACGGTATCTGCAAATTCGTAAGTTGAATGTAAATAAGCCAATGTAAGTACTATAAACTTATTTTATGTGTTTTATTATGTTCTGTATAGCCAATTATATGATTATTTTTTAACTGGTATGACACTGATATGAC